>JAFEMH010001309.1:72500-496750 GCA_022495995.1 Adenophora triphylla var. japonica
CATTTTTAAAATTTTTGTAAATCCATTTATATGAAACAAACTAGGATACGGTTTACGTATATACGTGTCGCGTAAATAAGTAAAACCAACATTTAAGGTGTAGTACCCGAAATCATAAAATGTGCTTTGAGAACCATAACCGAGAATAAAGAGTATCTATGAAAATCACAAAAATAATTGATAAAGAGCTAAAGAAAAACGAATAATGCGTAATCTAAATGGTGGTAATAATTAATTTAAAAACGTAATATTCGATTACAAACAAATAAGTTAGAAAAGCGTGGATGAAATAATTTAGGAACATCTAGTTCTAGATCTCATTTTGGGGCGATTGACGGCATCGCGGACGGTGATTATGTCGCCTACGTTTGAGCGCCCAAATCAATCCTGGCACCCTAGATGCACCTTATATGAAACAAATTAGGATACAGTTTATGTATCCTAGTTTGTTACATATTTAGTAATATTAACGAATAGAAGAAAACATATGCCACTATAAAGAAAACGATAAATAACCGTACTCATAATCAAATATGTAACATGTTATATTTAATAAAAATTAAAATAAAAATATACATATATGTATATATATAAATATCATTTTTGCACAAGCGTTAGGTCCAAAGATTGAAACTTTGATTAATTATTATAATAATAAATCTACTTTCAAAGTTTCAATCTTTGGGCCAAATGCTTGTGCAAACTTGATATTTTCCACCCACACTACTATCACGTACAACCACTACCATGGGGTTATCTTTGGAGTGGAAAATCTCAAGTTTTTGCACAAGCGTTAGGTCCAAAGATTGAAACTTTGATTAATTATTATAATAATAAATCTACTTTCAAAGTTTCAATCTTTGGGCCAAATGCTTGTGCAAACTTGATATTTTCCACCCCACTACTATCACGTACAACCACTACCATGGGGTTATGCTGGAGTGGAAAATCTCAAGTTTTTGCACAAGCATTAGGTCCCGAAAGATTGAAACTTTGAAAGTAGATTTAGCAATTAATCAAAACAAGAAAATCCCCAACTTCGGTTTGTAGAAGATACAAAAGCTGCGGTTGGGGATTTTCTTGTTTTCCTCGATTAATTATAATAGTAAATCTACTTTTAAAGTTTCAATCTTTGGGCCAAATGTTTGTGCAATAGACTTGATATTTTCCACTGTGTAACATGTTATATTTAGTAAATATAACATGTTACATATTTAGTAAACATAACATGTTACATATGCAAGCAAATTAGATAAGTTACTAAATATCTAATTTTCAAGTCTTTTAAAGTCAAAGGGGGAGGAAGGGGGTGAATGTATCAATAATGTAACATATTCAACCGCACACTACCTTAGTATGGTTCTAGATCCCATTTTGGGGCGATTGACGGCATCGCGAACGGTGATGTAATATCGCCTACGTTTGAGCGCCTGATATCAATCCTGGCACCCTAGATGCACCTTAGGGTATTGTGGTTGGTGGTTAACATCTTAAAATATAAATAAGATGAGAGCCTTTCTCACTCCACGGCCTATCAAAATCCGTCCATCTTTGATCAAGAAATATAGAGCAAATAAGTTCTTGTCGGTTTGAGCAAAGGATTTTACATTTTAATAAGAGTTTTCCGGTTTCACTGTCCTCTTCTCTCTAAGGATCTCAAACATCACAGCCATGTTCTTGTCGATTTCTGTTTTACTCTTCACGGTGTTATACGGTCACAAGTAAAAACAAGGTAACAGTATAACACCGGTGATGAAAGAAAAACAAAACTTTCCTCCAATTTTTTTAATCTCCACCTTCCATTTACTCGAGATCCTGATTGCAGAATCTTTCTCATGAGCTTGAAAGTTGGCGGTGTTGCCCTCAATCTCACGGTTGCTTCGCATGTGCAACCGTGAGATTGAGGGCAACACCGCCTACTTTCAGCTCATGAGGAAGATTCTGCAATCAGATCTCGGGGTAAATGGAAGGTGAAGGTGAAAAATTGGAGAAAAGTCTGTTTTCTCTTCACCGGTGTTATATCTGTTACCTTGTTTTTACTTGTGACCGTATATCACCAGTGAAGAGTAAAACAGGCACTGTCAAGACATGGCCGTGATCTTTGAGATTCTTAGAGAGGAGGACAAAGTGGCTGGAAAAACCTATATTAAAAATGTAAAATCCTTTCGCTCAAACTGACAAGAACTTATTTGCTCTATCTTTCTTGTTCTAAGCTGAGATAGGGTTTTGATAGTTGTGGATGATAACGACTCTCATCTTGTTTATAAATGTTAATTTAATTCATCGTTGTAAAATTATATATTTTACAACAAAGAATTAAATATTAATATTTAAAATTATTCACAATAGTAATCACGCATTTCGGGATGGGATAGGTTTATCAAACATGCACTTAAAGGACAGAGTAGGTGGTTAGGTAGGGACACCATTATCCTTTAGTTTAGTTTGAACTAGA
Organism: Adenophora triphylla var. japonica; assembly: GCA_022495995.1. Lineage (NCBI taxonomy): Eukaryota > Viridiplantae > Streptophyta > Magnoliopsida > Asterales > Campanulaceae > Adenophora > Adenophora triphylla. Next base: position 74,956 of record JAFEMH010001309.1, read on the forward strand.
GCTCAAGATTTGTTGATACAATTATTCACAATATTAATAGGTAAAAAGTCCCAGCAGCCCCAATTTAAGGCAGCATGGAGCATTACAATGGAGAAATTGTTTCCCGCGAGTTTCAATTTCAACAAGACATTCTTGAACTCACGCGCTTTCACCAAAAACAACACCGGAAACTTATTGACAGGAGGTATAGCATGCCATGCATCTGGTCTCTAAAAGATTGGAAGATTGATTGGGATCAGCTCCGAGTTGCTTCGTGCTTTTGGGATTCAGAGCGACATGTGTTCACCCTATCGTACAACGATACGGGTGCCAACGATGGAGGATTTTCGAGCAGCGGCGGGTGTGGCCGAGTCGAGGACTCCGTGGCATTTCCTCGAGACAGGACGATCGGTTACGGAGCAACTATACGAATTCTTGGGATTATCGCAGACCGGGTATCGGGCATTGTCGTTGACGATAGATTCATAGACTTGACTCATATAGCCGCATTGAGTCGGACCCGGCCCGGATCGTTTGATCTATCCACTTCCTTAGATATATTCATGTTGCTCATTCCGTCCGCGCACTACTTACTGCGGCTACATCGGAGTGTGTCCGGCTACGGCTGTTAGAGATCATCGGGCACTGAGAGGTGATCGAGGAGTTGACATCCGGCATATTCAATGCAGTCGAGGAGCGATGGACATCATTCCAGCTTTGTTGCTAGCGGAGACATACCACGGCATTGATAGATTAGCCTGAGGATCCGAGTACATGGGTTCGGGCGGCCCAGTTACTATCATTGTGGTCGTATGAGAGATTTCGCTTCATCTCGCCACCGCCGGAGGGCGAGACGGCATTACCTTGGGTGGCCCGGACAGCGCGAGGATATTGAGGATGCCGCTACCGAGAGTTGGCATAGGAGGTTGGCCTTGGCCCGATATGAGACCGCAAACCTGAACTATTGGATTCCGGCATGGGGATTGCGAGACTATGAGAGATATTCGGGGACGGGTCGGTTATTGTCCGACTTAGGGACTACATGTATCATCCTTTTGCATTCCATCTCTAGTGAGCGAACAGTACGGATACCCGCAGCAGACCATTCGGACTTTGAGAGAGCGAGTTGACGACTAATACAATGCCGATGATTATGGCGAGCCTCGTACTACACATTTCTTTGGCGAGCATTTCTAGAGGGCTTTCTTCCGCTACGACCACTACTCCGTCATACTAGAGGTAGCACATTTCTGACCACCGAGTATCCGACATGGTACGAGGAGCGGCAAGGTCCTGTACGGTGATGATAGAGGCTCGACGCAGAGAGTGTTTTGGGGCGTACTATTCTTCCAGTAGGACATTAAGAGGCATGGAGGCCAAGAGCAACCCCGATGAAATCACTGGCGACATTGCAGCCGAGATTATGAGAGACGGGAGATTCGGAGAGCTGCTTTGAGAAATGATCCCGAAGTGATAGCTCGCAGGGAAGGCCTTGAGGCAGAAAGAGCAAGACCGAGAGCTACCAGACCGATTGATCCACCACCACACGATACCCGAGCCAGACGAGGTCCGACCGACTTTTTCAACATACCTAGACCAAAGACCTCCGGGACCGAGGCGGAGGAAGAGTAGAGATTCGAGTTCGGGAGCGGGAACGAGTTCCTAGACACTTTAAGAAGACTCGTTAATATATTGTTAAATATGAGTTAGAAGCTTTATATTTATTTTAAGAAGATCGTGTGTTGCTTTTAAGTTTGTAATTCAAATTTAGGGAATGATAATACGTTAATTACTTCTAAACCTGTTAATATATTATGAAATCCAATAATTATTAACATCCCGATTTTGTTTCATCCGTCGATTAAATTGAGTGTACGTATAATATATGGATTGCAATGCAGGAGTGATGTCTCGTTAACGATGATCGTAGTTGGATGTATAAGCGGAAGTTGCCGAATCAACGCGGTATCAATCCCGAGTTTTATAGAGGGTTGAAGGGGTTTGTTGAATTTGCTCAATTAAATAAAACCGGTCACATGGATAAGGATGGTAAGATTAGGTGTCCATGCGACAAGTGTTGTAATGTCAAGTATCTAAGCTTGATCGAGACTCGAAACATCTTTTGCGTAACGGGTTTGAAGTTGGGTACAAAACGGTGGACCCGTCATGGTGAGCCGAGATTGCGCACAAATGTTGCGAATAATCCCCGAGAATATTCATGTACCTCCCGAACCCGAACCTATTATTCGTGACAATGAAGAACCACCTTTGAATATGGAAGATATGGTTAGGGATGCAAATGGTCCTTCCTTCGATTGGTCGTAGAACCAACAAGAAGAACCAACCCCGCAGCCCAAGAAATTTATTGATGCTATGGACTCTGCAAAAGAGAAGGTCTATCCAGGTTGCGAGATCGCTGTGTTGGAGGCCGTGGCTGAGCTCCTTAACATAAAGGCTGATTGCAATATTAGCCACTGCTTATAATCGTATCATGAAAGCAATTAAGCGGATGTTGCCGAAAGAGAATAAGATGGTTACAAACTTTTATGAGACAAAGAAGTTGGTTGGGCATGATTGGGCTATGTTATGAAAAGATTGATGCGTGTAAGAATGACTCGCATGCTATTCTACAAGGAAGATTCACAGTAAGACAGAGTGTTCAATTTTATGCGGACAAAGTAGATATAAGCCAAGCTCGGAGGGGGAGTTCAAAACACAAGAAAAACAGACCACATAAGCGGTTGCGTTACATGCCGTTGATTCCAAGACCGCAACGCCTCTACGCGTCTAAATCTACTGCAGAGGCAATGCGTTGGCATAAGGAAAGTTTGCGTGAAGATGGTGTGTTGATTCATCCGGTGATGGGGAGGCATGGAAACACTTTGATGAGACTTATCCCGACTTTGCGTCTGAAGCAAGAAATATACGGTTATGCATCCGCTCCGATGGTTTCAATCCGTTTGGTCCTCGGGGGGCAAAATCTTACTCTTGTTGGCCGGTTATAGCCACTGTCTACAATCTTCCGCCCTGGTTGTGTATGAGTGATCCCTACATGCTCTTGTCGTTATTCATCCCCGGCCCAAACAGCCCGGGAGGAACATTGACGTCTATCTCCGACCTTTGATGGACGAATTGAAGCAAACTTTCTGGGAGGATGGGGTCGAAACGTGGGATGCTTTCAAGCGAGAGAATTTCAAAGCATGAAGGTCGCTTTGATGTGGACAGCTTAATGACTTCCCCGCATATGGGATGTTATCGGGTTGGAGCACCCACGGGAAGTTGGCCCGTCCGTATTGTATGAGTGACACAAAGTCTTTCACGCTCACGCACTCGGAAAACCATGTTGGTTCGATTGCCATAGACAATTTCTTCCGGAGGACCACCCATTCAGACCTTAAGAATGCGTTTAAAAAGAACAAGATTGACCATGATGAGGCCCCGATTCGTTTAAGTGGTGACACGGTCTATGAGGAGGTATCTAGATTGCCCGATCCTCGGTGGGGAAAAAGTTTTCGAAGACCAAAATACAAGTGGTTTGGGACTACCCATAACCGGATCAAGAGGAGTATATTTTGGGAGCCGCCATACCTGGAAAACAAATCTCATTCGACATAACCTTGACGTGATGCACATTGAGAAGAATGTATTCGATAATGTTTTTAACACGTTGATGGATTTCAAGAGAACAACTAAAGACAACGAAAAAGCTCGAAAGGACCTTAAGGAAATATGTAGGCGGCCGGCCTTAGACTTGGTATACGACGTCAATGGTAAAACCAGCTTAGACCGATGGCTCAATACGTGCTTACAAAGGAAAAGAGGCTCCTCCTCCCGAAATGGCTCAAGGAGTTAAGGCTTCCGGATGGTTACGCGTCTAACATTGGTAATCGTGTCAATGTAGAGGAGGGGAAAGTGCGGGCTCAAGAGTCACGATTGCCACGCTTTGCCGGATAGGCTACTTCCGATTGCTCGTGGGTCTCTTGCCCGACAATATCTCGGGGTGGCGCAATGAGTTAAGTGAGTTTTTCCGAGCGTTAACATCGACCACACCGCGTGTTGATCACATGAAAAAGCTTGAGGAGAGCATCGTAGTGACTTTGTGCAAACTTGAGAAGATATTTCCTCCTTCATTCTTTGATTCTATGGAGCATTTACCGGTCCACTTGGCATACGAAGCTAGAGTCGGTGGTCCAGCTCAATACGTATGGATGTATCCATTTGAGAGGTAATTGAATTTATTCTATTTCTAAATAATTTGAGCGTTAACAATATACCTTCTTTAACATTATTTATGTTTTAATCTACGAATGACTTTTAGGTATCTAGGCCAATTGAAAAGGAAGATGAGCAATAGGGCCATGGTCGAGGCCTCAATTTCGAAGGCCGTTATCATAGATGAGATTGTTGCCTTTGTCGGAACATATTTTCCTCCCGATGTTGATACGAGATTGACTAGGGTTGGCCGCAATTACGATGGTGGTTTTCCGTCTAAGGGAAACATCTCTCTATTTTCATCCCCTGGTCGGTTCCTCGGCAAACGGGTTGGTACGCGTACGTTAACCGCTAAAGAGTTTGCCGCGGTCGAAACGTATGTTCTTCTTAACTGCGACGAGGTTGGGGAATATATCAAGTAAGTCATTGATGTTATGTTTATGCCTCGTCGATTAAATTATGCATGTTTAATTACCTCGCATATGAAATGCCTTGTTTAACCCTATTGCGGGAATGTTTGAAGATTTAGCTCGGGATTTATCTCCGTAACTCATCGCAACTAGGACAAGAAGAGAATTTCCAAACCGGCTAAGGAAATATGTAAATATTTCGTTTCATTCAAATTTATTCTATACACTTCTTTAAACATTCAATCTTAAAATTGTATTAAATTGGTTACAATATTGTCTTATAGATAGCTGAACATCCTGGGTGATGCCAAAGCCGCGAGGTTAAGACATTTAGCATCATCTCCGTACTTGAACGTTCATTTATACAACGGTTATTTCGTGAATGGCTATGTGTTTCATACCAAAGCTTACGGTTTGTCTAAATTGACGTGGAATAGCGGTGTGAAGCTTATAGGGAATGATTATTATGGCGTCCTGAAAGAAGTAGTCGAGGTGGAGTATTTGGGTAGAAACGGTGTTGTCTTGTTCAATTGTGATTGGCGGGATGCCGTGCGAGGTGTTAAGAAGCACGCCATATTTGACCTCGTCGATGTAAAGGACTCGTCCGGACATAATGGCGACGACGTCTTCATCTTAGCATCTCAAGCACAACAGGTATACATGACTCCCTACCCTCGTCCGCGACCCGACGGATTGTGGGAACATTTGGATGACCAAGGCTAGGAGCATGATTGACAACCTACCCTCGTCGACAACTACAGAGTCGTCATTAGAAGCACCCTATCAAGAGGATGAAATGCCGGTGCCACCTAACGTTTCATCGCCTAATCATCCATTAGATGATGTCACTCATATTCCTCAAAATGTTGATGAACCCGAGGAGGATATCTTACCAAATGAATTTGCCAACTCCCCGCCTCGTTCAGGGTCATCTCGCGCACATTGATATTGATGAATCGAGAGGAAGAGGAAGAGGAAGAGGAAGAGGAAGAGGAACCAGAGTTTGATTCATCGAGTCCGAAGACGAAGATGAAGAACTCGAGTTTTGTAGTAATTCGAGTCCAAAGTGATGATGATGGGGACGAAGATTAATAATAGTTTAAAGTTTAAAATTGTATTGTGAATGCTTTAGATTATTAGAACTTTAAAGTTTTATATGTATTGTGAATGCTTTAGATTATTAGAACTTTAAAGTTTCATATGTATTGTGAATGCTTTAGATTATTTTTAATATCCGTCGTTTTATATATATTGTGAATGCTTTAGATTATTAGAACTTTAAAGTTTTATATGTATTGTGAATGCTTTATATTATTAATAGTTTAAAGTTTTATATGTATTGTGAATGCTTTAGATTATTAGAACTTTAAAGTTTTAGATGTATTGTGAATATATTGTTTCCTATTGTTAAAGTTGTATATTTTAATATTTTTACTGTAGTACAGATGAGTTCTAGTAGAAAGGGCAAGGGTAAGAGGACCAAGCCCATTTACACTTTGATTACTGGGACGCAACCGTCCCGATCCGGTAGCGATGGTGTTGACCCCTCACTCAGTAGTACTAGCTCCACCTCTGGGGCCGGTACTCAGACTACCGTAGATTCTGAGGGGAGGATATATGTCCGGATCTCAGCACTTTATGACCAGTAAGTAACTCTTCATTAATTTGATATAAGTTGGTTCCTTTTTGCTTTATATATAATTCATTATTTAAGTTATAATGTTATTGTATAAATATACTTGGCAGGTGGGTAGGTGGATACCCCACCACTGGCACTAAGTGTGAGGACCCCGACCCGGAACCTACACGTGTCCCGAGCTGGAGCGTCCTCAAACTATCCCAAATTTCCTAAACTTTTAAAACCTTCATTTAACTTTCAAAAATAAATACCATTATTAAACCCATTTCATAATAAATCTATACTTTTTCACAAAGGAGAAATAGCTATCCAACTTAGAATATAAGAAACGTTTTTAGTTACAAAACGGCTTTGGTTATGACATAAAATAAGGATTTATAATTACAATTCCATAAATGAATTATACCAAAGTACACTTTCTATACCAAACTAATCATACCCCGACAAGTCCCACAATATAACTTTCAAACTCCTCACCGCCCTTACTTGCCTGGTCCACCTGTCTCAGAATCTAAAACAGTAAAGGGGAGAGGGGTGAGAATAAATCTCAGCAAGCTATTATGGATGCAGCAAGATGCCATACAAGATGCAACACGTAGCATGGCAACACATCAAAAGACATATTCATATAACCCGAGAGGCTCGCCGCCAACCGTCCCATACCGGTTGGAGACAACGACTACTCAAGCATGAATATATCACAACACATAAGTACGATAAAGTAACACTTAGAAGGATACGAGCCAAGGTTTCATCTCCAAAAGGATATACACATCCGAGCAAAGCGGAATAGTCGATGAAGCGGTTCCGGAACCATGAACAATAAGACTGGGACTCGGACACACGGTCGTAGCCCCGGTGAAAACTAGACCATCTACCTCAAAAGGAGATGCTAGCCCACAAATCCCACAAAAGGGGGACAAAATCGGCAATGTATGAATTATAATGAACTCGGCTCGGTGCCATTATGAATCCATAACATTGCCCAACAAACAATTAAATCAATACCAAATTTGGATTTACATAACTAAGCACGGTAATAACATACTTGCTTAACCAAACATTGTATGATCCAAAGTAGGGATACATACTACAACAAAGCATATCATGAAGATAGCAATACTATATCAAGTATTCAACATTATCAAGCACATAATAGATACTTGAATAAATTCCACAAAAAGGGATAACAATATATCAACATGGTAAAATATACTCATGTTCAACCAATAATCAGAGTGCAGCATTTGATCAACACACAATGCATAATATAATCAATGTATATGAACTCAATGTAAGGCAAGGAAATATCATCAATCCATCCTACAAGGTCATTATACAATAATACTTAGCCTCTTTAAGGGTCTAAGTTGAATCTACCAAGTTGGAATCATAATTGTCTAGTTACCAAACTAGGTTAGCTAATGTTTTCCTAGCAACATTTAAAGTACTTCCACTATTCCATCTTGATCACTTAGAATGTCATTGTGAAGCCAAAGTATTCTACTTTAATCTAGGTTAAAGAGATTTCATTTTGGTTCGAGTTTGATTAGGTTTGAATGTACCTCTAAAGTTGATACTTTGAAACCGTGCCAGGGCACGACTCGTCCCCCCAGGGCACGACTCGTGCCCATTGCACCTTCCTCTGAATCTGTCGTCCCTTACAAGGCACGACTTCCTTACAATCCTAGTCACGACTCGTCCCCCACCTCAGGCACGACTCGTGCCACAAGGCACGACTCGTGACCTGAGCCCAGAATCAAAACAATTGCAGAAATCCTTCATCACTTATACCCATTTGTTCCCAACCAAGTTTCCTTTATTTTGTGTAAACCTAGAAAGCTTACTAACTTCATACTTCACATACTAAATCATTTTAGACCCAATTATGTTATAATCTAAATCATTTATCACATGATTTCCAATAAACAAATCTTCCAACCAAGAGCCTTCTAATTTGTGAATCTAAGGGACAATTCTAGCTTTGTTACTTCCTTCTAACTCATTAAATCTCCAAAGTACCATGCCCTTAACCTAGATCATTACTACTTGGTTTTCCACCCACTTTACTACCCTTTTCAAAATTTAACATTCCAAATCTAACTCCACCCATTTCTTATACTTCCAAATTTTCTTCCATTAACAACAATATCATACTATGTTATTTACCCATTTCACTATCACTTTTCAAGTATAATTTTCATAATTTAATTAACCCATTTGCTCACTTTCTTGACCCATTTTAATAACACATTTCAAATTAAATCTTCTAAACTAATTTCACCCATTTCTTATAATCAAATCAATCCCTAATAACCATAACATCATTCTATGCCATTTATCACATTCTCAAGTCCCAAAAAATGGTCTAAAGCAATAGATAACCATTATCATCACAAGAACAACATTAGCAAATTCATGAGCATTCATAGAAGAGAAGGGTCATAATAACTCACTTTAATATAGTAAATGGATCATTGATTTCTTGAGCTTGCTAAACTCCTCTTGATCTCCCGATTCCAAAAGTACCCTTGGATCTAAAAATGGTGAAGAATTTATCTTGGTAGGAGCCTTGGAAGTGAAGCTCCAACAATGGCTTCCATGGATTGATTGAGAGAGAAAGTGAAGAGAAGAAGATGAAGAAGGAGGGAGGAGTATTTTGATGGTAAAAAGGGGAAGGGGGCCGGATGGAGAGGATAGGGAGAGAGTATGGGTGAGTTGACTTGTGAGGGAGATGGAGAGTGATTTAGGGAGGGTTTTAAGGGGAGTTGTCCCCTCCTCAATTACTCCCAACCAAAACTCTTTCATTAATTTAAATTAATTCTCCCAATCCACAACATTTTATTTGTCCATTTACTACTACTACATTCTATTACTTTATTTATTTCTAATTATCATTTTTCCTCTAGAACATTATTTATTTTCTTATCATTTTATCCTAATATAAAAATCAAAAATATAAAATGATCACATAATATTAACCATAATATTAAAAGCACACAATATGGTGTTAAATTAGTGCCTAGGGTTAGGGTCGTTACACTCACTCCCCCTTAAAGAAAATTCGTCCCGAATTTGACCGTCACTTACCTAACAGATCAACCCGCCTCGGTTACATGTATACCTCAGACTTCAATTCCCAACTAATCTCTTCAATGTTGTAATTCTTCCCCAAAATTTTTCTAATTCCAATAATAATATGACATTACCCTATAAGCTTCTCCAAACTCACCCCAACAATTTAGAGATCGATGTTTTCTTCCCAACTATGCCTCATACGGTTTTATCTCAATGCTAGAATGATAATTGCTATAATACGCACCCAACCACTGGTAATCGTAGGACCTATCGACTACTAAAATCCATTGTACATGCCCGTAGCATATCATCAACAACAAGTAATAATTCCTCAAATTTTCACAAGGTTAAATTTAATAGCATCCGTACATTCTAAAAGGATCTTTCCCAAATGATGTCTATCCAATCCATTTAATACTATGGGGTTTATACAACTAAACGATCCCCTAACATATATGAGGACTTGATCAAAGAATTGCATCACTATAAACATATACGATGAGTAGAAAATACAATCAACTTTCTATAAACAAAACAACATACTCTTTTTTTTTTACTTCCAAGGTAACCCAATCACAAAACCCATCGTTTTAATACTCTTAAGTTCAACCTAGAACTCTAAGTATTTTAATAAATCTTCTAATGTCAACATTCTATTATCACCATTCAATGTTCCAATTATGTTCAGGACCAGTGACAAATCAATATTCAAATTGAAGGGTTGGCCGCCCACAACGGAGCCGATCCAACTCCAAAACAAAACCGAGTCTATTGTGACCGACACAATAGTAACCCCACATTTATCAATTCATTTCTCGGATCAAAACTTTAATATACTTAATCAATGTAGGGAAACTAGGTTGCCTTTTTAACTTGCTTTTGTACGAACTATACCTTTAAAATAACATGTCTTTCTAAATTTACAACATTTTTCAAAATTCCAAGGATAGATAAAATGATATCAATTGAGACTCGAATGGTTTATTTATTTAAAACCGGCCCATACCAGTTTTAATTAACTAAACCACTCAGAAATTTCAAAGGATTGATAAGCTAACAAAAATAACTCGGGTGATTTAATTATCTACAACCGTCCCATACCAGTGGTAGATAGTTAAATTACTCACAGATTTTAATTTGCACGAAAATGGTTTCTTGACCTTATTAAATCAACTATCCCCGAAGGGCACAATTGCTCATACCGAAGTTCAACACACACTTCCGAGTTTTAAAACACATTTAAACAATTCTAACATATTATTCTTGTTTAACTGCTATTTATAGTGTAGCCACCACTCATAACATTTTACTTAGTTGAATTCTCTGTAAGAAAACACAATCTCGCAATACTATTATTATCCTTGATAAATAACACTAAAACAATCACTAAGATTATAAACTAAGTAAATCATCCTCAAATTGCAATTAACCTTAACGGTGCAAACTAACTTACTTCCCAATAACCATCAACAACTCAAAATCCGTATAACGTCAATCTCTTCCAAACGTCACACAATTCCCTCATATGATTCACGTAACTAAGTCGAACTATAGTATATATCCATCCTAAGGTATCCTGTCTTCCAATAAGATTTATCCTCAATTTATTTTCTCAACTAATGATAATCAATTCTCAAAACGAACCATATACATATATTACTAATTTCTGAAGATGATCCTTTAAGTCACCAATAACTACATCTATTATACTTCTTCACATTTACCCTATTTACCTCTCCATAGCTAGTACACAATCCATAAATCAAAACGTTCATACTAGATACAAATGTTGTCTTAAGTACATCCTTACAACAATTATTTACTGCAATCGTAACACCCGAAATTCAGCTGATAACCATTGAGTATCCTACAAATTCTAAAATCGAGTCATGCAAATTATCAACAAGTGATAACGAATACTTATTGCTTACAGTTACTAATTTGAGATTTCTATAACCTTATAATTAACCACCAAGTATCATCTTTTCTAAATACAGTAACAATTTATCCTTACTGAGAGTCGCTAAGCTAGTTATCTTCTATATCAATTAATTTCTCAAGTTGAATCATCAATTCCATCATCCCAATTTGTATACTCTAACTAGGGATCCGAATTCCGAAATAGTGACTTATATCTACTCAGCTTCAATATCCTGGTATGATACCTGATGAAAACCCATTTTTGAAACTCACTTGAAAAACACCACTTAGTCAACTAATAACATATAAGGCAAAGTTATATTATTTCTATAAGGTCTCGTACTCGCGATATTTTATAACTCATATAATCTCACTTAGACTATCACTTCCAATACTAGTCTCATGAACCTAGTCTCTACCATGCGACACCAATGTATAAATACTCACGCACGTTATACAACTATAAACTACTCTTAATTAGGTCATATACCTAACCTCAACTAAGAGTTCGAAAATTTATTTACCACTGTTCATGAGATAACTTAAGTGTATTTTAAATCAAACATATCGCACACTCTCACTCAGCTAGACTCTACCCCGAGAATTCTAACCGAGCTCTGATACCAACTGTGAGGACCCCGACCCGGAACCTACACGTGTCCCGAGCTGGAGCGTCCTCAAACTATCCCAAATTTCCTAAACTTTTAAAACCTTCATTTAACTTTCAAAAATAAATACCATTATTAAACCCATTTCATAATAAATCTATACTTTTTCACAAAGGAGAAATAGCTATCCAACTTAGAATATAAGAAACGTTTTTAGTTACAAAACGGCTTTGGTTATGACATAAAATAAGGATTTATAATTACAATTCCATAAATGAATTATACCAAAGTACACTTTCTATACCAAACTAATCATACCCCGACAAGTCCCACAATATGACTTTCAAACTCCTCACCGCCCTTACTTGCCTGGTCCACCTGTCTCAGAATCTAAACAGTAAAGGGGAGAGGGGTGAGAATAAATCTCGGCCAAGCTATTATGGATGCGGCAAGATGCCATACAAGATGCAACACGTAGCATGGCAACACATCAAAAGACATATTCATATAACCGAGAGGCTCCACTGCCGCCAACCGTCCCATACTGGGTTGGAGACAACGACCGGCTCGGCATGAATATATCACAACACATAAGTACGATAAAGTAACACTTAGAAGGATCTTGAGCCAAGGTTTCATCTCCAAAAGGATATACACATCCGAGCGGCGGCAACGGTCGATGAAGCGACGGTTCGGAACCATGAACAATAACGGTACTGCGGGGACTCGGACACACGGTCGTATCCCAGGTGAAAACTAGACCATCTACCTCAAAAGGAGATGCTAGCCCACAAATCCCACACGAGGGACAAACTCGGCAATGTATGAATTATAATGAACTCGGCTCGGTGCCATTATGAATCCATAACATTGCCCAACAAACAATTAAATCAATACCATTTGGATTTACATAACTAAGCACGGTAATAACATACTTGCTTAACCAAACATTGTATGATCCAAAGTAGGGATACATACTACAACAAAGATATCATGAAGATAGCAATACTATATCAAGTATTCAACATTATCAAGCACATAATAGATACTTGAATAAATTCCACAAAAAGGGATAACAATATATCAACATGGTAAAATATACTCATGTTCAACCAATAATCAGAGTGCAGCATTTGATCAACACACAATGCATAATATAATCAATGTATATGAACTCAATGTAAGGCAAGGAAATATCATCAATCCATCCTACAAGGTCATTATACAATAATACTTAGCCTCTTTAAGGGTCTAAGTTGAATCTACCAAGTTGGAATCATAATTGTCTAGTTACCAAACTAGGTTAGCTAATGTTTTCCTAGCAACATTTAAAGTACTTCCACTATTCCATCTTGATCACTTAGAATGTCATTGTGAAGCCAAAGTATTCTACTTTAATCTAGGTTAAAGAGATTTCATTTTGGTTCGAGTTTGATTAGGTTTGAACAGCTCTAAAGTTGATACTTTGAAACCAGGCCAGGGCACGACTCGTCCCCCAGGGCACGACTCGTGCCCATTGCACCTTCCTCTGAATCTGTCGTCCCTTACAAGGCACGACTTCCTTACAATCCTAGTCACGACTCGTCCCCCACCTCAGGCACGACTCGTGCCACAAGGCACGACTCGTGACCTGAGCCCAGAATCAAAACAATTGCAGAAATCCTTCATCACTTATACCCATTTGTTCCCAACCAAGTTTCCTTTATTTTGTGTAAACCTAGAAAGCTTACTAACTTCATACTTCACATACTAAATCATTTTAGACCCAATTATGTTATAATCTAAATCATTTATCACATGATTTCCAATAAACAAATCTTCCAACCAAGAGCCTTCTAATTTGTGAATCTAAGGGACAATTCTAGCTTTGTTACTTCCTTCTAACTCATTAAATCTCCAAAGTACCATGCCCTTAACCTAGATCATTACTACTTGGTTTTCCACCCACTTTACTACCCTTTTCAAAATTTAACATTCCAAATCTAACTCCACCCATTTCTTATACTTCCAAATTTTCTTCCATTAACAACAATATCATACTATGTTATTTACCCATTTCACTATCACTTTTCAAGTATAATTTTCATAATTTAATTAACCCATTTGCTCACTTTCTTGACCCATTTTAATAACACATTTCAAATTAAATCTTCTAAACTAATTTCACCCATTTCTTATAATCAAATCAATCCCTAATAACCATAACATCATTCTATGCCATTTATCACATTCTCAAGTCCCAAAAAATGGTCTAAAGCAATAGATAACCATTATCATCACAAGAACAACATTAGCAAATTCATGAGCATTCATAGAAGAGAAGGGTCATAATAACTCACTTTAATATAGTAAATGGATCATTGATTTCTTGAGCTTGCTAAACTCCTCTTGATCTCCCGATTCCAAAAGTACCCTTGGATCTAAAAATGGTGAAGAATTTATCTTGGTAGGAGCCTTGGAAGTGAAGCTCCAACAATGGCTTCCATGGATTGATTGAGAGAGAAAGTGAAGAGAAGAAGATGAAGAAGGAGGGAGGAGTATTTTGATGGTAAAAAGGGGAAGGGGGGCCGGATGGAGAGGATAGGGAGAGAGTATGGGTGAGTTGACTTGTGAGGGGAGATGGAGAGTGATTTAGGGAGGGTTTTAAGGGGAGTTGTCCCCTCCTCAATTACTCCCAACCAAAACTCTTTCATTAATTTAAATTAATTCTCCCAATCCACAACATTTTATTTGTCCATTTACTACTACTACATTCTATTACTTTATTTATTTCTAATTATCATTTTTCCTCTAGAACATTATTTATTTTCTTATCATTTTATCCTAATATAAAAATCAAAAATATAAAATGATCACATAATATTAACCATAATATTAAAAGCACACAATATGGTGTTAAATTAGTGCCTAGGGTTAGGGTCGTTACACTAAGATCGGGCAATACTGGCGGTCTCGGAAAATGACCGAGTTTTGGCCCAACTGGAAAAAATTGCCACAGAGGCAGAAGGAGGATGCGTGGGATGAGTTTAGGGTAATGTGTTAATGGTTTTTATTTAAAACTTAAATGTTAGTTTGTTATTAAAATGTTATAATTAATAATGATTATACTCTTTTAGTTTTGTAATGTTATCATTATATGTTGTAGGCTAAATATTATTGGGATCCAGACATCAGCGAGGCGACGGCTAGATATGTTTTCTTTGAGCGAGGCTCACAAGTTTGTTTAAGGATTTTATTTGTAACATATTTATCTATCCTTAATTAGTTTAATTAACAATGATTATACTCTTTTAATTTTATAATGTCATCATTATATGTTTACAAGATATTCATATTTTTTATAGGTACCACGAAGAGAAATTATTATACTGCTCGGCTCGCGGCGGGACAACAGCCCTTGTGTCCTACTTTTATGACCGTTGAGGTGTTTGCCCAATTTTGCGAATATTGGGGGTCGCTGCGGCGAAGGTCTATCCGAACAGGCCAAGGCCAATAGAGCGGGCTCCTCGGGGTCGGCGGCGTTGCATACTGGGGGACGCACACGGTCGCCGAGCATCACGACCGCATGGTATGTATGTTAATTTAAATGTAGTAGTGTATGGATGCTTTTAAATAGGTTTATGTACGTATGTTAGCTAGGAGCCAATGTTGATGCTATGAAATCCATAGTTTTAGTGTAAATGTAGTGTATGCATGCTTTTAAATCAGTTTAAATGTTGCATTTATATATACAATTTCAAAGTAATAATCTCGCTTATTTTATTTATAGGAAAGGGAGTATGGTCCGAATATCACTTTTGTGGATGTTTACGCTAGCACCCATATTCGGAATTCTACAGCGCCCGATCAACCTCTGCAATGGGTTGACGATCGATCTGCTACTGCCTTTGTAAGTAAACTACCATTAAATGACTTGATTTTGAATATGTAAATTTATTTATGTACCTTACATTGTGTATATGATTATAATTGTTTGTTTTATTTTTCAGGCTGCATATCAAGCCGCCGTTGTTCCCGAAGGAACGCCTCCCGCGAGCCCGTCCCCTTCGTGCACGATGTTTGGCGGGAGGTCACCTCTCGGGGACATCCGAGGAGAGGAGCCCGAGTGTTAGGGATGGGGATTACGGGCGGCAATGCCCGTCGGCGTCGGCCGGCCGTCGGAGAAATGTTGACCGGCCCATGTTTCATGATCCGAGGGTCGACACTGCGGAGGCTGCGTTGGAGGAGGAGAGACGCGAGCGGGCAAAGCTTGCGGATGCTTTGGCGATTCGGACGCGGATGCGGGAGGAGAACGATCGACGTCATGCGAGACTCGAGAGACAATTGGCGCCTTGATGGCTCGTCTCGGCCGGACTCCCAGGATAATTCCCAGCGTCCCCAGGTTGATTGCGGACTTTTTTAGACATTGTTGTATTAATTTATACTTGTTTGTAAACATTTGAGACATTTGGTACCCGCGGGAGCCCCTCCCGCCTCTCCCCCTCCCCGCTCCACCCCCTCTCCCCCTCCCCCGCTCCACCCCTCTCCCCCCTCTCCCCCTTCCCCCCCTTCCCCCCTCTCCCCCTATCCCCCTATCCCCCTCCCCCTCTCCCCCTCCCGAATTGGTACGGTGGTATTTAGTTTTTATTTGATACTTATTTGGTATTTGAATTTTAGTTTTTATAGTTTTAGTTTTAGAAATTGAAATGTTATATCGGGTACAAAAAATTTTGGTTTTTTGATATTTTAAAATATTTTTTTAAATTTATTTTCAGAATCAGACGGAATTTTCCGTCGCTGAAATTAATCTTGAAAGAAAAATTAATTAAATAAATTAATTTCAGCGGCGGAAATTTCCGTCGCTGTAATAAAATTAATTTAATTAAATTAATTTCAGCGACGGAATTTCCGACGCTATAATCATTTAATTTTTATTTAATTTTTGATTTCAGCGGCGGAAAATTCCGTCAGTAATAAAATTTAAATTAAAATTAAATAATTTCAATGACGGTATTTTCCGCCGCTGAAATAATTTAATTTCAATTTAAATTTTATTACAACGACGGAAATTTCCATGAAATTAATTTAATTAAATTAATTTTTATTACAGCGACGGAAATTTCCGCCGCTGAAATGAATATTTAATTAAATTAAATTAATATAGCGGCGGAAATTTCCGTCGCTGTAACCATTAATTCACCGGCGGAATTAAATTCCGTCGGTAAAAGAAAAAAATAGCGGCGGAAATTGACCCGCCGGAGCACTGCGACGGGCTGGTAGCGGCGGACCACCGACGGAATTTTTCCGTCGCTGATTATTTTTAGCGACGGAATTTTAATTTTAGCGACGGAAATTTCCGTCGCTAAACGACCTTTTTCTGGTAGTGAGCTATGCGTTTGATAACCAGAAAAAAATTTCTGGATATCAGTCTCAAAGGGTTCTGGATATCCAGAAGCTTTGGAACGGATATCCAGAAGCCTTTGGGACTGATATCCAGAAAAAATAGATTTGAAGTCAAATCCAAGGCCAAGACCAAAAATTGCTTATTGAAGGTTTCTGGATATCCAGAAACCTTCAAATGTATATCCAGAAACCATCAAATGAATATCCAGAAACATTTTGAAAGTTTCTGGATATTCATTTTGAAGGTTTCTGAATATCCAGAAACCTTCAAATGTATATCCAGAAACCATCAAATGAATATCCAGAAACATTTTGAAAGTTTCTGGATATTCATTTTGAAGGTTTCTGGATATCACTTTCATAAGCTTCTGGATATCCAGAAGCCTTGGCCTGCATTGTCGCGCGACAAGTCGGGCCCCGTTTCTCCATAAGTTACGGAGAAACGCGTTTCTCCCCAGATTTTGTGCTTAAAATTACACTTTGATTTGTAAAAAAAAAAAAAAAAAAGAATAAAAAATCAAAAGATAAAACGATATGTATTCTTTTTATATTTGTGATCCAATTCTGACTCGGCGATGCCGTTGCACATCGGCTATTACTCTTTGACTCAGTCCTTAGTCGATCTTAACTCACTTTAATACTCTTAGTTATAAACTAAAGTGATATTCTCAAAGCACTCTAATACAAAAAACAAGTGTTTCTAAAACCTAACCCTAAAAAATACTAAATGAGTATTCTCAATGTGTTTTCACTTAATAAATCATCTTGGTTTAAAAAAAAAAAAAGAATTTTAAGGAATTGGCATCGAATGTAAAAAACTCAACTTTGGGGGAAAAATGAGCAACGCTAAAATATTCTACTCTCTTTTTCCTTAAATAAATGTTCAAATTTTCACTTGATCAACAGCAAAATTGAAAAAAAAAAAAAGACATTTATTTAACAACAGAGAAAGTATTAATCAAAATAATATATAAAACATGTACAACTAAATTAAATGTACTACTAAATTAAATGTAAATATGTACAAGGTAAAACATTCACTATTAAATTAGATCCGTCAGTTTACATCAAGTCTTTGTTTTGAATTTGCTGGAAACTTTCACATGTTGAGCCATCTTCTTTGACTTTCATCAAAAACTCTATTCTTTTTTGGGTGAAGATCTTTTTTGGGCTATTAGAGGTGGTGGTGCTTCAAGTTTTGGAGTCATTCTCCAATGGAAACTAAGGCTAGTTGATGTTCCGGAAGTTGTGACTGTATTTGCCGTCAGAAAGACGCTTGAACAAAACGGAACAAGCATTTTTCACAAGTGGCAATCTTTTGCTCCCTCAGCTGATAAAGACTTGTACTTTAGGTCTCAATTTACAACCGTCAACCAAACCGTTAGCTTTACTTTTGACGGATTGTTCTTGGGGAGGTCCAACAGACTTATTTCGCTCATTCAAACGAGTTTCCCAGAATTAGGTCTGGTCCCATCGGATTGTTCCGAAGTTAGCTGGATCCAGTCAGCACTTGTACTAGGTGGTTTTACAAGTGACACTCCACCTCAAATATTCCTCAACCGGACTGCTGCGCCTAGGTTTCCAATAAAAGTCAAAACTGACTACGTGGTAAAGCCAATTCCGATAAAAGGTCTAGAAGGGATGTGGGAAATGTTATTCAAAACAGATATGCGTACCCCCATATTCTTACTCAATCCTTATGGTGGTAGGATGGATGAGATATCAGACTCTGCGACTCCGTTCCCTCATAGAGCTGGGAACTTGTACTTGATGCAGCAGATGGTTTTGGTTGATCCGACATCTGCATCCGTCACTAATACACGTATTAGTTGGATCACGAGTTTCTATCAGTATATTGCTCCTTATGTTTCGAAATCTCCAAGAAGAGCATATGTGAACTATAATGATCTTGATCTTGGAGTTGGTACAAGAACTTATGCACATGCAAGAGGTTGGGGTGCTAGATACTTTTCTGGCAATTTTGAGAGACTTGTTCAAGTGAAGAGTAAAGTTGATCCGGACAATTTCTTTAGGCATCCTCAAAGTATACCTCCATTTCCATCAAAATTTTAGACCATTTTATCCTTTCGGTCAATTCTATACTTAGATTTTTTTTTTTAATTCTCTCTAATTTTTAATTATGTATTTTTGTGTAGTCATCCACATACTTAGTAATCATTCTGAGTATTCATTGGAATAAAAGCTTCTTTATTTACCTTATATTTCGATCAATAGAAGAGATACTTCTTTTTCGTTATCTTATAATGCATATAAGACCAAAGGTCAAGGGAGGCCAATGAAAATTACTACCCCGTCACTACTATATATTACGCACTTACTGTTTATACGGCAATTAAAAAAATTGTTAGTAAAGTAGGTGTTATAAGTATAAAAATTGAATTAGGAGGGAGAAAGTAGAGTAGGAAATACTCCCTCCGTCCCAATCTAAATGTCCAAAAATGGGTCCGGCGCGGGAATTAAGTAAAGTGAGGTAGGAAAGAGAAAAAGTGAGGTAGGAAAGAGAAAAAGTTTAAATGTTGTGAGTATGAAAAATTAAATAGGAGAGAGAATGAGTGGGAGGAATAGTTAGGAGAGAGAATGTTGTGAGTGTAAAAGTAAAGTAGGAGAGAGAATGAGTGGGTGGAATAGTGAAAAAAACTTTCCTTTTTTGGAAATGGGACATTTTAAATGGGACGCCCAAAATGGAAAGTTT
This sequence comes from Adenophora triphylla var. japonica, assembly GCA_022495995.1. Classification (NCBI taxonomy): domain Eukaryota; kingdom Viridiplantae; phylum Streptophyta; class Magnoliopsida; order Asterales; family Campanulaceae; genus Adenophora; species Adenophora triphylla. The sequence goes on from JAFEMH010001309.1 coordinate 94,897, forward strand.
GGACATTTAGATTGGGACGGCGGGAGTATTAATTAAATTGTTATTGGGAATATAATACGTGTGTTTAATTAATATCAAAATAATAATACATTTTCATTTTAGATATAGTTTGTAATAAAACAACCTAGAGGGGGAAAGGGACAACCGACTGAATATTGATAAAAAAAATTCCGACAAGTTCATCCACACTCTCAAAGAGTCGAAATCATGAATTACCCCGAAAGTCAAAACACGACTTTGACCATTTATTTCCAAAGTCCTGATGCCCTTCCCCAAGAGTATAATAACTTGCTATTTATGGGTCAAAGTAAGTAAGTGATTCTACCAATAAAATGGAAATGGGTATACACGATAGTCAGGTCCGAGATATACGATCGGATATCTGGCATAATAAACAAAGTTTTTTCACCTGATATAATAGATAAAATCGTTAACTCAAAGCCGGGGATGGTCTACGGTGATGAGGCTCCGATGTAAGAGTAACAATATGATGTAGGAAGAGAAAGACTATTAGAGTATGAAATTTGGATGAGTTAATAGTGTGATACCTTGCAACTTAGGGAGAGCCTTGTATTTATATGTTGAAATGGGTTTTTTTTAGGGGCAATTATCAAATAGTCCCCCATCCTAATGAAAACAACCACTAAGGACACACATTTTGAAGAAATTCCACCATGTGAAATGATCGAGTTGAACCGAACACGAGAGAGAGGTTTGGTGAGCGCATCTGCCAGCTGATCCCGACCGGAGATATGTTTGACACGGAGGTAACCGTTTTGAACTTGTTCCCGGACGAAATGGAAGGCGAGAGCTAGGTGTTTCATTCTTGAGTGGAAGACGGGGTTTGCGGAGTAGGAGGTTGCTCCCAAGTTGTCGCTATAAATTACTGGAGGTTGTGAGGAGGAGGCATGAATTTCGGACAGGAGGTTGTTGACCCATAATATTTCGGCTGTGGTGGCAGCAATGGCACGGAATTCCGCTTCCGTGGAAGACCGAGCTATGGCACGTTGCTTCTTTGAAGACCAAGCAATGGGATTGCGACCTAGATAAACAATGAAACCCGAGGTGGAAAGAAAGTTATCTTTGTCGCCCGCCCAGTCGGCATCACAAAAAGCATGAAGTGGGGAGGGGTTGTGTTTAAAGAGTTGAATACCCAAGTACATGGAACCATGCAAGTAGCGGAGTAAGCGTTTGAGAGCCACCCAATGCGACTCTTGTGGATGGTGAAGAAACTGTGCGAGTCTATTGACCGAGAAAGCTATGTCGGGGCGGGTGAACGAAAGATATTGAAGACTACCAATGATAGCTCGAAACTCGGAGGGATTGCATATGGGAGTGCGGGGCATGGCCGAGACAGGAGGATAGGTGGCCATGGGGGTGGGGGAGGGTTTTGAGTGAATCATGTCATGTTTAAGAAGAATATCATGGATATATTTAGATTGGGAAAGAAGAATGCCATGAGAATTTGGTGTTACCTCGATGCCCAAGAAGTAGGAAAGAGGGCCTAAGTCTTTTAGTGAGAACCTAGAGGAGAGACTTTGAATAAATGTGTGAAGAAAAGAGTCGGAGGGACCGGTGACAATAATATCATCGACGTAGACAAGAAGGAGTAAGTGTTGAGATTTTTGAGTGTAAATAAAGAGTGAGGGATCGGCAATGGAAGACGAGAACCCGTAGGAGAGAAGAAAATTTTTGAGTTCGGTAAACCAAGCACGTGGTGCTTGTTTGAGACCATAAATTGCCTTGGAAAGTTTGCAAACGTGAGAAGGGTGGGAGGTGTTTTGAAAACCGGGGGGTTGGGACATGTAGACTGTGTCGGCTAGATGACCTTGAAGGAATGCATTATTGACGTCAAGTTGGCGAAGGGACCATCCTTGACTTATTGCAAGAGAGAGAATGAGACGGATTGTAACGGGTTTGACAACGGGGCTAAAGGTGTCAGAATAATCTAGACCCGGGCGTTGGTGGAATCCTTTGGCTACAAGGCGAGCTTTATATTTTTGAATGGAGTTATCGGGATTGTATTTGATCCGGAATACCCATTTGCAACCAACGATGTTGGGTGCCTCATGAGAAGGGACAAGAGACCATGTGTTGTTTCGGAGAAGAGCATTGTATTCGTCTAGCATGGCGGTATGCCAATGAGGAGAGGAGAGGGCCTGTTTAGTGGATGTGGGGAGAGAGTTTGGGGAGGGTATTGTGGCTAGGTGAGCATATTTGGGGTTGGGCTTTCGGATATTATTGGAGAGTCGGGTGGTGATGGTGCGGTTTGGGTTGGTGGGAGGAGGTGGGTGTGGCTCGGCAGTTTGGGGTGGGTGGGGTGTAATATCAGCAGAAGGAGTGATCTGGGAGGAGGAGTTAGTGTTTGGGACGGGTAGAGGGGCTGGGGAAAAGTTTTACATGGGATGAGTGTTTGTGTCGGGTAGATGGACTGAGGTAGGAGCATGGGATTCATTTGGTTGGGTAGGAAGATTTGTGGGAGGAACAGTGGGGTCATCAGTTTGGGTTATTGGATTGGTAGTAGTGGGGGAATTGGTTGGAAGTAATATAGGTAAAGAAAATGAACACCAATCAGTGGGAGACATGTTGGGAGATGGAGTGGGTTTGGCTATAAGAGTAGAGTAAGGGAACTCAGACTCTACGAATTTTACATGCCTCGAGGTGTATATGCGATTTGTAAGAGGGTCGAGACAATAAAAGCCACTTTGTGAGGGAGAATAACCGACAAAAATACAGGGAGTAGATTTGGGTGCAAGTTTGTGTGGTGCATAAGGACGAAGCCATGGGTAGCAAAGACACCCAAAGCATTTTAATTTTGTGTAGTTTGGATATTTTTGAAAGAGACGGAAGTAGGGGGAGTCATGTTGAAGGGTGGAGGTGGGCATTCGATTGGTGAGATACGAGGCGGTGATTAAGGCATGAGGCCAAAAGGCGAGAGGGAGGTTTGCATGAGAGAGAAGAGTGAGACCGGTTTCAACCTAATGTCTATGACGACGTTCGGAGAATCCATTATGTTCGGGAGTATGGGGAGGAGAAGTGAGATGAGAAATGCCTTCTTTTAGAAGTGAAGGAGTGAGTTTAATGTATTCACCTCCGTTATCGGAAAAGAATTGTTTGATGGGACGGGAAAAATATTTTTCGACAAGGGATTTAAAACGAAAGAATGTAGCATAAGTGTCGGATTTGTGTTTGAGGGGATATAACCAGGTGTACTTTGTAAAATGGTCGACAAAAATGACATAATATTTATAATTGTCATAAGAGAGAATGGGAGAAGTCCATACATCGGAAAAAATTATGTCAAGTGGTGCATGCGATTCAAGAGTAGAAGTGGAAAAAGAAAGCTTGTGACTTTTATTAATGTTGCAAGAGTTACAATGGGAAATAGAACCACTGGGAATTGAAAGACTAAACAATTTATTTAAATAAGAAACAATTGGGGGAGCGGGGTGTCCCAATCGATGGTGCCAAGAATGTAGAGAAGCAACCGTGCTAATGTTTGCTTGGAGAGATGAGGGATGACATATGTAGACTCCACGTTAAAGTGTGCCGTGGAGAAGAACACGATGTGTCGAGATTGCCTTGATAAGAAAGGAAGAGTGTGAGAATTCAATTGTAGCATTGTTATCACGACAAAATTGTGATACGGAAAGAATGTTACGGGAAATAAGAGGAACATGCAAGACATTATTGAAAATGATAGGAGATGGAGATGTGGAGTAAGAGAATGAACCTATATTAGCGATGGGGAGAGAGGAACCATCGCCGATGATAACATCATCGCTACCATCATAGGGGTGGTGAAGAGCCAAAGTGGAGAGGTCATTAGTGATGTGGTTTGTAGCACCACTATCAACAAGCCAAGGAGCCGAGGGTGGGGCGGAAGGTATTGTAACTGTGTGAGCTTGAGGAGGGGAGTGGGCGGAAGTAGGGCGAGAGTGGCGGCTGGAAGTGGGTGGTGGCGGGAAGGTGACCATAGGAAAGTCCCGTTTAAACTTGTGGCATTGTGAAATGACGTGACCAACGAAGCGGCAATATTGACACTTGCCCTTAAAGGGAGCGGGCTGATTAGGGCGAGAGGCAGGGGTCGGCAAGAGTGGTTGATTGGTGTTGGAGCGATTGTGGTTATGGTGGTGGGTATGAGCAACATGGGCCGAGACGGGATAAGGGATGGGGTTGGAGGGGGGAATGGCTTATTTGAGGGAGAGTTCGTGGTTGATCAGTTTTTCGTGGAGGGATTCGAAGGTAATGGGGTTGTCCCTAGCACGGACGGAGTCGATGACGGGTTTGTAGTGTTCATATTCTAAGCCTTTGAGGACCTTTGAAATGATGTCCTCGGAGTCCATTGGTTTCCCTAAGATGGCCAGTTTGTCGGTGCAAGTCTTGATGGCATGCATGTAGTCGGTGATGGAAAGGGAAGATTGAGTGATGGAGTCTAGGTGGTGTTTGACTTGGAGAATATGGCCACGGGACGGGTTGGCATATGTGGTCTTGAGAATATCCCATACTTCGCGGGATGTGGTGGCTTGAAAAACAAGGGGTGCGACGGCGGTGTCAAGGGTTCCTAAGAGGGCACTAAGAATGAGGCGGTCTTGCCTTTGCCATGTGATGAAGGCGGGGTTTGGGGTTTCCTTACCATCGGCGGCTTTGGTGGTGGCGGTTGGGGCAGGGTGAGAGCCGTCTACAAAACCCAGGAGGTCTAAGCCAAAGAGTAGTGCGGTGATTTGTGAGGACCACGAGAGATAAGTGAGGGGAGTGAGGGTTTTGACATTGGAAAGGTTGACGAGAATAATAGGAGAGTTGGGTTCAGCGGAATTAGGGATGGTGGAGTGTGAGGTGTGGCTGGCCATTGGTTTGATAGGTAGTGTGCGGCAGAAGGGTGGGGATTTGGTGTCTGCCAAAAAAATTAAAGAAGACTAGGATCTTGAGCTCTTGATACCATAAAGAATATTTTAGGAGAAAAGTGTATATTATTCATATTGAGTTTGAGCATTTATACAAAAAGAGTAACAAACTATCTAAGGATATACCTCATCAGACTACTAAATTAAAGGGATTGCAATGCATGGGAGGATTGCATGGGATTGGGTTGACTAATGCTAATCTGTACCGAATATTTACAAGGTAATACAAATGATAAGAATAATTACAGTAGCTATGTTTAAGGAGGAGACTTTGTTTCCTTAATACTTTTGTGGTATCAAATTTCAGATGATGCATGTGTCTTTCCTGTGTATTTAATTACACATAAAAGCACATCTTGGTGACCAGCGGTGGGGAAGCATGTTACTATTTACTAACCCAATATTGAGCTGATAACAACAGTGCAATTGACTGTATTTGCAGTAGATTATGAAAACACAAATGGCAGGGGAAGGAGAAGGGGAAGGGTCGCCAGAGATAGGGGGAGTAGTCGGCCGGAGGTGGTGGCGTGTAGAGAGAGAAATTAGAGAAAAGGAGTGTGTGTAGAGAGTTTGCCGGAGGAGTTCTCCGGAGTTGAGAAGGTGGTCGTCGAAGGGGGAGATAGTCACCGGAGATGGGTAGGGTAGAGAGAGTGTGTGTATGTGTGTGTGTGAGAGAGACTGAGTTATAAAAAAGGGAAAGGATGGGTGAGTTTATTTGTTTTATGGGTATCGTTAATAAGGAATGGACTAGGTGGAATATTTATTAGGATAGTGGACTAGTTGATTAAATTCCAAAATCCTTGTCTTAATTGGTCTTTTGACTTGGGATGAAGGATCCACGGGTAATTTTCCCTTTTTTTTATGTACCCCTCCTGAACTGGAGGCTAATTAGCTAATATATATAGATAGCATTTATACTTGTAACTTGTTGACATTGTTTGGTAATTTATGGTAGATTTGAGCCAAACCATTTTTGTATTGGTATAACAGTAAGACTTATATAGTCAATGGATAAGCTATTACTACGTACATCATTTAGCTTCCGCATTCTTGTCAACAAAGTCTTTATCATGCATGTTAGTCAATACAATACTATTTTAGTCACGCTCGATATTAATTTCCATTTTTAATAGTTTAACTTCATTAATACTACTCAAAGTGAAAAGTTTTTATATTCACAACATCAATCAAATTAATATTTATTGCATTTATTCTCTTTCATATTTTATTTTTTCTACTCTTAACAACTTATTTCACTAATTCTCTCTCTCTCATATTTTTTCTTAAATCTTTTGCCAAAACTTTTGATATCAAGATATCAAGTAAGTAAAGTGGAACGAAAAGAGTATATTTGATTTTTATATATTTTCTCTGTTTCAAAATTCATACTCCCTCTGTCCTAATGTAAGCGTCTTATTTTCCTTTTTGTTATGTCTTACAGTAAGGTTCATAGTTGCTTTATTTTTTTAAATGGACAATTGGACTCCCTTGCTACACTCACAATAACAACTCGATTACTATTATTTACCAACTTTCTTTTTCGTATTTTACTTAATTTTCATACTCACAACATTTATTTTTTTTAAGGAAGAATCTCCCATAGGTTCTAAAAAGTATCATCATAATGCCTCATAAGTTCTTTCTTATGTTGTATTATATATTTTGTGTTATTCTGTAACATACTGCATCACATGACAATGTATAATACTGCATAATTGAATATAATACTGCATGGATAATGGCAAACGGCGACTGATTTCTGGCGATCGGTGACCGTGGGCGGCAGCCGGCGGTGGTGGTGGCACAACAAGAAAAGTTACTTTTTGCGATGGCTTTCGGCCATCGCATAATGTCCATAAACCGTCGCATATTCTTTATGCGATTGCAAAATCCATCAAAATGGCCGTCGCCTTAGGCCTTGTCAGTAAAGGTATGTGCGACAGCTGCGGCCATCGTGTAATGCGTAACACCTTATGCGATGGCTAATCTAATCTTATAATATAAATATTATTTTCAATAAAAATATAATTTTCAATAAAAATATTATTTCAAAAATAAAATGCCATCGCATATAGTCTTCAACAAAGATGGTTTTAACCATCGCATATGCTCTTCATCAAAGATGGATTTAACCGTCGCATATAGTATTCAAATTAGATGGACTTCACCATCGCATATAGTCGTCAAATTAGATGGACTACACCATCGCATAAAACCTGATTATGTGACTGCAATCGCAATCGTATATTTTACATTCTATACGATGGCTACAGCCATCACATATTTTGCCAAAAATCTTTGAGATGTTCTTTAGAGATGACACTAGCCATCAAATAAATATTTCCTGGAATTTATAGAATTCCCAAAATTTATATAAATTCTATTTTCGCAATTACTTCTTTTTCATAAAAACTAAAAATAAATAAAATACTCATATGCATAATCACAAGTTTTATATAAGGCTAGTAGTCACATGGAACTCTAAAACAAAATATTCTCTAAAAACATATCAACTAGATAATGTCATCGGCCTCACCATTACCATCATCGTCATTGTAAGGAGATGCATTTGTTGGGATATTTGATGCCCCGTCAGAACTAGGTGTAGCCCAACTAATGTCACTGAACAGAGGAGGAGGAGGAGCGAGCATCCCACCTCTTTCTGCCAAAGCAGCCCAGATTGGTGCCATAGTTGTCATATAGACTTTTGCTTCAGAAAATTCTTTGGATTGTTGAGCGAATGCTTTTGATTGTTGAGCGAATGCTTGTGATTGTTGAGCCAGTTGTAATGTCTTTAATTCAAGATCCTTTTTCATTTTGTTCATTTCCTCAGATGCATTTTGTGAAGCAGCAAACGCCACATAATCAATTGATGAAGCGCTAATGGGACGCTTGCTCCACTTCTCCCCTGGACGTCCAAATAATCTTCCTTTTCTTGCACCACCGGCTACCACCTCCCATATCTTACATCCTGGGTCAAAAACAGCACCACATCCTCGGCACAAAACAGCATTGACTTGGGTTGTAGGTTCCAGGCCATTAACTTCACGTAATTTGGTTGCATAAGCCTCCTGTAAAAAATTCATTCAAAGTACTATCAGCAAGTGAAGTGGGACGGACCAAAATAGAAATTAGTGTCAAGTGAAGTCGGACGGACCAATTATGAACTTTTTTGCACCGCACTACAGCAAATCAAATTCATTATGGTTATGGATAGATGTAGTAAGGTTTTATTTGATCCAAGTAATGAGTGATATGTATTTAAATAACGATTGCAACTTGTAAGGTTCAAAAATCTATCGATTAAAACATCTATCAATTCCTTTTATCTGAACTTACAGCTTTCTTTTTAATGCTTGCATTTCTAGTTTGCAGCTTCTAGTGGACAACTTCCAAAAGTGCTACAACATAGTGTAAAAGACTTGTGAAAAAGGCATTTGCTATTCAAGAAAACTGCAGTAATTCCTCAACTTAACGAAGTCGTTCATTGAAATCTAATAAATTTGAGAAGCAGTGGATCCTCAAACCATACCCAACTGCCAGGTTTTCAACGGTCGAAGAAGCTGAACCAAATACTACATCACGGGTGACTAACTCTGTTCACAAAAACTTGACAGAACATCGAACCATCTTTTCAATGCTCTCAAGAGAACAGAGGAACATAGAGCAACTAGCAAACTTAAGAAAAGGAAGATAACAGAACAAAAAATAAATGTTGTTCCCTTTGTAAGCATATTAAGAGCATGTTACCCAAGCAGGTCAATGTTCCAAGTAAAGTTTCAGCACATGCTAGACATACAGGTAAGTTAAAATAACATACTATCAAGGAGGAATGCAAGTTCATCGGAATGTACAATATAAAGTCATAAAATTTGAATGGCCAAATGTTCACTGGAACAAGATAGAGAGAACTCATGCTAAGAAGATAAAGATTATTATCTTCCAAACACTTTTACAGGGGAACAAAACTGAATCAATTCACAGGTTGCACATGTCATCCATTCAAAGATCAACATGCCAACTCACACTTGATTTCATACTCTGTTAGATAGCAAACCAGACTTGAATTACTCACAACTAAGTACAGATAAACAAAACAACGCAGAATTAAAAAAAAAAAAGAATTACTGTACTAAACGACGACGACGACGTCAGTAGGCTGAATCGCGAAGGTCACCGTGTGTCGTCAAGAGCGCTGAAGGATTTTGTGCCTGCGTGCGATCAGGTAAGTATGTGAAATTGCAATTGACGATTTTACAATCGATTTCCCTAAAGAAAGAATCCCAATTTTACAATATCTGGGTTCCTAATTGACTTGACGACGATTCTTTGCATCGTAATTTACAACCATGAAAGCTTGAGAGTGAGTAAGGTAGATAGAGAAAGAGAGAGAGAGAGAGAGAGAGAGTGTGCGCACCAGAGGAAGCCCTAACCGACCAGAGAGAAGAGAGAGATGAAGCGGCGTCTTTTTGATTTTGGAGACAGAACGGAGTTGCAAAGGTAATGAGAGGAGAGAGAAACAAAAAATTTATTTAACCTAAACTCAATTGCGATTGCTTTATCATTTTTATCATTAAATTGTATTTATTTATTTATTTCAAAAATTAATTTATTATTAAATAGATTATGAGACGTCTAATTCCATCGCATATTTATTTAAGCAGTCGCATATTGAAATGTCTCTCCTGCCAAATTGGGCCGCGAAAATTTTCAAGGTTTTTTGGACCGTTGCTCTAAAATGCGACCATTTTGTTTGCGATTGCTTTAGCCATCGCATAAAGATGTCTTCTGCGACGGCGTTTTGGCCATCGCAATAAGCCATCGCATATTCCACTTTTTCTTGTAGTGTGGCAACAGCAGTATAGATGATATTGTATCATAATTTTATAAGTTGCATATTGTATAAAATATAATATATTACAGCATAATAGTTTGTGGGGAATTTAATTTAACGAGAAACTGGGGGGGGGGGAGTGATTTGTCCCAAAAGGTACTAATGGGTCAAATTTCACTTTTCTTAATTCTAATGCAAAGTCAAACTCAGAACCTTATTATAGGACGGATGAAGTATCATTTTGCATGCATATTATGAAGCACACTTGCAAATTATAATGTCAATGCCAAGGGGGCAATCTTTGACCATGTGTATCCTTATATATTTAGGTTATTTTCTAACCAAACAATTGCAAAAACTGGATGGGACATTGTCGAACTTTATTGTGAAGGAGCAGCTAGTGTTAAACAAACAAAATTAAGAACTTTAATGACTAAATTAGAGATTTTAAGGATAGAAGATAATGAAACCATCAAATATTACTCTGCTAAAATTTTACACATTTCGAATGAGTCTTTTGCTTTTGGTGAATCCATATCTAATGCTATACTTGTAAGTAAGTTACTGAGAACTCTCCCTGAAAAGTTCAACAATAAAATCTATGTGCTTGAAAAAACCCATGATGTTCAAACTGTACGACTTATTATAATCTTGGGTATTTTAACTAATTTTGAGCTGAATCTTTGGGTATAGAAATCTAGCAAAGCAAACTCAATTGCTCTTGCAAATGCCTTTAAAGTATCTCAAGATCTATTTCAATTGTCTAAAGATATAGATAAGTTCAACTTAGGAAAAGATGAGTGTGCTTTGATAACGCAAAAATTCTATGATAGGTTGAAAAAGAAATGGTTAACAAAGTTTCCTAGTTCAGCATACTCTCCTTCTTCCACATTTGAATTATCTAAAAGGGAGAGTAGTGTGAAGAAACCTTTTTTGGAAAATAAGTAATCTATCGAGTATATTCAATGTAGGGCTTGTAAAGGTTTTGGACATTTTGCTAATAAATGTGCAAATACTTTAAGAAAAAGGGGAATGAGCTATGCAGCGACCCCTAGTGATAGTGAGGGTGATGATGAGACATCAAACATGTCAATTTTGTAGGCATCTCACTTAACTTTATCTAATAGTGATTCTAAATCTGAAGATGTGAAGTATCCTGACTGCACAACTAAATATACATGCTTGAACTTTACAATTGCAGGTAAATCTGAAGTTGCTCATGTAGATGAGGAGAGTGCAACTTATAAAGAGTTGCACGGTACCTATATTGAACTACATCTTGAATGGTCTAATGATAAATGACTATTTTATAGTCATTTATTATCTAGTTTCTGTATTATTAAAATAAGTTTTTGTTCATTTTAGTTTAATTTAGCTAATTTATTTACTTGATACTACGGATATTATGCTTGGTGGTTTATTTTGTGGTTAGACATAAATTTGGGACATTATTGGTGTAAAAACAACACAAGAACAGTCTTGTAGAGAATAAGGATCAAAGGACATAAAAAAAAGAATGATTGAAAGAATGAAAAATGCAGAATCAGACCAAACCGGCTGATGCTCGGCCGAGCACCACCCTTGACTCGGTCAAGCAGATGACACCTGAATGGAGTCTTTTCTGGAAGGCCTTGCTCGGCAGAGAACCACCCTTGACTCGGCTGAGCAGCTGCTGTTCAGTCAAAAAATATGCATTTTCAAGATAGCTTTTGGAAAAATCCCAACCTTTTGTACAAATGCATATATATAGGACGTTTTCTATCAGTTTTAGACATCCAAAAATCGAGATTATATTGAAATTATACTCTAGCAATATTTATCCAATAAACAACATCACTCTCAAGATTTTGAATATTGATTGTTGCTTTTATTCAAAAATTCTGAAGTTGAATAAATAAAGATATTTTCCCGTCATTGTCTTCTATATTACCTGAATAAGTACCCTTACTTATTCTCTTTATTTTAAATATCTTACTCTTATTCTTGTGTTATCATAATTGTCATAGCTATTGAGTAATCCCCCATATTCTTGGGGTTGAAAACTCAAACTCATATATTCATCTTTTAATTCATGCTTCTCTTTTCATTTTTATCTTAAAATAATTTTCTTCATATCATTTTTAAACACCTACAAATATGAAGACGTCTATATTGTATAAATCCTAGTTAATCGAGAGATATAATCAGCCGTGAATCTCGATTAAAGGAACCATATGAAATAAATTAGGTACTATTAATCACGAGGGTAATGGGTATATTAATTGCCTATGGATGATACTTAATTGGAAAGTACGTAGATTTTTTTAAACTTAATGTATTCTTAATAATGCATGGACTACCTAGAGATATGCCATAATTAGTAGAGAATACGAGTATTACTTGTTTGATCGTGAGAAGTAGTACAAAGTATAAACATAATGTATCATACTTGATTTTTTATGAAATTTCTATTTAATTCATGATTACTTGATGAATACATGTTGTTCGAGTTCCAACCCCAAGAAATCATTTATCATAAAAAAATTTCACCCAAAATTAAAGTAGTTTGCATATTATATCTAGATAAAAGACAAAATAAATTTTATATCAATCGTTATTTTTATTTCATTATTCTTACATAAAATCAAGTATTATACATAATAACGTTGTACTCGTGGGATCGACCCGCATTTGCCTAATCTATATCACAATCACATCGTGCAATTGCGGTTTATAAACTAAGCCGTTCATTTTGGTTTAACAAGTTTTTGGCGCCATTGCCGGGGACAATGGTTTACTACTTAGTATTTGCTTTTAGTTATTTGTATTTTATTTATTTTTATTTACTTCATTCTAACAATCCTTACAAAGATCTTTTGTCTTCGATTGCTTCATTCATTATGTGTACTTGGTGTTAATGAAAAGAACCCGGACAACATTCTTTGAAGAATTTGATCCGTAACCCGAGAGAACTTTTCGTAAAAGACTAAGAAGACTAAAAGAAGTAATAGACAAGAAAATGACGGAAGGAGATCAAACCCCTCGTAGAACCTTGAGGGGTTTCGTCAATCCTAGTACACCAGGTATTGGGTCACCAATAGTTATCCCGAATGCCAACGCGGATAACTTTGAAATCAAGCCACAACTACTTTATATGGTTTCAAATAACCAATACAGCAGATCGGCGTTTGAAGACCCCCATCTCCATATACGAACATTCCTGAAGTATTGTGGCACAACCCGAATAAATTGGGTCACACCGGAGGCAATAAGGTTGCGCCTTTTTCCTTTCTCACTAAAGGATAAGGCAAAGTAATGGTTAAAATCGGTTCCACCCAACTCTTTAACAACATGGGACCAAGTTCAAGAGTCATTCCTTGGACGCTTCTTCCCTACAAGCAAAACGGCCCAAATACGGACCAAGATTACCAACTTTAGTAAAAGAGGGGACGAAACGCTATATGATGCTTGGGAGTGATTCAAGGAACTCCAAAGGATCTGTCCTCACCATGGCCTTGAAAAGTGGTTAATAGTGCACACATTTTACAATGGTCTCACATTCAAAACAAGTGATACAATTGATGCCGCAGCAGGAGGTGCACTCATGAACAAAGCAGTAGATGAAGCGTATGATTTAATAGAAAACATCGCCTTGAACCATTATCAGTGGTCAAACGAGAGAGAGCAACCACAAAGCACCCAAGGTAAGTATAATGTTGATGTTGTTACTCTTTTATCATTAAAAGTTGATATGCTTCTTAAAAAGTTTGAAAACTTGAATGTAAATCCCGTGGCCAACATTAATGTTGTTTGTGAACTATGTGAGTCAAACTCACATAGTACGGAATGTTGTAAATTGCTTGACACTACTTCTAGTGATCAAGTAAATTTTGTTAACTGTTATGGGCAAAATGGTTATATGTATTCAAACACATACAATACCGAATGTAGAAATCATTCAGATTTTTCCTATAAGATTAATAATATTTTAAACCCACAATCTTCTACACAACCATCGGGATTTGCACAAAAGAATTTCAACAATAATTATAATTCTTTTCCTCCCCCTAAATCTAAGTTAGATATTTTAATGGATTTCATTGTTGAAAATAAAAATGCTCAAGAGAAGACTAACAATGAATTTAGGGAAAACTTCAAGCAATTAAATGTTATATTTGATAATCTAGCCACTCATAATAAAATGATTGAAATCAAAACTCAACAGGCCAACGCTTCGCATAGACCACAAGGGAGTCTTCCCTGTCAACCACAAAGGCCTAATGAGCATGTTAATGTAATAATCACTAGAATCAGTAATAAATTGATAGACGTCAACCCTAGTGAAGAGAATGTTAGTCCAATCCCACCGATGGTTGAGACTAATAAAGATATTAAGAAGGGGACGGAATCCCCTAGGCTTGCTAGAAACGTTGATCCCCCAATACCATACCCCCAAAGGTTGATCAACAAAGAAGTAAATAAATAATATGCTGAGTTTCTAGAAGTTTTGAATTCAATAAATGTTAACATTCCATTTTCTGATAATCAAATGTCCTTTTATGCAAGAACTTTAAAAGAAATGCTTTCAATTAAGAGAAAATTAAAAGAATTTGAGAATGTCACTTTGGCGAAAAATGTTAGTGCTATTTTGCAAAAGAAACTGGGTAAGTTGCATTTTAGTCGCCTGAGTTTGTCGAGATGTTTCAATTGGTTATCGAATTTGCATTTGTTACAAGTTGGTTATTGAGCTTGTATTTTTGTTGCAATCAGGTGTAATTTTGGATGAAGCGTTAAAAATCTAACAAAAAGCATAACATGTGCCGCTCACGTAAGTTAATTAGGGGTATTTTGGTCTTTTCCATGGAATGAGAAGACCGGAAAAACTTTTCCATGGCCAAACCACATACGCCCCCTTCTTTTTTCTCAAGTCCAGGCACCCCTAAACCTCCTCATAGCCAACCCCCTATATTGCCGCCCACACTCCTCCATATCCATATCCATCTCCATCTCCACCCACCCTCACCACACCACTACCTGCCCACAATCCCGCTTCTTATTTCTCCTCTTTTAGCAAGCGCCTCCCTACCATACCTAATACCATGTCTTTTTCTTCGGCAAGGGCCTCTGAAATCCAATCTCGTCTTTTCCTTGGCCAAGTCAAAAATCAAACCAACTCCTTCTCTTTGAAAGGAGCCGCATGGCACCTTTGGGACCACGCGGCGCCATTAGGCAATCCACGCAACTTGCTTAGCCCAATAACAACCTATGATCAGTCTTGTGTCGAATCTCTCCCCCTTTTATTATTCCTTGTTCAAAACTGATTTTCAAAGATGCACAAGTTTTTAAATCTCTTTTATTTGTTTATTTTTACTAAAACACACACACATTTATTTTAGGAAGACACGTTGATACGAGGCACTTTGGGTGAGGTCTTGATACTCTTCACAATGTGTAAAGTGACCTCCTGACTCTAGTCTCATTAAATAGTCATTTTCAATGTTTTGGCTAACAAAAAACGGTGTGGCGACTCTAAACATTTTGAGTCCGCTCCGAATATACGGTTCCTTTTAAATCACATTTCCAAATTCCCAAGTTTTTGTAATCGGGGTATCCACAGTGGTGACTCTGATGGGGATTAATGATTTAAAACTTCTTTTTGTCGTTTTGAAGTATTTGTGTGGGTCAAACTTCCGTTTCCTCATGGTTTTTGTGTGATTTTTGTGTGTATTTGGTCAAATATACTCCAATCTTATGCTCTTGGTTTTTGATCAGTTGAAGGTATACCACATGTGATGTTTGATTTGATATAAATTGGGTAAATTGCCGAAAATTAGTTAATAAGTGAAACAGCATAAAGCAGTACTGAATGATCCGCGTGGCACCTTTTGGACCGTGCGGCTCATTATGCTAGGTCGTGCAACGCCTTTGAGTGGCCCATCAGAATATTTCTCAGTGTGTTTCCTTGGCATTCCAACAGGTTTTTGAGCATTCTGGTGATCCTGTTTCAGAATCCCTGGTTTTGCAAACCAGAATTTTGTTCCATCTTGTGTTTACTTTTGAGCAGTGTAAGTTTCGTTCGCATACCTTTAAAACACAATTTGAAAATCTCTATTTTACTCAGAAAATGTACATAGATACCTCACACTACTCGCACCATATCTCTTGTACACTGCACACTACGTCCTGGGATATTCGCAGATGCAGCTCGAAGGTGTACTATGCCTCTCTTGCGTGCACGAGACCAACCCACCAGCCTTATCTGAGCCCGTGTCAACCATGCACAGTCCGTGTAACATATTTTTGTTCGAGACTTGGTTGTTTTTGGTATATCTTGTCATAAAGCCATTAATGCATCCCCCATATTAATTATTTTCAAGTAAATGCCAAGGTTAAAGATCCCTTTCGAAAACAAGTTGACGAAAGGTTATGCCGAAATTTCGTTCGAAAAGTTGACGCGATCTTGACCTTTCCAACCCCCCTCCCCCACCCCCCCCCCCCCTTCACCCTACCCTACCCACCCACCCACCCCACTTTAGCCACTATACCCTACCCTATCCTTAATCCCCACCCCACTCCACTCCATCCCCACCACCTATCCCACCACACTTACCCACCTACCCTACTTATCTTATTTTGTATTTTTATCGAAAAATATTTTTTCCAGATTTATCAAAAACATGAAAATATTTTTTTGAAAAATATTTTCTTTAGATTTATCAAATAATCGAATGTCATTGTTCGAATATTTTTATTTTCTAAAAAATATTTTACATAAATCATTTTTCAAAAGTCGTTTTACTAAAAAAAAAAAAAACTATGCCTAAAAGTGATGACAATTTCAATAAACGAAGCCTAAAAGAGATGACAATTTCAATAAAATGGTTTACCCTAGGACTTGACTAATGGAACATTAAAATCTTCAATTACATAGTTGACTTGGGATGCCGTTGAACACAGTCTACTACTCTTTGATTCAGTCGATACAGAGACTAAATTTCTATAAGAATCTTATTTATAAACTAAAGTGACCTTCCCAAAACACTCTAATATAAGGATCTAACGCGGAATGGTCTTTTTTTTTTTTTTTGGAATGGTCTATTTAGCTAATGTGAAAAGAATAAAAATATTTTCATTCTATTTCAAAAAGTTTATCTCAATTTAAATTTTTTGATCAATTATTCAAATTTGAGTGCGTCTGCTGAGAAACGCGTTTCTCCATAACTATGGAGAAACGTGTTTTTCATAGCCAGAAGCTTTACATTTGATAACCAGAAAAAAAAAACCCAAGGCCAAGACCAAAAGCTTCGGATATCCGAAGCTTTGCATTGATAGCCGAAGCTTTGCGGTTGATATCCGAAGCTTTGTATTTGATAGCCGTAAGGATGTGAAATGTATATCCAAAAAAAAACCCAAGGCCAAGACCAAAAGCTTCCGGATATCCAAGCTTTGCATTTGATAGCCGGAAGCTTTGCAGTTGATATCCGAAGCTTTGTATTTGATAGCAGGAAGGATGTGAAATGTATATCCGTAAGAACTTAGGTGCATATCCGTAAAAGCTGTTAGGTGCATATCCGAAATGTGTTAGGGCATATCCAGAAATTGCTATTGAAGGTTTCGGATATCCGAAACCTTCAAATGTATATCCGAAACATTTTGAAGGTTTTGGATATTCATTGAAGGTTTCGAATATCACTTTCATAGGTTTCTGGCTATCTAGCTCATTGTCGCGCGACATGTCGGGACCCGTTTCTCCATAACTTATGGAGAAACGCGTTTCTCCCTAGATTTTGTGTTCAAATTTTAACTTTGATTTAATTAAAAATTAGATATGTTTATACAATTTTAAAATTTGTTATTAATAATATTTCTAACGATAGAACAATAACAAATTTTATCATTACGTATGTTGTTTATAGTTTTACGAGATTATAATCAATGTTTGATTGAATCTATAACTATATATAAAGGCTGAAGTGCAAAATACTTCGGCGCACCCCCCATTTTTCGCTCAAACTAGAACCTAGACTAAATAGAGGCTAGGTTTATTACCTCTAATGCCATTTACTAAATACTCTCCCTTTAATAATCCGAAAATATCCATTAAAATCAAAAATATTTACCAACTCACAAAATAAGGAGTATGTTTATATTCCCTATGCACGCTCTTTTTATCTTTTCGATCTCTCTCTACACCCTCTTCTACAAACGCGATTGTCGCCTCCGTCTCTCTCTTCTTCCATAGCCGCCGCCACCCCCCTCTCCTTCTATGGCTGCCGCCTCTATCTGTCTCTCTCTCTCTCTACCAGAAAAACATGTTTTAGCGACGGAAATTTTCGCCGCTAAAGTAAAAATTTTGTCGCTAAAGTCAATCACCAATGGAAAAATGCCGTCGGTGGTCCGCCACTGTCGGCCCGCCGCCATGGTCCGACGGACCAAATTTCGTCGGTATACACTGACGAAAATAATATTCCGTCGGTGATCTTTTGATATCAGCGACGGAAATTTCCGCCGCTGAATTAATTCATTTTAATTAAATATTTATTTTAGCGACGGAATATTCCGCCGCTGAAATAAAAATTTATTTAAAATGAATTAATTCAGCGGCGGAAATTTTTTTCGATGAGTTAATTTAATTTAATTTAATTACATTTTTTATTTTACCGGCGGAATATTCCGTCACTGAAATAAAAATTAAATTAAATTAAATTAATTCAGCGACGGAAATTTTTGCCGCTATTTTAATTTAATTTAAATAAATTATTATTCCAGCGATGGAATATTTTGCCGGTGAAAATAAAAATTAAATTAAATTAAATTAAAATAAATTGACACAGCGGCGGAAATTTCCGTCGCTGGAATAAAAATTTAATTAAAATTAATTAGTGCAGCGATGGAAATTTCCGTCGCTGATAATGCAATAAAATAAAAAAATGATTTAAAATATCAATTAACCAATTTTTTTGTACCTGATATAACAATTCAATTGATAAAACTAAAACTATAAATCTATAAACCAAATATTACAGTACAAAAATCGGTTGGGGGGGCTGGGGCTTCCGCGGGTACCAAATCGGTGGGGAGGCGGGGCGGAGACATCCCAGTACCCAAAATGTTATTACAAACAAATATCACAAATGTTATTATAAAAAAGTATAAAATAGTACGAAATCAACTCGGGGGGGGGGGGATTGGGGAGGCTGGAAATTATTACCCTGCTGCTGCAGATTCTGCATCTGGGCCATCAACATCGCAAATTTCCGATCATTCTCCGCCTGACGCTGCGTCTGAGCCTCCAAAGCCTCCAAAAGTTGCGTCCTAGCCTCTGCAACCACGAGTCTCTCCTCAGCTACCTCAGCCTCCAGAGTGTCAATCCTCGAAGCACACCGAGTATCGGGCGTGAAAACATTTGGCCGACGGCCGGTCGACGTCGATGGGCAATGCAGCCCGTGATCCCCCATTACTAACACTCGGTATCCTCTCTTTGGACGTCCATCCGAGGTGACTTAGCGCCAAACATCAGGCACGAAGGGAACGGGCTGGCCGGGAGGAATACCTTCGGGAACAACGGCGGCTTGATATGTATTCTGTCAAAATAAAACAAACAAATATAATCATATACACAATGTACATAAATAAATTTACATATTCAAAATCAAGTCATTTAATGATAGTTTACTTACAAAGGCCAATGCAGAGCGATCGTCAATCCATTGCGGAGGTTGATCGGCGAATGCAGGAGGTCGAACATGGGTGCTAACGAAAACATCCAAAAAACTGACATCCGGGCCATGTTTATTTTCCTATAAATAAAAGAAGCGAGATTATTATTTTGAAATGGTATAAATGCAACATTTAGCTTTCCATATTATCCTTGTGATAAAAAAATGTTCTCTTTAATCACTAAAGTTGTGAGTATAATGTTTACTTTCATTAGGATTTAGGGGTAATCTTAGAAAAGAAAAAATACACTACATTTACACTAAAATCATGGATTTCATAGCATCAACATGGCTTCCAGCTAACATACATACATAAACTGATTTAAAAGTATGCATACACTACATTTAAATTAACACCCCATGCATTTCTTATCATTTACACTAACACCCACCAACAACGTGCATACAACCGTCCTGTTTGGTTTCAAAGTCAATTAAACTAAAACCATGGATTTCATAGCATCAAAATGGCTCCCCAGCTAACATACGTATATAAACTGATTTCAAAGCATGCATACACTACATTTAAACTAACATACATACCATACGGTAGTGATGCTCGCCGACTGGTATCGTCCCCATCGTATGTTTTGCCGTCGACCCCGAGGAGCCTGCTCTATTTGCCCGAGCCTGTTGGCCGATAGCTATCGCCCCATCCGAAGACCAATGTTCGCAAAATCTACGAAACACCTCCTCGGTCATCCAAGGAGGTGTCGCGGGCGCTAATCCCGCCGCCAGCCGCTGAATATAAAATTTAGACTTCGTGGCACCTATAAAAAATATGAATATCTCGTAAACATATAATGATAACATTATAAAAATAAAAGAGTATAATCATTGTTAATTAAATTAATTAAGGATAGATAAATATGTTACCAATATGATCCCGAAATAACTTCAAACACTGTTTCGTGAAAACAAATTTAACCGACGCCTCGTCGATATCCGGCGTCCATGTAAATTTCAACTACAACATATAATGATAACATTACAAAACTAAAAGAGTATAATCATTATTAATTATAACATTTTAATAACAAACTAACATTTAAGTTTAAAATAAAAATCGTTAACACATTACCTTAAACTCCTCCCAAGTATTCTCCTTCTCCTCCCGTGGCAATAATTTCTAGTTGGGCCAAAACTCTTGCATGACCCGAGACCGCCAATACTGCCCAACCTTTGTCCCGGGGGTAGAGTATGCACCTATAAACCTGCCAAGTATATTTATACAATAACATTTTAACTTAAATAATGAATTATATATAAAACAAAAAGGAACCAACTTATATCAAATTAATGAAGAGTTACTTACTGTGCATAATGTGGCGATATCCGGAGAAACGTCCTCCCCTCAGAATCGACTGGAGTAGGACTCTGAGTAGTATCGACCCCAGAGGAGGAGCTGGTACTACTATGTGTAGGGTCGACATCATCGATACCGATAGCACATGTATTAGATCGGGACGGTTGCGTCTCAGTAATAGATGTGTACACGGGGCGTGTCTTCCTGGCCGCTCTACTAGAACTCATATCTAAATACACTAAAAATATTAAAATATACAACTTTAACAATAGGAAACAATATATTAACAGATCTACTTAAAATAAATTTAAACAATGATTAGGAGTCTAATGATTTGAACCAAAAAATTAAAATATACAACTTTAACAATAAGAAATTCCTATGAATATTTCCTAGTTTTCGATGACTCTCTCGTATAACAGTTCATCCTCGAGGAAATGGGTGTGAAAGGTGTGAAAAGGAATGCAATAACTTACAACATACTGATTAAGTGGTATAGTAAGGAAAGATTAAGGAAACTAGTAATATTGTTAGAGCATGGAAGCCAGCAGGTAATTCCTGAACAGGAATGCCTTTAGAAGAAGTTGTCATAGTCAAAATGTTGTTGCTGGGAACTAAACATTTATTGGATATATTTTTGTAATGAGATTTGTGGCATAAGCGTGAATTAATGAGGGAGCGCGGGGTATTTTTCCAAAGGACTTTAGAAGAATTTTGAAAATAATGTGTCCTCATAAAGATTATTGTTTAGGGTGGAGTACCTAAGAGGAAGAGCCTCAAAAATGGAGCCAGAATAGAACATTGATCAAATATCAGATAAGTGGAATAT
Organism: Adenophora triphylla var. japonica; assembly: GCA_022495995.1. Taxonomy (NCBI): domain Eukaryota; kingdom Viridiplantae; phylum Streptophyta; class Magnoliopsida; order Asterales; family Campanulaceae; genus Adenophora; species Adenophora triphylla. The sequence continues at coordinate 116,468 of JAFEMH010001309.1, forward strand.
TGTCATTTATTCTATCTATTGAGTTTAAAAGCCTATTAGTACCAAGGGATTTTTGAATGACCGCATTCTTCTCAAGTATTGCAATTTTTAATCGTATATTGATCTTTGACACTGAATCAAATAAATCGGTTCCTTCTCATTATGTAATAGGCATAAAAGTCACAAATTATAAGCTTCAATTAGCTTTCCATATCTCAAGAATCCATTTACAGAGAGTAATTTATTTATTTATTGATAAGAAAAGGAGATTGTATTAAAAGAGACTCAAACTACCATAGGATGGACTAGGTGTCCATCAAAAATGGAAAAAGAAAAAATACATGAAAACTATACTAAGAAATTGCAGCAAACCAATATCTCTTCAAATCATTCAATGAAAAACCTTCGAAAGCCCCATTAGCATACGTCCAAAGAGAAGCTCAAGACATCACTTTTTCCCACAATAGATGCTTTGGTAAGTAGCAATTCTTAAAAATCCCCATTTACAGAGAGTAATGTAAAGGGTTTTCAGATTTCAAACTGAGCAAACTGAGAAAACAGGCTTTTTCAATTCCGCTTCCAAGTTTACTCAAGTTTCTAACAGCACAATTATATTAGCGAGGAATTAAAGGCAACTAAGACAGTAATATGAGGAGTAAACATGGTCCTTCAGCAAACTTCATTTATCTTTTTCAGTTCAAACTATCGTCTAACACAGCGGTGGAAGTGGAAATCAAGGGTTTACATACCTAACACGGCGGTGGCGATGGAGTTGAGGGACGGCGGTAAGGCGACGACGGTGAGATTCTCGATCGTGGCGGTGAGGCGACGGCGGCATCTCGGTGAGGAAGAGAGAGAGATGAGCGATCGTAATTTCGAGAGAGAGATGAGAGTTTAATTAGGGCGTAAACAATTTTGGGGGAGGGATAATTTCTATTTATATTTCACCTCAGCGACGGAAAATTCCGCCGCTGGTAATTACGTAATCACGGGGATTGATGACTTGGCATGTACCACCGACGGAAAATTCATTCTTTGGTTTAAGTAAACTTCGGTGACGGAATTATTCCGCCGGTATATGTTAATTAATTTAAATTTAATAAATATCAATATTTTTATTTATATAACACTACCACCACTATTACTACCACTACCACCATTACTATACCACCACTACTACTATACTAACACTACGTACTTTAACGTTTTTAGTTAGTTTTTTAACATTGCGGTTAATTTTTTAACATTTTCGGTTAGTTTTCAAAATTTCAGTTAGTTTTTTGAAATTCCAGTCAATTTTCTAACGTTTCCAGTTAAATTTTTTAATGTTTTCAGTTAGTTATTTTGTTAATTAGTTCTAAAAATAATTAAAAATTAAATGTTATAATCACCGACGGAATAATTCCGTCACTGATAAATTAAAAAACAAAATAAAAAAAAAAAATTATCACCGACAGAATAATTTCGTCGCTATATAATTAAAAATAATTAAAAATTAAATGTTATAATCACCGACGGAATATTTTCGTCGCTGATAAATAAAAAAAATTAAAAAAAAATTAATTTATCGCGACAGAAATATTTCGTCGCTGGTTTATTTAAAAAAATTAAAAAATATTTAATTTCCACCGACGGAATAATTCCATCGCTGTTTAATTAAAAATAATTAAAAATAAAATTTTATAATCACCGACAGAATATTTTCGTCGCTGATAAATAAAAAAAATAAATAAAAATTAATTTATCACCGACGGAAATATTCCGTCGCTGGTTCATTTTGAAAAAAAATTAAACAATATTTAATTTCCACCGACAGAATAATTCCGTCGCTGTTTAATTAAAAATAATTAAAAATTAAATGTTATAATCACCGACGGAATATTTCCGTCGCTGATAAATAAAAAAAAATAAAAAACAAAATTAATTTATCACCGGCGAAAATATTCCGTCGCTGGTTTATTTAGCGACGAAGTATTTCGTCGGTGATTTGGGCGCCAATTTAGTGGCGGTAATGAAACGAATATTCGATGAATATTCGTTTTTGGCGACGGAATTTAATTTCGTCGGTAATATTGACGCCAAATTTATTCCGTCGCTATAGCATAATTTCCGCCGCTATATAGCGATGGAATGATTACCCATTGGAAATTCCGTCGCTAAAGACACAGTTTCTAGTAGTGGATCTCTCTCTCTTTTCTCATTTGATTTTTCTCTTCATTCCTATTCTGTTTCAATCACCAGATTCTGTCCCTGCCGACATAGCAGCATGACTCTACCCTCATAGCCCAATACATAAATCTAGGTCGTGGCTTCGTCAAATTGCTACGAATTCGAATAATCCACCGAGAATCACCTCTGTTGATTGTTACAACATAGCTCATGTTTTAGGTAAAAAAAAATTCCCTTTATTAAGCTCTATTGAAACCTAGATTTAAAATAGATGTTTCAGTTAGGACTTTCTATATGTGTGTGCGAATTAGTCTGTCAGTTTGTAGGGGAAATGTCAGTTTGTAGGGAAAAGGCCTTGTACAATTGAAATTATTTTTATCTTGGGATGGACAGTGATGCATTATTTGCAGACATGTTTTTTGAAGTTCCTTACTCAAAGTATGATGATTACAACATGGTTATTCATGGCTCTCCTTTTCAACAAGTTCTAATGTTTGGGTGTGCAGTTATAACATCAAATCTTACATCTTGATCTTAAGATGGTGGGGGGTACAATAGGATGAATCTAAAGTGTAAATGGCTCCAGGAACCATTTATTTTGTGATCTAGCAGGTTTGATATGCTACTTGTGGAAATATGGAATGAATAGCTCAAATTTGGATCATTTAGGGCTTGACTGAAGTTTAAAAGTCTTCTCTTTCTCCTTGATACCACTTTTTCCTTAACTAAATACAAAATATATCCCCCCCCCCCAAAAAAAAAATGAAATATATAATTTTTTTTAAAAAAAAGATTGAAATCCAATGGTGTTTTTTCAAGATAAACCTGCATTGTTCAAATCCTTCTACAAGTGGTTGAAGCCTGGAGACAAAGTTCTTATAAGCGATTACTACAGAAAAGCTGGAAAACCATAAGAAGACTTTGCTGCCTATATTAAGCAAAGAGGATATGATCTGCATGATGTAGAAACATATGGCCAGATATTCATTCAATCATGAAGCTTTAACACCCACAAACATGCACTATTTTGATAATTAAAGTGGCTTCTTTTTAAGCATACTTACTTCATTTAACCCATAGATGCTCAGAGATGTTGGTTTTGATGAGGTCATAGCCGATGATCGAACTGATCAGGTCTGTTGGATTCTCAGTTTTTGGCGTATTACTACTTCTGTCCCATAATGAATGACAAAAAAACTTTTCAAGTTTGCTCATTCATTTTGGGATTGAGGCAGTATACAACATTATACAACAACTTATAAATTCCATGTTTTCCAGTTCTTGAAGGTCCTACAGAAGGAACTGAATCAAATTGAGAAGGATAAGGACGAATTCACCCAAAACTTCTCAGATGTGAGTCCACTTTTTTTTTACCTTTTAAACACCCACCTCAGAAATTGTGTTGTAAATCAACTGTCAATGTTTAACGTTTGTTGTGTAACTATGTGTACTATGTGTAGGAGGACTACAATGATATAGTTGGAGGTTGGAAGTCAAAGTTGGTTCAAAGTTCTGGTGGAGAACAGAGATGGGGCTTGTTCATTGCCTACAGAAAGTGATCGATCTACAATTATATGAACTTCATCACTTTCGCAGTTTAAGTTGTGTGCTTTTAAAGTTATTGCAAAATAAATCTCGAGCTGATCAAAATCTTCTACGGGCGCGTACTCGGATGATTTACTTACGTCTACTCCAGTTTGATTTTTCCTACAAATTTAGAAACATTGTAAATTATCAGAAACGAGAGTGTGACTCCCTTGGAGTCTGTGGATTAGTTTGTTATTCGACACTCAACGCAAGCAATCAGTGCAATAAAGATTTAGGTTTTACAACTTCCTCGACGGGTGATACTCCTTAGAAATATAATCTTCTTTTTAATTTCAGGTTATGAGTTTGATTAAAATATAGTTAAGTTACTTTTCAAGTAATTTCAATCAGACCATAACCCTTCAATCCCCCTCCACACGTACCTCCTCTCTCTCTCTCTCTCTCTCTCTCTCTCTCTCTCTCACACACACACACACACATACACACACACTCACACATTGTGATAGATCTGGATGATTAGTTTGGTGGGCATTGTAACCCCTCAATTTTTTTTCCATTCAGTATAATCAATCATTAGTCTTTCTAAGTATGTTTGTTTATTACTGATGTATAATGCTTTGTGGGTTATGCTGACAGGAATGCAAGCCAGTAGTACATAAGAGGAACAAAATGTTTGACTTTTAGATCAATATGAGGCTTGTCAAGTCAACCATTACTCATTTTCAGGTACAGACACTCTCAGCTGGTTGAGCCTTCATTTTTTCTCATGGGGTCAAGATAAACTTATCCCAATATAATTGGTGCTTCAATATACGTAGTTTTGACCATGATCAAAACACACATGTGTTGTTCTATCCGGTTGAGCTTAAAAAATGATGTGAACGTGGGTATTGACCACTTAATTCGTTGGTTTTGCGTAAGTACAACATCAAAATTATTAATTTACTTCATTATAAGTTGTTATTAAGATTCTTTAGATAAATTGTCATCAAGGTTCTTAACATTAGCTGACAGATTTATGATCAATCTCTCTCTCTCCATAAAGAAAAGAAAGTTTCCAGCTATTTTATACTTATCACGTCAGTATCCCTTCCTTAAGTTGTCTAAATCTTATGCTCAATAACTATTGGAAGAAATTTCCAGAGCTGATTTTGCTTACACAATGACCAATTACTACATCTTAAGCTAATCTCTAGAGCTCTGATTTGGAATTTATGGATAGCTCTGTTAAGTAATATAACTCATTCTCCCCCCCCCCTTCCCAACTTATAATTCATTATGTAAGAGCATCTTTGCATTTGTTTCGCATAAATAAGATTTACTCTTTTTATGCTTATGCTCTGATTTATGGCTTTTAAATGAGTATCTCTTTGTAAATTACTTCATGCTTTACTGCACATCTTAAACGTGGTAGTTTTGCAGGTGTACATATATTATATGCACAAAATTTGAGCTTATTACTTTTTTCCGTCCCACAAAGTTCTTGGTGTGGATCCTTTGGTTGATGATGATACAATGAGGAAATACTATCCAAAGAAAATCGTTTAGAATAACTTTACTTAAATTGATTTTAACTTTCATAGAAACAAATGGAACCATTTTTCTTGGTGCTGATTAACTGTATATGAAGAATGGATTATATTATAACAGTATTGCCACTTGTGAACGTTTGCTACATTTTTTTGTGTCCACCTCCTTCCCCAACTCCTAATTGGTCTCGTATATGGATGAAAGTAGAATTTTAAGTTTCTCATCAAAATCACATTTAGATTTACAAATTGTTTTTTGGCTTTTTCGTATAATTTAGTTAAAATAGCAAAGGAACCCAGTATGGAAACATATCATATTTGATCATGAAAAGTATGATTTAATGATCTCATTTCTTTTGCAGGTTTTAGTTTTAGTGCTCCTTTTACTGATCACTGGAAGGGACCCATGTATAATTCCTCGTAGGACCCACCCTCCAGAACCAGAAATTTTTTATCAGAGCATAGAAGCTGGGGCTAGTCAAACTCCAGTTACATTTGCCTTGCTTCAAATATAATGTTTGCAATACTTGAATCATACACATCTGAAGACAGACACCATCCTAATTATATGGATATCAACAACAATGAGGAATTTTGGAGGTACTTTCTATTTCTTGGTTCTACTCTTCGTAAATCTAACTACTTTTAATCATTCAAGTATTCAACTAACTTGATGTCCAATTATGAGTGTTAGGACCATTCTTTTGCCGTTGTGCAAGCCATCATCCCCTTTCTTCCATTTGTGAGCCTAACTCTCAGCTAGAACTACGGGGTGATAAGCTTATAATACACATTTTCTTTTGTGCCTTTTGCAGAAAATTGTGGATCAAGAGGGTGGGAAATATGAAACTAACTTGATATCCAATTATGAGTGTTAGGACCATTCTTTAGCCGTTGTGCAAGCCATCATTCCATTTCTTCCATTTGTGAGCCTAACTCTCAGCTAGAACTACGAGGTGATAAGCTTAGAATACACATTTTCTTTTGTGCCTTTTGCAGAAAATTGCGGAGCAAGAGGGTGGGAATATGAAACAGCCATATATGCAGCTCAATATTGTAACTTGAAGCGCATTCTCTCAATTTGCGCACACTGGGAGGCATCTTTCTACCCCTATATCATGCAAAAATATTCATTAACATTATCATCAATTTATGGAAAATCATTGTCTTAATAATTATTATTTTTATCTTTATGTATAATTTTATATATAGGTAATTTCTTAAAATTTCAACTTTTTTTGAAATAGATTTTTATTTGTACGTTTAACGCACGGGTGTAACACTAATCGATTATAAAACTTAAAAGTGATAATAAACTTTTCGATACAAATTGAGTTAATAGCCATCTATGAGATAGTCCATGAACTTAGTCCTCTCACACAAACATAAATTGTATCATCCCAACGTAGATACTTACTCCAGTATAATAAGATTTCATTTTTGATATTTTGGATATCTTAGATAAATAAGATTTTACTTTTCTAAATTGGCAAACAATCTTTATTATTTCTCTCATTCATTCTCTTTCTTACTTTAGTTATACACTCACAATATCAATCAACTTACTATTTTCTACCTCACCTTCTCTCTCGTACATCACTTTTCATACTTACAACACTTACACCACTTATACATTTTCTTAATTTTCATGGAAAACCCATTGCTGAAATCTTATATAGGACGGAATGAGTACATGCTACTCCTACTCAGTATAATGAACTTAGCATTACGTCTTAATTTCAATGTCAGACATAGAAATTATATTTGTGATCCAATTCTGACTCCGTAAAATATTTGGTAACTTAAAATTACACTTTGATTTGTACAAAAAAAAAGAATAAAATCAAAAGATAAAACGATATGTATTCTTTTATATTTGTGATCCAATTCTGACTCGGCGATGCCGTTGCACATCGGCTATTACTCTTTGACTCAGTCCTTAGTCGATCTTAACTCACTTTAATACTCTTAGTTATAAACTAAAGTGATCTTCTCAAAGCACTCTAATACAAAAAACAAGTGTTTCTAAAACCTAACCCTAAAAAATACTAAATGAGTATTCTCAATGTGTTTTCACTTAATAAATCATCTTGGTTTAAAAAAAAAAAAGAATTTTAAGGAATTGGCATCGAATGTAAAAAACTCAACTTTGGGGGAAAAATGAGCAACGCTAAAATATTCTACTCTCTTTTTCCTTAAATAAATGTTCAAATTTTCACTTGATCAACAGCAAAATTGAAAAAAAAAAAAAGACATTTATTTAACAACAGAGAAAGTATTAATCAAAATAATATATAAAACATGTACAACTAAATTAAATGTACTACTAAATTAAATGTAAATATGTACAAGGTAAAACATTCACTATTAAATTAGATCCGTCAGTTTACATCAAGTCTTTGTTTTGAATTTGCTGGAAACTTTCACATGTTGAGCCATCTTCTTTGACTTTCATCAAAAACTCTATTCTTTGTTTTGAACTTAGTCGTCTCACAGCTCACTTCATTACCACTATAAATAGATCATACCCTTGCCTTGTTTAAAACAAACAAGCTCATCTCACAAAACAAAACAAAACAAACCCAAAATGATCAAGATTTCTTTCGTTTCGCTTTTCTTGGCACTTCTTGTTGCATCTTCTGCAGCTTCTAGGGTTCATCGTTCGACTACCCAAGATTTTATCAATTGCCTTCATTCGACAAACTCTTCCCTTTCTCAAGTAATTTAGACCCCAAACAACCCTTCTTACACACCCATCTTGCAACTCAAGTTAAACAACCCGAGATTCGCTACCCCCTCCACTCCTAGACCTTTTCTCATTGTTACACCCAACGATGAATCCCAGGTTCAAACCGTCGTTTACTGTTCCAAGAAACATGGGATTGAAATGAGAATCCGAGGTGGTGGTCATGATTCCGAGGGACTTTCTTACACGGCTAATGTCCCTTTTTTCATTCTTGATCTTATTAACATGAGATCTATAACTATTGATGTTCCCAGTAAGACTGCTTGGGTTCAAGGTGGTGCAAGTTTGGGTGAACTCTATTATAGAATTTCTCAGGCTAGTAATAAGCTTGCCTTTCCGGCAGGTGATTGTCCCACTGTCGGGGTTGGTGGTCACATTAGTGGTGGTGGCTACGGAACCCTAATGCGTAAGTATGGTCTTGCTGCTGATAACGTGCTAGATGTTCGCATGGTCAACCAATACGGTCAAATTCTAAATAGAAAATCCATGGGTGAAGATCTTTTTTGGGCTATTAGAGGTGGTGGTGCTTCAAGTTTTGGAGTCATTCTCCAATGGAAACTAAGGCTAGTTGATGTTCCGGAAGTTGTGACTGTATTTGCCGTCAGAAAGACGCTTGAACAAAACGGAACAAGCATTTTTCACAAGTGGCAATCTTTTGCTCCCTCAGCTGATAAAGACTTGTACTTTAGGACTCAATTTACAACCATCAACCAAACCGTTAGCTTTACTTTTGACGGATTGTTCTTGGGGAGATCCAACAGACTTATTTCGCTCATTCAAACGAGTTTCCCGAATTAGGTCTGGTCCCATCGGATTGTTCGAAGTTAGCTGGATCCAGTCAGCACTTGTACTAGGTGGTTTTACAAGTGACACTCCACCTCAAATATTCCTCAACCGGACTGCTGCGCCTAGGTTTCCAATAAAAGTCAAAGCGACTACGTGGTAAAGCCAATTCCGATAAAAGGTCTAGAAGGGATGTGGGAAATGTTATTCAAAACTGATATGCGTACCCCCATATTCTTACTCAATCCTTATGGAGGTAGGATGGATGAGATATCAGACTCTGCGACTCCGTTCCCTCATAGAGCCGGGAACTTGTACTTGATGCAGCAGATGGTTTTGGTTGATCCGACATCTGCATCCGTCACTAATACACGTATTAGTTGGATCACGAGTTTCTATCAGTATATTGCTCCTTATGTTTCGAAATCTCCGAGAAGAGCATATGTGAACTATAATGATCTTGATCTTGGAGTTGGTACAAGAACTTATGCACATGCAAGAGGTTGGGGTGCTAGATACTTTTCTGGCAATTTTGAGAGACTTGTTCAAGTGAAGAGCAAAGTTGATCCGGACAATTTCTTTAGGCATCCTCAAAGTATACCTCCATTTCCATCAAAATTTTAGACCATTTTATCCTTTCGGTCAATTCTATACTTAGATTTTTTTTTTTTTAATTCTCTCTAATTTTTAATTATGTATTTTTGTGTTGTCATCCACATACCTAGTAATCATTCTGAGTATTCATTGGAATAAAAGCTTCTTTTTTTTTAATTCTCTCTAATTTTTAATTATGTATTTTTTTAATTATCACTAATTTTTAATTATGTATTTTATCCACATTTCCATCAAAGGTTAAGGGAGGCCAATGAAAATAATACAAATTACTCACTTACTATTTATATGTGATACTATTATATGTGAATTAAAAAAAAAAAATTGTTATTGAAGTAGGTATTGTGAGTATGAAAAATGAATTAGGAGAGGAAAAGTGGAGTTGAAAATAATAATTAAATTATTATTGCGAGTATGAAATGTATATTTCATTAATATAAAAATAATAATATATTTTCATTTTAGGTATAGTTTGTAGTAAAACGTCATATCTATAGTAGTAGTGGGACAGAGGGAAGGGAGTATTCCTTTTTTCAAAACATCTGAAAACAAATCTTGACTAAAACATTAATCCTTGGATTGAATATTTACAAAAAAAAAAAATAAAAAAAAATCCTACAAGTTCATTTTCAAACTCTCACAGAAAGAAAGAGTCGAAATCATAAAGTACCCCAAAAGTCAAAACAAGACTTTGACCATATTTCTAAGTCCAGATGCCCTTCCCCAGGAATAGAATAACTTGCTATTTATGGGTCAAAGAAAGTAAGACTTATATAGCCAATGGATAAGCTATTACTAGGTACTAGGGTTCGGTGGTAAATGGTTCGGTTTCATTTGATTTGGGAGAATTTATGAATCGAATCACAAGTATTCGATTTTAGAAAATTTTAAAATGAATTAAATCATAAGAAATTCAAAATGAACCAAATCAAATCGCTATAATTTGTTTCGGTTTTGTTTGAACCACAGTTCAATTATATGGCTTAAATTGTGATAATAATCCTGATTCAGACCACAATTTAGAATACGGTTCAAATTACGATTAAGGCTTCAAATTATTATCAGATTTGTTTAACTTTTTTGTGATAACGGAGAAAAAGCGAAAGGTGCGGGTGTTTAAAAGGAACGTCGGGGAGAAAGACTAGATGAAGAAAGGAGCCGAATGAAGAAAAACACTTTACAATTTCGATTGTGAATATAACTTGATTATTTATGTGTCACACTCAAGATGACAAATGATGAAATTAATATTAAATAAATTACAAAACGGGGGAGGGGTGGGTAAGATTTGTTTATTTAATATAGGTTTTTTTATTAATCTAATAGTAAATATTAATAAATATACGAAAATATTAAATAAGATACAAAACGAGAGTTAGGATTAGTTTATTTAATGTGATTTGTTCCGGTGGTTTGATCTCGCGGTTCGATTTGGTGGTTCGGTCTCACGTTCTCAAATTGCGGTTTGGTTTTGTTTGGTTCGGTTCGGTCGGATTCGATTTGGTTTGGTCCGGGAGGGTTAGAGCTGTAAGTACCCCAATCTGGATCACCCTCTTCCGAGCACACGGGAAACACCGCAGACTCACAATCACAGTCTCGACACTCAAAACCGTCAAAAACTCCCAACCAAACCAAGGGAGGGACCTTTCTGGGACAAAAAGGGACAAAAGGACCTTTTAGGAATTTTTTCAGAAATTAGAAAAGCATACATGGTTTGTACGGACCTCTTTACTTCAATGATTACTGAATCCCCTTAAAGTCCAATATATTCCCTCAAATCCCGGAGTGCATCATTACTGAAATACATGGTTGGTCCGTACGGACCTTATTGCATGCCAGGTTGGTCCGTACGGACCTTATTGCAACCAGACATCATCATTTCAGAATCCTCTTAAAGTCCACATATTCCCTCAAATCGAGGAAAACAAAAAATTTGGATTACCTACGAGGTTCGTACGGACCTTATTGCAGATTTCCTATACTATAAATAGAGGGCTCCCCCTCCCTCATTTCACACATCTCCCTCTTCTCTCCTCTCCCCCCATCGTTCAGGCACCCCTCTAAGACCCTTCGGGGCAATCCCGGCCCCTTTCGGATCCTTCCGAGGCCTTCCGAGCCCCCTTGTGGTGCTCCGAAGCCTCTTTGAGCGCTCCCGTGACGCTCCCGCGCTGCCCCGAGTCACTCTCGAGCTACTCTGAGGCCCTTCGTGGTACTCCGAGACCTTGCCTGGTCTTTCCCAAGGCGTCCCGACTCTTTCCGAGTCAAACCGGCAACTTGAACGCACACCGAAACTCTGCCCGAGTGACTTTTGCCATCTCAACGCACGCCGAACCTCTGCCCGAGTGATCCCTGCGATCCCAACGCACGCCGAACCTCTGCCCGAACGCAACCTACAATCCCGACGCACGTCGAAACTCTGTCCGCAGACAACCGGCTCCTCTCTAAGCAATCCCGGTCCGTACCGGTACACTATTCCGTCCTTAAACACTATTTCCCAGCGGAAGACAGACACGAACCAACATTGGTAAGGCTTCCTTCCTACACTATTTCAATACATTTCAATAAAGCAGTGTACAATGTAGACATCCGATACAGCATGCATTTTTAAAAGCACATACACACACACACACAACAGTTAAAGAATATTAGGGGTATCCGAAAGACTCGTTTTTACGAGGCGACTCGGGTGAGCTCTAAGATTCTAATATTCTCTTCCCGGGGAGTCATCTGACCTCCGAACTCAAATATCTCATCACACAAAAATAGTTTATTTTTAAACTGATGCCCTTTTTCAATGTTTTGGGCTTAATAAAAAACGGCGTGGCGACTCTACAAGCAAAAACACAGCGAGACACCTCCACCAACAAACGCCGCAAAGCGGAAATGCCAGATGCCGGGGCGCGATTGCGCTGCCTCTCGGATCCGGGCAATTTCCAACGGCGACAAATGCGAGATGCCGGGGCTCCGCGCGCGAGCCGGATCCGGGTAATTTCAGTTGGCGACTCCACTGGGGAAGGTTGTGTTTTAAAATCTTTTTAAACAAAAACAAAAGATTTTTAAAAACAATGATGAGGGTCAAACTTTCATTTTTACCCCTTTCTTTAACTGTTGTGTGTGTGTGCATGTGCTTTATTTTTTATTTACAAAAAAATAAAAATACAAAAAAATGCATCAATATACATCTGTGCATACATTTAAAATTCTTCGAAAAACTTCTGTTTTACTCAGAAAAAGAATTTTAGTGACCGCACACTACTCGCACTGCTGCCTCGGTTGCACCGCACACTACGCACACTGCTGCCTCGATTACACCGCACGCTACGCGCACTGCTGCCTCGGATACACTGCACACTACAACCCTTAACCCGGAGTGGTCTCAGTTGCAGTCCGTTTGGTCTTCCTAGGCCTCTTGGACGCGCACGGGATCATTCCAAACATTCCATCCTAGTCAAGCGTCAACCCTGCACGTTTGAGTCTTGAGTCACACCCTGTCCAGACTCGGTTGATTTTTACCCAGTTCGTGCCATACAAGCCTGGATACATAACCGATGCCGGCCATTCTGTGAGTCGAAGCTCGAAACTCAAGATCCCTTGCGCAAGCAAAGCGATGAAAGGTCATGCTAAAATCTTGATCCGATCTTGATTTTCCGAAGCTACACTACAAGGAAAATCGATTTTAGCTACGGCAAATTCCGTAGCTAAAATGAAGATTCCGTAGCTAAATCGTGTTTAGCTACGGATTTGTTCCGTAGCTATTCCGTGGATGCAGGTTTGTCGCTAAATTGGGCGTCGCTATTTTGTAGCTATTTTAGAGACGGATATATCCGTCTCTAATTTAGAGACAGATATGGCCGTCTCTAAATTAGAGACAGATATGTCCGTCGCTAAATTAGAGACAGATATGTCCGTGTCTAAATTAGCTACAGATATGACCATCTACGGATTAGCGACAGATTTTCCGTCTCTATTTAAATTCTCGTTTTATTTTCGAACCATTTTAGCGTCGGATATTTCCGTAGCTAAATTGATATTTTTTAAAAAAAAATTATATATATATTTAAAAATATATATTAATATATTTTAAATATATATATATATATATATATTTAAAATATATTAATATATATTTTTAAATATATATTAAATCAGTCCCTTAATTTTTATTATTCACAAATCAGTCCCTAAATTTTTATTAATCTCAAATAAGTCCTTGATATTTCATAATTACACTTTAATCCCTAAACTTCTTTTATACTCAAACAGTCCTCACAAACTTCCACCATTAAATAAACTAACCCAAGTTAAATATTTAACGAAATGTGAGTTAAATATTTAACGAAATGTTCAATAAACTTAACGAAATGTTCAAAAAATCCCACTTCCAATTTCATACTTCCACCACCACCAACCTCCCTACCACCGTCTCAATCACCGGCGGCTCCATCACCAGATTCGCCACCATCACCAGATTCGCCACCAATGGAAAACAAATTGAAAAACAGATCAAGCACTGAAACAAATCGCAAAAACAGATCAATCAAAACGAAAATCGAAAAACAGAAACTAAAAAACCAAACCCAATTTCATAGTTCGTTGTTGTGTTAAAGATTGATTTAGTCGCCGGATCTGCCGCTGCTTCGATCCACCTACTCCTCGATTGGCTCCACCGAGGTTCGACAGAGACTAATAATGGAGAGAGAGAGAGAGTGAGGAGGGCGGAGGGTGACGGCGGTGAGAGGTGACGGTAGAGGCTGTTTGTGTTTGTTGGAGGGAGAGAAATAGAGAGAGTGACGGACGGCGAAGGTATCAGTAGCTGTGGTGGCGCCGGAGGGAGAGGCGGAAGCTGAAGGGACGGTGACGGAGCTGAGGGAATGAGAGAGAGAGAGAGAAAACGGTGGTGCCAAAACCAGGCGCTGTAAATGAAAACTGAGAGAGAGAGAGAGAAATAGGGAGAGGGTGGAGACGTGGAGTATTTGGTTTTGTTTAAATGATTTTGGACCGTTTGATTAAATGTTATGAATGGTCGGATCTTGCCTTGGCCCATAATCCCCGTGAAATTTTAAAACCCAATCAAACAATGCCACATCACACGTACTTATATTTATTTCACACTATATTATACACTAACTAAAATATTTATGTCTAATATTAAGAATAATAATATTTATTATTAATAATATTTATTAATAAATTATTAATTATATAATTAATTAATTAATTAATTAATATTAATTATTAATAATAACTAGTAATTTTTATTATTTTTTATTGAATAGCAAAAAATATTTTTACAAAATATTTTAGATTTTTTTATCCTACTACAGTAATAATATTAATAATAGTATTAATAATATTAGTAATTTTTATTATTTTTTATTGAATAGGAAAAATATTTTAGATTTTTTTTATTACTGAAATTTACAAAAAGTTATCTAAAATATTTACATGCTTTTATTTGATTTACCCAAAATTTTAGTTATATTAGTATGCCTAATATCAAGAATAATAACATTATCATATAATTAGTAATAATACTTAATAATAAGACTAATAATGATGTTATTGTTAATTATTCAATTATATAATTGAATATATTAATAGTTATTATTATATAATTAATAATAATATTACTATATAATTAATAATAATATTAATAATAACTAGTAATAATACATAACATAAAAAATAATAATTTTATTAATTAATAATAATATTCATTAATTTAATTATTTTAAATTTATTAATAATAATTTAATAATTTAAACTTCTAAAAAATATTAATATACCTAAGTAATAATTAATATTAATAAATTATAAAAAAATACTTATTAACAATAACAATAAAGTGTTTTTCATCTTTATGACTTTTCTCAAAATCCAAATGAAAATTGAGTTACAAATATGTGCCATTATTTAGGGATTTAAGAAATGTGTCCCGATCTTGTGAAAATGGTATACGGCTACCTCGTTTATTTTTTTTATTTTTTTCTACATTCTAAATGACATTTAAAGTAATTTTCATCCCTATGGCTTTAGGGGTTAGGGTATAGGGTTTAGGGTTTAGGGGTTAGGGTATAGGATTTAGGGGTTAGGGTTTAGGGTTTAGGGTTTAGGGGTTAGGGGTTAGGGTATAGGGTTTAGGGTTTAGGGTATAGAGTTTAGGGGTTAGGGTTTAGGGGTTAGGGTTTAGGGTTTAGGGTTGAGGGTTTAGGGGTTAGGATTTAGGGTTTAGGGATTAGGGTATAAGATTTAGGGTTTAGGGTATAGGGTTTAGGGGTTAGGGTATAGGGTATAGGGTTTAGGGGTTAGGGTTTAGGGGTTAGGGTATAGGGTTTAGGGTATAGGGTTTAGGGGTTAGGGTTTAGGGTTTAGGGTTTAGGGTTTAGGGTATAGGGTATAGGGTATAGGATTTAGGGTTTAAACCCCAAACCCTATACCTTGAACCCTAACCCCTAAACCCTATACCCTAAATCCTATACCCTAAACCCTAAACCCTATACCCTATACCCTATACCCTAACCCCTAAACCCTAAACCCTAACCCCTAACCCCTAAACCCTAAACCCTAACCCCTAAATCCTAAACCCTAACCCCTAAACCCTAAACCCTATACCCTAACCCCTAAACCCTAAACCCTATACCCTAAATCTTATACCTTAATCCCTAAACCCTAAACCCTAACCCCTAAACCCTCAACCCTAACCCCTAAACCCTAACCCCTAAACTCTATACCCTAAACCCTAAACCCTATACCCTAACCCCTAACCCCTAAACCCTAAACCCTAAACCCTAAACCCTAACCCCTAAATCCTATACCCTAACCCCTAAACCCTAAACCCTATACCCTAACCCCTAAAGCCATAGGGATGAAAATTACTTTAAATGTCATTTAGAATGTAGAAGAAAAGTCAAAAGAGGGACGGACTACCCTATATTTATTTTTTATTTTTTTAAAAATTTTTTATTGACTAGAAAACAATATTTTAGCCTTTGTTAATCAGTGGTTTTTTTTAGAAAAAGTTATAGAAAAAAAGATAGAAAAAAACTAAACAAATGAAAGTATATAGAAGAAAAGTCAAAAGAGGGACGGACTACCCTATATTTATTTTTTATTTTTTAAAAAATTTTCTATTGACTAGAAAACAATGTTTTAGCCTTTGTTAATCAGTGGTTTTTTTTAGAAAAAGTTAAAGAAAAAAAGATAGAAAAAAACTAAACAAATGAAAGTATATAGAAGAAAAGTCAAAAGAGGGACGGACTACCCTATATTTATTTTTTATTTTTTTAAAATTTTTATTGACTAGAAAACAAAATTTTAGCCTTTGTTAATCAGTGGTTTTTTTAGAAAAGTTATAGAAAAAAAAAGATAGAAAAAAACTAAACAAATGAAAGTATATAGAAGAAAAGTCAAAAGAGGGACGGACTAACCTATATTTATTTTTTATTTTTTTAAAATTTTTTATTGACTAGAAAACAATATTTTAGCCTTTGTTAATCAGTGGTTTTTTAGAAAAATTTATAGAAAAAGAGATAGAAAAAAACTAAACAAATGAAAGTATATTGAAGAAAAGTCAAAAGAGGGACGGACTACCCTCTATTTATTTTTTATTTTTTTAAATTTTTATTGACTATAAAACAATATTTTAGCCTTTGTTAATCAGTGGTTTTTTTTTTAGAAAAAGTTATAGAAAAAAGATAGAAAAAAACTAAACAAATGAAAGTATATAGAAGAAAAGTCAAAAGAGGGACGGACTAACCTATATTTATTTTTTATTTTTTTTTAAATTTTTATTGACTAGAAAACAATATTTTAGCCTTTGTTAATCAGTGGTTTTTTTTAGAAAAAGTTATAGAAAAAAAGATAGAAAAAAAACTAAACAAATGAAAGTATATAGAAGAAAAGTCAAAAGAGGGACGGTCTAACCTATATTTATTTTTTATTTTTTTAAAATTTTTTATTGACTAGAAAACAATATTTTAGCCTTTGTTAATCGGTGGTTTTTTTAGAAAAAGTTATAGAAAAAAAGATAGAAAAAAACTAAACAAATGAAAGTATATAGAAGAAAAGTCAAAAGAGGGACGGACTGCCCTATATTTATTTTTATTTTTTTTAAAATTTTTTATTGACTAGAAAACAATATTTTAGCCTTTTTTAATCAGTGATTTTTTTTAGAAAAAGTTATAGAAAAAAAGATAGAAAAAACTAAACAAATGAAAGTATATAGAAGAAAAGTCAAAAGAGGGACGGACTACCCTATATTTATTTTTTATTTTTTAAATTTTTTTTATTGACTAGAAAATAATATTTTAGCCTTTGTTAATCAGTGGTTTTTTTTTTAAAAAGTTATAGAAAAAAAGATAGAAAAAAACTAAACAAATGAAAGTATATAGAAGAAAAGTCAAAAGAGGGACGGACTACCCAATATTTATTTTTTATTTTTTTAAAAATTTTTTATTGACTAGAAAACAATATTTTAGCCTTTGTTAATTAGTGGTTTTTTTTAGAAAAAGTTAAAGAAAAAAAGATAGAAAAAAACTAAACAAATGAAAGTATATAGAAGAAAAGTCAAAAGAGGGACGGACTACCCTATATTTATTTTTTATTTTTATAAAATTTTTTTATTGACTAGAAAATAATATTTTAGCCTTTGTTAATCAGTGTTTTTTTTTGAAAAAGTTATAGAAAAAAAGATAGAAAAAAACTAAACAAATGAAAGTATATAGAAGAAAAGTCAAAAGAGGGACGGACTAACCTATATTTATATTTTATTTTTTAAAAAATTTTTTATTGACTAGAAAACAATATTTTAGCCTTTGTTAATCAGTGGTTTTTTTTAGAAAAAGTTATAGAAAAAAAGATAGATAAAAAACTAAACAAATGAAAGTATATAGAAGAAAAGTCAAAAGAGGGAAGGACTACCCTATATTTATTTTTTATTTTTTTTTAATTTTTTATTGACTAGAAAACAATATTTTAGCCTTTGTTAATCAGTGTTTTTTTAGAAAAAGTTATAGAAAAAAGATAGAAAAAACTAAACAAATGAAAGTATATAGAAGAAAAAGTCAAAAGAGGGACGGACTACCCTATATTTATTTTTTATTTTTTAAAATTTTTTATTGACTAGAAAACAATATTTTAGCCTTTGTTAATCAGTGGTTTTTTTTAGAAAAAGTTATAGAAAAAAGATAGAAAAAAACTAAACAAATGAAAGTATATAGAAGAAAAAGTCAAAAGAGGGACGGACTAACCTATATTTATTTTTTATTTTTTTTAAAAATTTTTATTGACTAGAAAACAATATTTTAGCCTTTGTTAATCAGTGGTTTTTAGAAAAATTTATAGAAAAAAGATAGAAAAAAACTAAACAAATGAAAGTATATAGAAGAAAAGTCAAAAGAGGGACGGACTACCCTATATTTATTTTTTATTATTTTTTTAATTTTTTATCTACTAGAAAACAATATTTTAGCCTTTGTTAATCAGTGGTTTTTTTTAGAAAAGTTATAGAAAAAAAGATAGAAAAAAACTAAACAAATGAAAGTATATAGAAGAAAAGTCAAAAGAGGGACGGACTACCCTATATTTAATTTTTATTTTTTTAAAAAATTTTTTATTGACTAGAAAAAAAATATTTTAGCCTTTGTTAATTAGTGATTTTTTTTAGAAAAAGTTTTATAAAAAAAGATAGAAAAAAACTAAACAAATGAAAGTATATAGAAGAAAAGTCAAAAGAGGGACGGACTACCCTATATTTATTTTTTATTTTTTTTAAAAAAAAATTTATTGACTAGAAAACAATATTTTAGCCTTTGTTAATTAGTTGTTTTTTTTAGAAAAAGTTATATAAAAAAAGATAGAAAAAACTAAACAAATGAAAGTATATAGAAGAAAAGTCAAAAGAGGGACGGACTACCCTATATTTATTTTTTATTTTTTTTTAAATTTTTATTGACTAGAAAACAATATTTTAGCCTTTGTTAATTCGTGATTTTTTTTAGAAAAAGTTATATAAAAAAAGATAGAAAAAAAACTAAACAAATGAAAGTATATAGAAGAAAAGTCAAATTTAGAGACGGATACTAAATCTGTCTCTAAATTTTAGAGACAGATGTTGAATCTGTCACTAAATTAGAGACGGATTCAAAAATCTGTCTCTAAATTAGAGACAGGTTAAAATCTGTCTCTAAAGTTTAGAGACGGATTCTAAGATCAAGTTCTCTAATTTAGAGGCAGTTACGAGATGCGTCTCTATTTTAGAGACACATACAAAACCCGTCTCTAAAATTTAGAGACGGAATCTGAATCCGTCTCTAAATTAGAGACGGAATCAGATTTCGTCCCTAAATTAGAGACGGATTTGGATTCCGTCTCTATATTAGAGACGGATTTAGATTCCGTCTCTGAATTAGAGACGGATTCATATTCCATCTCTGAATTAGACACGGAATCTGAATCCGTCTCTAATTTAGAGACGAAATCCGAATCCGTCTCTGATTTTTGGTTCTGTCTCTAATCTGTCGCCAAATTAGCTACAGATTTCGTCCGTCTCTAAATTTCCGTCTCTAAATCCGGTTTTCCTTGTAGTGCTACACCCAGACGATGTTCCGTCCCCGATATACATCCGTGCCCACATGACACCATGTCATCAAGCCTTTAATACGTCAGTCATGACGATATATGTGAGCACCCCAACCCGGGACCTAACGCGTGTCCCGAGCTTGAGAAGCTCAAACTAAGAAAACCCATCTTAGATTTTTAAAACTTTTATTTGCCTTTACAAGAAAACCAATTCTCAATTTTCCATAAACAAAAATCAAATAATGATATCTTCACTTGGAGGAATTTAAACAAACACTTTAATAACCATACTTGATTAATTACATTAAAAACCCTAATTAACATTGTTTAGCAAAAGAGTTTTCCTTACAACTTATAAAAGAATAATACTTAAATATGACTCCCGACAACCCACTCATATACCTATCCAGACAAGTCCCAAAAAGCAAGAGTCCAAACTCTTTCTCGGCCTCACTGGTTCAGGTCACCTGTCTCAAAGACAATCTAAAGCAAGAAAGGAAAGGGGTGAGAATAAATCTCAATAAGCTATTATGAATCCAGCAATATGCCAAACAAGATGCAACATATAGCATGGTAGCACATAACACATTCTGAAAGCGGTAAACACCTTACGTTACCTCATTTTACCTTTCCCGTTCCGAACAATAAGTCGTACAACGTGGGAGTGAAACTCCTCTCTTTGGTGAACCGCCTCCGAGACATTCACCTCTTATAGGACTCATACTCCAGAGATCCATATAAGAAAAGATACCTATATCGTAGTATCCAACAATAATATCGCTATCAGTAAAGCTTTAGGCTTAATACGTAAGCATTCCCCTAATCACCAATCGCAACGGTCCAAAGCTTTTTGGGTCAATACGGTCGTTAGCACACCCACTCTGTGGCCACGAGAGGGAACGGTCACAGGTATAATGAACCTTCAATCACTTATAGAACAAATCAATAATTGATTGAATTCCATTATACCCCCGAATATCAACACGTTCAAGCACATAATAGATACTTGAAATAAATCCACAAAAAGGGATAATAATATAACAACATGGTAAAATATACTCATGCTAATCCATACCATAGTGCAACAGTTCATTTAATACACTATGAATACTACCATTAACGAATATGAGTTCAAATAAGGTATCCACATAACCACATAATCCACACCGGGATGCAATATAATCAATATGCCAGATAATCCACAACTGGGATACAGCATAACAATACCAAATAATCCACACTCGGGATACAATACAACCATATACCAAATAATCCACAATCGGGATACAATACAACCATATACCAAATAATCCACAATCGGGATACAATACAACCATATACCAAATAATCCACAATCGGGATACAATATATTGGTGTAACACATATACATTACTAACCAACACACTAGTGTGATTATAGTCTCTACACTGTTCAACTAATCACCAAGGTATGGGAGCAAGTAAGGCCAACCTAAACCGTAAACCATTCTTACAAAGTTACTACTCAACCTTAAATAATATTGATAAAGGTGCAAGACCTACTTCCCACAAATCCATTTTGACCAATTAAGACATCATGGCCTAGCCAATGTATTCTACTTTAACTTAGGTTAAAAAGGATTAATTCATATCTGAAGTAGATTAGATTTCACTACTTTGAAAGGGTTAGGAATCATACTTAGTGGTTGTGGTTAAAATTCAGCAAGAAGGAAACTGGTGAACTTCTGGTGACATGGGCGACCGCCCAAGTCACTATGGGCGACCGCCCAAGAGGGTCTAAAAAGGGTTATACCTTCTGGTGAGTTGGGCGGCCGCTCAAGGGCCTATGGGCGACCGCCCAAGGGGATTTTCTGCACTTCGAAAATTCTAACTCCTTTTCACATATTTTCTTTTCCCTTTTAATAATCTTTCTTAAAAATACCAAAAGGATTTTCTAACTTTACAAACCTCATTTTAAATCATTAAATCCACAATTAATATAACCCTAGATCATTTACCACTTGATTCTCCACCCACTTCACTTCCACATTTCAAGTTTAACCTCCTTAATCTAACTTAATCCATTTTCTTACCATATTGATCATCTTCCTTAAACAACCACATCATTCTATAACATAAACCACTTTCTTAACTACAAGAAGGTTTCCAAAGCATCTAATAACCATTTTAATAATAATAACAACACCAAATAATTCATGAACATTAATTAGAAGAGAAGATCAATACTCACATCATTAAAAGTATACTAAGTCCTTTTTCCACTTCTTTCTACCCAAATTAAATGAACTCTTAATCTTTCCCAAATCAAAGTAAGATGTATATAATCACATACACTAACTCCATTAATGTCATTAATATCTTACACTACCCTCATTCCTTCAACTTAGACCCCCATATCATAACTACAATCAATTAAATCTTGAATAATCATTTTACTCAAATAACTATATTAAAAATACAATATACTTTTTCTTTTCATAAAACATTCATTAACACATAAAATGTGCAATATTTAGAAAGAAGTCATAATAACTTACTTAGCAAATATGAAGTGGATTAAGGATCTTCTTAGCTCAATGTGCTCCCCTCTTCACCCCGAACACGGAAGTACACCCGGATCATCAAATGGAGAAGAATTGAATTTATTATAATTTTTGAAAGAAAATATGTAGGGAGGTTTCCATGGGACTTTCTATGAAGGAAATGGAGGAGGTTGAAGAAGGAAGAATAATGGAGAGGATGGGGAAAAGTATGGGAGAAGTATGGAAAAGCATGGGAACCTTTGACTAAGGAGAGGGAGGGGAGTAAATTAGGGGATATGGCCCCTCCCCAAATAACCTCCTTTCTTACTTTCTTTTTCTATTTTTATATTTCCCCTACCCAAAGAAGAATAACTATCCACATTTTATTTATTTTATCCATTCCTATTATTATACTTCTTCCAAGAACATTATTTTATTTCCCTATCATTTTATCTTAATATAAGGAATCAAGTATATAAAAATGAACACATAATATTAACAATGATATTAAAAGCACACAATATGATGCTAAATTAGTGCCTAGGGTTAGGGTCGTTACACTCACTCCCCCTTAAAGAAAAATTCGTCCCGAATTTTAAACTAGCTTACCTTATGGATCAATAACAAAGATTATCTCTCACGCAATTCGAATTACCCTTCCAAAGGGTTTCCTTAACGGCATGATTCTTCTATACATTTTCACAACCTGAATACCCTAGGATTTCAATTCCCTAACTATCATTCTAATAACTCTCAACAGTTTCCCCACATAAGTCAAATCCGCCAAATCATCCTTAACTGAAGAACTCCATACGCACGAAGGATTATACAATTAAATTTGTCCATATCAAGCTTTGTACAGTACCCATTCCAATGCTAAACTAAAAACTGTTATTGCATAAACTTGCTAAGGTTAGCTAACTTCTCAACTTGAAAGGAAGTCCATCACACCACACACAACCTATTTTTCAAGAATCTAGATAGTCTTCTAATCTCTTCCTTTTAAGTAACTAAATCCTCCAACTCTTAGGATCGGTAACAAATTCCACAAGAGAGCTTCAAAAAGGTAAAGTTCTCACATAAAACAATTGCAGCCACTCTCGAGTAGAGGGTAAGAAAATTCCGGTTTATCTAAGCCAACTTCCTCGAAGCATACGCTATTACTTTCCCAATTCTCATAATATCACCATCTAGTTCTCCTTTAATACGCACTTAAAATTTCACAAAGTCCTCACATCCATTAAGTAAGGTAAGGATCGGACCTATAGTCAATCTATTCTCCATCTCTATCAATATGATTCATCCTTAGTACATCCTACACCATTTATATATTCTTTAGTGTTAACTAAATCAATGATTTTACAATTCTCAAGAATTTCCTAAAAATTCCTTCGGTAGCACTTGCCAACCCAAAGATCACGGACTCAATCCTTGCAAGATCCATGGTAATATCCAAGCTTAAGACTGTAGAACCCAAAATTCGAAATCTTCTCGAGCCAACTCACACTAGCTAGACCTTGCATACAAGGACTCCTCACCGGGAATCATTAACCCAACTCTCAATTGATTTTCATGATCTTTCCGGAACTTAAATTAACAAAGAGGTCATCAATCCTAATTACCATAAAGCCATCAAACTAAGGATTTCAATTCTGATCATCATACTTAGAATCAACACATGAGATACCTTGAATGGAAACACAATTACCACCATCTACTCCCTGACTAACACGTAAAATTTCCGAAAAGACTTCTTATGCAAGTCTAACACATACCAAATATCCTTCACACTTTTAACCCAAACTTTCTGTCTTTAATGCTTATATAACAAGAATACCATATAAAGGTTTATCTATATCAAATACCAATATAATCAATTTAGGTATAGAAAAGGAGACTCACTTCTTATGATAGTCTAACAATGCACAACAACTACTTACCCATCTAGGTCAAGTATATCTCATAATTACACATCGGTAATCATAACACATAAACCGGCAATACGTGCCCAGCTATAACCACATCACCACTGTGGTAAACCAAAGAAGATTCGAGGTATTCTCTCATAAGAGCAGAATCCTCTAACAATAAAACAATTTCTCAAGTAATGTATGCCACATAGAAGCAACATGCTATGCCACACATAATGATATGAAACAAGATCAATAAAATATAACCCCTAACTTCTGAGACAGGGAATTTTACCTCTAGTGACCCCTGAGGGATCTATCTCTCCTGAAACCGAAACACATACTCGACCATAGGTCTTTACTTTACAACACCATTTTACTCTAGACAATATTGCTATTATTAAATCTTTCTTCAAATCCTTTCATGATCATTATAACTTAACTAAAATGGATACATAATTCCCAATAACTTTGAATATCAACCTTACCACATTCATTCCAAAACCACCCTTTCCTGTTTATTTCTAAAGCCCTTTTAATTGACTAACCACTACAATCACCATGTATATCACCTAATACATCATATACTATATAAGACCACAATTCAACAACAACTATACCACTTAGTCAATTTTAAGCATAAAGTTCTCAAATGATACCACATACTGTCTCCAAGTCCTATAACCCTATTACTCTATCTTCTCACATTAAATCATATCTTATTATCACTGGTTGCCATATTCATTCACCCACTACTCAAGTTATTTTCATTATTTTTACACATCACAAGCCACACAACAATATTCTCTCCACCATATATTAACCTTTATAATACTCTTTCAATTACCACCTATATTTGATCAAACTATTACTCTACTCATTTCCAAACCCCTTTCTCATATTCTAACCACCAAACAAATTGTCAACTTATCCAAAATCATTTATACGATAATAATAGCATTGTACAACTCATATAACAACAACTTTACATCTTAGCCAACTTCATGAAAAGGAACCCTAAATAATACTACATACTTAAATCATTTTTCTTAACATCAAGATTATACCAAAACTTCACTATACCATATCTCAACTAAATTAACAATTTCAACTCAAGTAAAATGTATTAACTCACCTGTAACATTTTCCATATTCAACCCAGAGACCATTTGAATTCATCACTAAAATACCATATTTGTAAGGCTACAATTTAAACATCTTTCATTTTCAAGAACCTTTCGCTGGTCATCATTGTTTTCAGCCATTAGAACAAACTCCTGCACTAAACACTCGGCGTCAATTACCACACATTCCCCCTTAGTTTAGATATCTACCCTTGACCTCTAAACTAAGCTCTGATCCTATATATGTGAGCACCCCAACCCGGGACCTAACGCGTGTCCCAGAGCTTAGAAGCTCAAACTAAGAAAACCCATCTTAGATTTTTAAAACTTTTATTTGCCTTTACAAGAAAACCAATTCTCAATTTTCCATAAACAAAAATCAAATAATGATATCTCCACTTGGAGGAATTTAAACAAACACTTTAATAACCATACTTGATTAATTACATTAAAAACCCTAATTAACATTGTTTAGCAAAAGAGTTTTCCTTACAACTTATAAAAGAATAATACTTAAATATGACTCCCGACAACCCGCTCATATACCTATCCGGACAAGTCCCAAAAAGCAAGAGTCCAAACTCTTTCCAGGCCTCATTTGGTTCAGGTCACCTGTCTCAGCACAATCTAAAGCAGTAAAAGGGAAGGGGTGAGAATAAATCTCAATAAGCTATTATGAATGCAGCAATATGCCAAACAAGATGCAACATATAGCATGGTAGCACATAACACATTATGAAAGCGGTAAACACCTTACGTTACCTCATTTTACCTTTCCCGTGCGAACAATAAGTCGTACAGCGTGGGAGTGAAACTCCTCTCTTTGGTGGCTTGCCTCCGGCACATTCGCCTCTTATAGGACTCATACTCCAGAGATCCATATAAGAAAAGATACCTATATCAGAGTATCCAACAATAATATCGCTCTTGTAAAGCTTTAGGCTTAATACAGAAGCATTCCTAATCACCAATCAGCGACGGTATGTAAAGCTTTTTGGGTCAATACGATCGTTAGCACACCGCTCTGTGGCCACGGAGGGGAACGGTCACAGGTATAATGAACCTTCAATCACTTATAGAACAAATCAATAATTGATTGAATTCCATTATACCCCCGAATATCAACACGTTCAAGCACATAATAGATACTTGAAATAAATCCACAAAAAGGGATAATAATATAACAACATGGTAAAATATACTCATGCTAATCCATACCATAGTGCAACAGTTCATTTAATATACTATGCATACTACCATTAACGAATATGAGTTCAAATAAGGTATCCACATAACCACATAATCCACACCGGGATGCAATATAATCAATATGCCAGATAATCCACAACTGGGATACAACATAACAATACCAAATAATCCACACTCGGGATACAATACAACCATATACCAAATAATCCACAATCGGGATACAATACAACCATATACCAAATAATCCACAATCGGGATACAATACAACCATATACCAAATAATCCACAATCGGGATACAATGACCATATACCAAATAATCCCTAATCGAAATACAATACAACCATATGCCAAATAATCGCACAATCGGGATACAATATATTGGTGTAACACATATACATTACTAACCAACACACTAGTGTGATTATAGTCTCTACATGTTCAACTAATCACCAAGGTATGGGAGCAAGTAAGGCCGGCCTAAATCGTAAACCATTCTTACAAAGTTACTACTCAACCTTGAATAATATTGATAAAGGTGCAAGACCTACTTCCCACAAATCCATTTTGACCAATTAAGACATCATGGCCTAGCCAATGTATTCTACTTTAACTTAGGTTAAAAAGGATTAATTCATATCTGAAGTAGATTAGATTTCACTACTTTGAAAGGGTTAGGAATCATACTTAGTGGTTGTGGTTAAAATTCAGCAAGAAGGAAAGCTGGTGAACTTACGGTGACGTAGGCGACCGCCCAAGTCACTTATGGGCGACCGCCAAGAGGGTCTAAAAAGGGTTATACCTTTGGTGGGTTGGGCGGCCGCTCCCGAGGGCACATGGGCGAGCCGAGGATTTTCTGCACTTCGAAAATTCTAACTCCTTTTCACATATTTTCTTTTCCCTTTTAATAATCTTTCTTAAAAATACCAAAAGGATTTTTTAACTTTACAAACCTCATTTTAAATCATTAAATCAACAATTAATATAACCCTAGATCATTTACCACTTGATTCTCCACCCACTTCACTTCCACATTTCAAGTTTAACCTCCTTAATCTAACTTAATCCATTTTCTTACCTTATTGATCATCTTCCTTAAACAACCACATCATTCTATAACATAAACCACTTTCTTAACTACAAGAAGGTTTCCAAAGCATCTAATAACCATTTTAATAATAATAACAACACCAAATAATTCATGAACATTAATTAGAAGAGAAGATCAATACTCACATCATTAAAAGTATACTAAGTCCTTTTTCCACTTCTTTCTACCCAAATTAAATGAACTCTTAATCTTTCCCAAATCAAAGTAAGATGTATATAATCACATACACTAACTCCATTAATGTCATTAATATCTTACACTACCCTAATTCCATCAACTTAGACCCCCATATCATAACTACAATCAATTAAATCTTGAATAATCATTTTCCTCAAATAACTATATTAAAAATACAATATACTTTTTCTTTTCATAAAACATTGATTAACACATAAAATGTGCAATATTTAGAAAGAGGTCATAATAACTTACTTAGCAAATATGAAGTGGATTAAGGATCTTCTTAGCTCAATGTGCTCCCCTCTTTCACGAACACGGAAGTACACCGGATCATCAAATGGAGAAGAATTGAATTTATTATAATTTTTGGAAAGAAAATATGTAGGGAGGTTTCCATGGGACTTTCTATGAAGGAAATGGAGGAGGTTGAAGAAGGAAGAATAATGGAGAGGATGGGGAAAAGTATGGGAAAAGTATGGAAAAGCATGGGAACCTTTGACTAAGGAGAGTGAGGGGAGTAAATTAGGGGATATGGCCCCTCCCCAAATAACCTCCTTTCTTACTTTCTTTTTCTATTTTTATATTTCCCCTACCCAAAGAAGAATAACTACCCACATTTTATTTATTTTATCCATTCCTATTATTATACTTCTTCCAAGAACATTATTTTATTTCCCTATCATTTTATCTTAATATAAGGAATCAAGTATATAAAAATGAACACATAATATTAACAATGATATTAAAAGCACACAATATGATGCTAAATTAGTGCCTAGGGTTAGGGTCGTTACAATATGACCCAGCCAACGCCTCAACATGCACGGATCAGCAGGAATTTACTGCGCAAGGCAAGGTAAAGAGATTTGAAGTTCCCAACTCTTTAACCCGTCTTGACTCAATGGCAACCGGGTTCTCATATCCTTATTCGCGTGGCTAACGCATTAACGCAAACATGACGGGCTCGGTCCTTAGGATTCGATTTTCTTTTAGGCAGTGGAAACCAGCTTGCCATGCCTATAGGAATCCGTCTCGCCGGGGTGTACGCAGCGGCTGGGATGTCGACCTGGAATACGGGTGGTCATTAAGCGAGGAGCATAGTCGCACGAGATGGTCTCCAGCTGACCCCGAGGGATCTCTAGCATAGTTAGAAAGGAAGAGTAATCTTTTCCAAAACCTACCTAGGACTACGAGAAAAAACACGTTTTAAGTAAATTAAAACAATTAAAAAATATAAAAAAAAAGCGGAAATCGCATGTCAATCGTGAGCTTTCCCCACTTTTTGTTCCGAAAGGCCTTCCGTGTGTGAATCTACATCACCTTGCCGTCAGCAAACCTCCCGGAGAGTCAGGAATTGAGAGACCCATACCCAGGAGCCGCCTAGGGAGCCGCCTTGAGTCTCGATATATCGGGGTCAGGACAAGGTCCTGGCCTGACCGCTTTCAACGTCGCGGTTCGTGATCATTACTCCCAGCCCAGGTGGACGAATCAACGATGGGGAAATGAGGGAAACCCCGAACCCCGCACTAAGGAACCTTCGGAATGGTGGAGGAGGTGCTCTATTGCAAGAAGGGCTGAAGAGAAATGACAAGCAGCGGATCGTAGGCTTTTTGCGTCTTTCGAGGAACCTTCGTTCTCATAGAAACCCTTCCGTCTTCCGAAGAAATACCGCTCCCCGATGCGGCTTCCCGATTTCTCGAAAGCTATCGCTCCCGAGCGGAGTCCCACCTCCGCCAAGCTCTCGATATCCCAGGCAATGACAGAAGCGGCTCTCGCTCAAGCTCCCCTCCGGGCGTCCACACCCATCGGATCCAGCAAGCTCAGAGCATGCCTGGCCTCGGCAACACGGTGCCAGGTTCCAGCCTACGCCATTGTGGAATGGCTCAATTCCAACGCTGCAGTACGCGCATACATGCCTGCAAGATCCCGATGCATCTCGGTATCCCCCCCGAGGATTGCAATCCTACGCCTCTCTACAAGCCTCGCAGCCATACTTCAAAAAATCCCATTGCTGGGACCGGCATGGCGTCCCCGGCGGATATCCCGCTATCTCGAGCACGCCAAGCGGCCCAGTGCCGCCGCAACTTCAGGGTTAATGAAACATTTCCCAATCCCAGAGCACAACCGCTTCACTCCGGACTGGCAATCACGCCCTAACTTCAGCACCTCCGGGGTGTGGTTGCGTATGCATTCGATTACTCCCCCAGAAGGATCTCTCGAATGGCGATCTTATCGCTCGGCCAGTCCCTCTGCATCATCTTCGGTTCTATCCCCAAAAATGGCAAGACCGCCTCAACACACTGCGATACCACATGGCTTGTGCAGGTTGACGGGCAGGCAAATGAAGAGACATGTAAATCAAGCTTAGCCTGGAGGGGTTACCTCGAAGGAGCCTCCTTCTTAAAAGGATAAATCTCGCGCCTCATAATCAGCTCCTCCAAGAATTCGGGATGCTAGAAATGGAAAAGTTTGTGACGGGGAAACGGGAATGCCCAAAAACATCGATACGGCACATCGATACCTATGTCTTGGAGTATGTGGAAGCCAAAGGGGCAACCCCCTCAACGGCCGAAGATGGCGGATCACTTTCGGCATTCTCTCAAATCCACAGTGTTAAGGTGGTTCCTCGCGTAAGGAGGCCGCAAAAACTCACGTGGGACGGCCAAGATCTTCCTAGAGAAGTACCGCGCCAACCTTGAGTGGGAGACAAACCGCCACGATCTGCAAGCCACCGAGCAAAAGGATGATGAACCAGTAGGCGAGTTCTACAAAAGATGGAACTGGAAGCTTAGTAAGATAATGGATCCACTTTCCAAAGAAGAGCGATCATTGAGGACCTTGATTAGCCATCACTTCTATCCGGATCTCTGTGCCATGGTCAACGCCGGAACCAAGTTTGAGAAGACTCTGAGCCTTCAGAAGACAACAGCAACCCCTGCTTCGTCTTACCGCTATCAGACAAACCTGGCAACTTCAACACCTGTCCCGAACAAAGGAAAAGAAGCAGCCTAATGGTGTTTTGGCTACGAGCTGAGATTTTTCTGAAGGGCACGACTCGTGCCCTGGAGCACGAGTCGTTCCCATGCCTTTCAGTCATGATAACGAGTCGTGAAAATTGTTTCACCCGTGCTGGTTTTTATGGTTGTCATTGGAATGAGTCGTGCCATGGGGCACGAGTCGTGCCCAGTGCTGTTTCAGGGTGTCAGTTTCTCAGCCATTTAAACCTAATAAAACTAGTATGGATTTAGTTCCTCTTTAAATATACTTCTAGTACAACATTAGTACTTTACAATGGAATCTTAAATGGTCCAAAACGATATAGGAAAGGGCTTTAAATATTGTCCTGAAAATGGTTGAAAGTCAATTGTAAAAATGTTAACCAAAGTTGTCAAAACTTGGTAAATTGATATGGAACCTTTATAGGAAGTGTTCAATATTGTGACATGGATATGTAGGACTTACTTGTTGTTCATTGTAGCCATCTTTGATTACATATTCATGGTTGGTTGTGCACATAGTGTTTAAATACATGTTGTACTACTTCATTGGTTTGAACAGGAGTATTAATACCCTGTTGTTGGATTATTGTTATTCAATAGTGTTTAAATATATGTTACACTATTGTGATTGGTTTAACATGAGTAATAGTACCATGTTATGTATTGATATCCCAAGGTGTGAATTTAATTTCAAGTATCTATTATGTGCTTGAATGTGGTTATATCAGCTGATTATCGGGGGTATAATGGAATATGATCACTTATGAGAAATTGTTCCATAAGGTGCTCAGATTATATTATACTTGTGACCGCTCACCCCACTGTGGCCACAGACTGGGGACAGTTTCTGTATCGTATCGCAAGCCTTACAGATAGCTGTGAGTCTTATATGGTTCTCTGAAATATGGGTCGTATAAGACGTGAATATGCCTAAGCAGTTCAGAAATAAGTGGGGTTTTACTCCCAACGTAGTACGACTTATTGGTCAGACGGGAAAGGTAAAATGAGATAACGTAATGTGTTTACCGCTTTACCAATGTGATTATGAGAAACCTATTTATGTGTTGCATATTATATGGCATATTGTTGCATCCATAATAGCTTGCTGAGATTTATTCTCACCCCTTCTCCCTTTACTGTTTTAGATCCCGCTGAGATAGGTGGACCAGACCGGTAAGGCCGGGAAGGAGTTTGGACAGAGTCCTTTTGGGTTGTCAGGGTATGTATGTGATTTGGGAGTTGGGAGTAGTTGAGGACGTTATTATTTTGGGGAGGTTGTATATGGAACTTTTATAAATATTTTCCGTTGTGTTATGTTGTAACTAAAACTGGTTGTATTATTTTAAAAAAGAGAGTTGTATATCACCTTCAAGTGGAGATGTTAAAGTTGGTTTGTTAAAGGTTGTTATACCTTCAAGTTAATCTAAAGAAAAGTTTTTTTTTCTAAAAGGAGGTGGTTTGGGACCCTCCAGCTTGGGGCACGAGTCTATAGGTCCCGGGTTGGGGAGGCTCTCACATAAACCCTCTACAACAACCCCTATAAATCCTCTTCTAATTTATCTTAAAAACTCACCCTATTTTACAATAACCAAAACAGTAACTATCTGGCCATTTTTTTTTTATGTAAAACGGAAATAAAAAAATAAGTAAACAAAATTTTGTAACAAAACCCGAAAAATATAAGTACAAAAATAAAGATAAAATGGAGTTGTTACTCAACAAAGTTTACCAAAAATAAAGGAAACTTGTTGAAGACGTTTTCAAAATCGTAAACTCCTTTGTTAAAAAGACTTTCAGTTTTTAAGAATTTAATCAACAATTTTCGAATAAATAAGGAATAAAAAACTAATATAGCACACACTAATATGTTAAGGCAATGATGGTAACACCTAGGATAACATATATGATAAAAACCTCTTAATAAATATATTCATTTTCAAGCACTTAAGTCATAACAAGCTTAGTCATTTTTTAGGCACTTGAGGCACTAAAGCCTATTCATTTAAGCACTTTGAGGCATAACAAGCCTATCTTACAAGTACATGAGGCATTTCTAGTTATAAAATTTCATAACACGTCTTTAAACAAGGAAGCATCGTAGTAACGAGCTCCATGCCCCGTGTCTTATTTCAAGTGCAAAGTTTTAATTATTTATGTCTTTTCAAGTAGGGTACACTGTAGTAACAAGCTCCATGTCCCTAATACTAAGCACAAATCATCTCATACTTTCTCATTGGAAAGAGTACATCGTCACCACGAACGCCATGCCCCGAGCACGAGAGAATAGTATGGAAGAAAGATTGCTTCCTTGCCTTTTCATTTATCACATAGAGTGATTAGTGACTTCGTCACTTTTAAGCACACGAAGGGGAATAATATCAAACATGATAACCTAAGTGTTGACCTACCATAACAAAAAGGTCAGCATGTGCCACACTAAGAACTAAGCTAACCATATTAACATAAAGATATACAACAACAACAACAAAGCCTTTGTCCCAAAATAATTTGGGGTCGGCTAACATGAATCATCATATGTCATCGTGTGAAAAGGTTGTTGGAAAAAATAAATAAATTAATTAATTAATTAATTAATTAATTAAAAAAAACAAAACAATCAGCCCCCCACATGGATTTTTGCCCTCCACTCCGGCCTCTTTAACACCATACTCTCATCCACTCCGTGTAAACTCATATCATTTTCAATCACTCTAATCCAAGTTTGTTTGGGTCTTCTCCTACCCCTCGCCATTTTATCATTTCTCCACTGCTCCGGCCTCCTAACTGGTGCATCACTCGGTCTCCTTCTCACATGTCCAAACCACCTCAGACGATTTTCCCTCATTTTATCCTCAATGGGTGCAACTCCTACTTTACCTCTGATCACCTCATTCCCCAATCGATCATTTCTTGTATGACCGCACATCCATCGAAGCATACGCATCTCCGCCACATTCATCTTATGCACGTGACACTGTTTCACGGCCCAACATTCGGTGCCGTAAAGCAATGCCGGCCTAATTGTCGTGCGGTAGAATTTTCCCTTTAATCTATTGGGCATGCCGCGATCACATAGAAACCCTGTGGCACTCTTCCACTTCAACCAACCTGCTTTAATCCTATGAGCCACATCACCATCTAATTCTCCATCCTTTTGGATAATTGATCCAAGATAGCGAAAAAACTCAGAAGCTTGGACAATATTTCCATCAAATGTGATCGCCCCTGTCTCCCTACTTCCAACTCTACTAAACTTACACTTCAAATATTCAGTCTTGCTTCTGCTTAGTCGAAAACCTCGAGATTCCAAAGTGTGTCTCCACAACTCCAATTTACTTTCAACACCCTCTCTTGTCTCATCAATCAGCACAATATCATCTGCGAACAACATACACTTTGGTATATCATCTTGGACTGACCTCGTCAATTCGTCCATTATCAAAGCAAAAAGAAAGGGGCTAAGTGCGGAATCTTGATGCACTGCAATCTTTATAGATAACTCTTCGGTCTTCCCAACACTAGTCTGTACACAAGTACTAACTCCATTATACATGTCCTTGATAATATCAATATATTTCTTTGAAACACCCTTCTTTGTTAATGCCCACCAAAGTACCTCTCTTGGCACTTTATCATACGCCTTCTCCAAATCAATGAAAACCATATGCAAATCTTTCTTTTGATCCCGATATTTCTCCATGATTTGTCTCATAAGATATATTGCCTCCATAGTGGATCTTCCCGGCATAAACCCAAATTGGTTATCCGAAATATCCACAATTTTTCTCAGCCTTTGTGCAATCACTCTTTCCCAAAGTTTCATAGTATGGCTCATTAGTTTGATCCCCCGATAGTTGGCACAATCTTGGACATCACATTTGTTCTTATACAAAGGGATCAGAGTACTCTTCCGCCACTTCAATGGCATTGTGTTAATTCTCCATATCTTGTTAAATAGCATTGTTAACCAATCTATTCCCCTCTCCCCGAAACATCTCCAAACCTCAATTGGTATACCATCTGGTCCTACAGCTTTCTTCAATCTCATCTTTTTCATTGCCATTTCCACTTCACTCTTTTGAATTCTCCGCATAAAATCTCGATTAACCATACTCGAAGAGATATTTAAATCTCCAATATCCTGCTCATGACCGCCATTGAACAAGGTATCAAAGTACAAACTCCATCTATCTTTTATCTCTTTATCCCCGACAAGAACTCTTTGATCTACATCTTTCACATATTTTACTGTCCCAATATCTCGTGTCCTCTTATCTCTCATACGAGCGATTCTGTAGATGTCCTTTTCCCCTTCTTTTGTATCCAACTTATCATAAAGTTTTTGATTCACCTTTGCTCTTGCGTCTCTTACTGCTTTCTAAGCATCTCTTCTAGCTTCTTTATACTTCTCATAGTTCTCGTCGCTCCTACATTTCCCCAATAATTTTTAGCATTCTCACTTACCCTTTATTGCTTGTTTTACTTCCTCGTTCCACCATGATGTGTCCTTACTTGGTGGCCCGTTTCCTCTAGATTCTCCAAGGACTTCTTTCGCCACCTCCTTTATGGTATGTTCCATCTTAGTCCAAGTCGAATCTATATCCATATCCTCCATATTATCCGACCAAATACCGGTATCGACCATCTTAGCTACAAATTTCTGTTGATTCTCCCCTTGAAGTCTCCACCACTTGATTCTAGGGTCTACCTGTGGTTTTCTCCTCCTCGAAATTCTCTTACTTCGAAAATCAAGTACCACCAGTCTATGTTGAGTTGCTGTGCTCTCACCCGGAATAACCTTGCAATCTGTATAACTCTTTCTACAAGCATTTCTTACTAAGAAGAAGTCAATCTGACTCGCATTACCTCCACTCCTATAGGACACCAAGTGAGATTCTCTCTTCTTGAACCAAGTGTTCATTATACTCAAGTCATATGCCAACGCAAAGTCCAGGATACTATTTCCTGTTTCATTCCTCTCCCCAAAACCAAAACCTCCATGTATGCTCTCAAAGCCATGTCGACTAGACCCCACATGCCCGTTCAGATCACCACCAATCACTAATTTCTCACCACTAGGTACTCGTTGCACCACCTCCTCCAAATCTTCCCAGAACACTTGTTTAATAGATGCATCCAACCCTACTTGTGGTGCATAGGCGGAAATAATAGTTATAATCTCATCACGTATCACCAGTTTAATGCCCATAATTCGATCACTCTTCCTGTACACTTCCACCACATCATTAATATACTCCTTATCAATAATGATACCCACTCCATTTCTACCCTTATCCTTTCCTGAGTACCAAAGCTTAAAACCCCAAGGCGATATTTCTTTTGCTTTCTCTCCAACCCACTTAGTTTCCTGTAGACACATTATGTGAATCTTCCTCCTCTCATAACTTCCACCACCTCTGCTGATCTCCCTGTCAAGGATCCAATGTTCCAAATTCCAAAGCACATCCCACTACCCTTACACCTACCATGGACTAGCTTCTTTACCCACACTCGTCTGCAATGCGGGAACCCTTGCATATTTGACACCACCCCGGGTAAAGAGATGGCGCGTCGCTTCCGGGCGACGACCTAGCAACCTTTGCATACTTATCACTACACCCAGGTCTTTGAAGTGTAGCGCGTCGCTGCTGAGTAAACTCCCCAACGATATTCATATTTCGATTCATGTCATGATAATGTGACAAAAAATTTATGCTGGCTGTCACAAGCCTACCGCAACCCTCACCCTTTATCCTGACTTGGGACAGGCAAGGATAAATTCTTGGTGGGTTTAGATTAACATAAAGATATAATTTACAATTTTTTTAAAATAAACAAAAAAATATAACAACACTAATATACAAGTGTTACCCTAAGTGTTAACAGCACTTGGGGTAACACTGACAAACATACTTAGAGATTACAAAGGCCAAGAGATCTTTTCAAACTTAAAAATCTCTCATGGTCTAAGGGCTTAGTAAAAATGTCAGGCAATTGATATTTAGTATCAATATGATCGATTTGAATAAGACCTTTATCTACCATATCTCTAAGAAAGTGATGACGAATATCTATGTGCTTAGTGCGAGAATGTTGAACAGGTTTTTTTAAATGTTGATAGCACTCAAGTTAGCACAATACATAGTCAAGGAATTACTCTCAAGCCTATAATCATCTATCATGTGTTTTAGCCAAATGAGTTGTGAGCAACAACTACTAGTTGGAACATACTCAGATTCAGCCGTGGAAAGAGTGACACAGTTTTGTTTATGACTATACCATGATACTAAATTGTTACCCAAGTAAAAACACCCCCACTAGTACTCTTCCTATCATCCATATCCCCCACCCAATCCGAGTCGCTAAAGCCTACCAAATTGGTATTAGTATCCTTACTAAACTAAATCCCTAACTCACTTGTTCCAGAAACATATTTAATTATTTTTTTGACAGAATTAAGGTGGGAGACTTTAGTATTGGCTTGATAACGTGCACACACACACGCTAAACATGATATCAGGATGATTAGAAATGAGATAGAGAAGGTTACCTATCATGGAGCGATACAAAGTTGGATCAACATCCTCACCTACTTGGTCCCTTCCAAGTTTAAGTGACAAACACACAGGAATTTTAGAGATTTTTTCCCCCTCCAACCCAAACCTTTTCACCAAGTTTTTTGCATACTTGTTTTGTGAAATGAATATTCCTTCACTTGATTGTTTCACCTGCAACCCTAAGAAGAATGTTAACTCACCAATCATGCTCATTTAAAATGTTGACGTCATAGCCTCTACAAAATCTTTTAGACAAGTTTGAGACGTAGAGCCTTATACTATGTCATCAACATATATTTGAACAATGACTAGTTCTTTTCCATACCTTAGAATGAATAGAGTCATATCCGCTTCACCTCTTGTAAAACCATATTCAAGTAAGAAAGAGGTTAAGCTACCATACCACGCACGTGGAGCTTGTTTCAAGCCATATAGGGCTTTATCAAGTCTATATACGTGGTTTGGTTGATGAGATCTTCAAAACCTTTTGGTTGTTCAACATTAATTTCTTCATTTAAATAACCATTTAAAAAGGCAGCTTTAACATCCATTTGAAACAAGGTGATTTTTAGATAACAAATTATTTCCAAGAGGAGTCTTATGGACTCAATTTGAGCTACGGGAGCAAATGTCTCATCAAAGTCAACACCTTATATTTATGTATAACCTTGAGCCACGAGACGTGCTTTGTTCCGAACAATATTGCCTTGCTCATCCGATTTATTTTTAAAAAATCCATTTTGTACCAATTACATTAGTGTTAATGAGACGTGGTACTAATAACCAAACTTCATTACGAGCAAATTGTTCAAGTTCCTCTTGCATGGCTTGTATCCAAAAATTGTCTTTTAAAGCTTCTATAACATTCTTGGGTTCTAAAGAGGAAACAAAATAAGAGTGTTTTACCTTATGGTATGTGGTGGACATGCACACATACCTCACCATTTCACGGTAACTAATAGGCTCTTTATTCCTTGTTCGTACCCCTTCATCCGCTTCTCCAATAATCTGAGAAGAAGGATGATTTCTTCTTATCCTAGCTGGTGGATCTCTTCTCAAATCTCCATGCACATTAGCATCATTATTATTATGTTTATCATCTTCAGTTGCTGGACTGGAGTCAGATGTTGCCTGAGGTGCTATCCCATCAGTGGCAACATTCTGGTCAGCACCCGTGGTATCACTTTCTTTACTTTGATCCTCCAGCTCTTCCAGCACTATTAATGGAGCTTCCTGCACTCCATCACCTGTAATGCTTGCTAAGTCATCAAAAACAACGTTCACAGATTCTTGAATGGTCTTTAACCTAGCTAAGGTTATATACCCTATATGCTCGACTGTTCTGAGCATACCCAAGAAATATTGCCTTATCACTTTTAGAGTCAAACTTGGCTAAGTAATCTCGATCATTTAGAAAAACACACACACACACCCAAATATATGAAAATAAAGAACTTTTGGTATTCAACGATTCAAAATTTCATATGGTGTCATAGTAGTACCGGGTCTTAGAAAAACTCTATTGGCCGTATGACAAGCCGTGCTTAAAGCTTCGGGCCAAAACCTTTTTGAAATCCATTTTGAAAACAACATCACACGGGCCATTTCAAGCAAGGTCCTATTTTTTCTCTCTGCCACCCCATTTTGTTGAGGTGTTTTAGGAGCCGAAAATTCATGTTTAATTCCCTTCAATTCACAAAAAGTTGAAAATGAAGAATTATCAAACTCCTTTCCATGGTCAGACCTTATTCGAATGATAAGAGCACAAAATATATTTTTGATTTTAGCATGTAAGATCTTAAACTTTTCAAAAGTTTACTATTTTTCTTTTAAAAAATACACCCAAGTGAATCTAGAAAAATCATCTACTATGACAAAAGTGTTGGTGTAATGCCCTAGGCATTTAGTTATGTTTGACTTATAACTTAACACCGCTATGTAATCGTCTTTATCATTTATTATAGAGAAGTTTTATATGGCTTATTATATGTTTGCATGTTTATTATAATAACATGCATCCCTAGTTATTATGAATAACTAATATAAGTTGGTAATGGATAATCATAGTGATGATTATATGCATGAGATGTATATTACACTTATGGGTACTTGTTAGAGAACAAGGTAATGGACATGACCTACCGATGAGATTTATGACATGGTCTATAGTCATATATGTCATGATTAAATCTCATGATAGTCGTGTCATTGAATCCTTTGTACCTGAGACTATCATCGTCTTCCACATGATGAACATTGTGTTTGATGTAGTCTAACACTCTCTTTAATAGGATAGCAATAAGGGCTATGTTAGCAAAATTGGATTCTTATAGGGAAGAATGATAAGTCAACATGGGATTTGTCCCTCTCGTTGAGAGAGATGTTTGCTTGGGCCCCTCGATGAATAGTGTTGATGAAATGTGTGGCCACACTCAAGAGATTTGATAGAGATCAAATGCACTTGGATTATCAACATATTCGGAATCGAGAAAGCATTGAACATATGAGTTGACATGGACCATGACTCGTGTTCGATTTGACATCGTGGACAAAGGGATTGTGACATTTGATCTATCAAAGAATCAAGCTTTGATGTTATATTAATTGGGTGGATATAATGGTTTGCTAGAAACCACTTATGTCTTGTGAGGTCGATGATTTGAACCACTACCAGCATAAATATAATTCCTAAAGGGTCACACACAAAAGAACGAATTGGAAAAAGCTGAAAGTTGGGAAATTTGGGCTAAGGCACGACTCGTGCTCTAGGTCACGACTCGTGATGCTTTTGAAGCTTGGTCACGACTCATGCCCTCAGGCACGACTCGTGCCCTTGATCAGCATGAGTGATTTTTGGAGCACGACTCATGCTATGACTGGAAAATAGGCAAATACGACTCGTGGGTTTTGGGAACGACTCGTGGCACGAGTCGTTCATGTGGCAAAATCTATTCCGTACGCATTTTCCTTTGGCGGATTGGTTTTTAGTTTAGACTAGGTTTCTCCCTAAGGGTCAGGGTTTTATAATTGGTATAAATATAAACCTTCTCCTCAGCCAAAAACACATGTTATTTTTAGAGTTTATGAAACACTAAAGTGTTGATTTTGATTGAGAATCAAATATCATAAGCACCCAAATAAGTTCCATTGTTTTGGCCATTGATTATTGAATATCGATTCAATAATCGGAGGATCATCTAGCAATCCTACAAGATTAGATCTCGGTTCGTTCCCGTGTGGATTACCATTAGAGGGTGATTTTGTTATCACCTAAAGCTTGGAGATCAATTCATCACAAGGAAAACCAAGGAGAAAATCAAGGTTGAACATCGATTCAAAAAGTTTGAATCTAAAATCCGTTTTTCGAGCAACAAAATCGTATTAAGGTACATACAAACTATTTCATAGTTTTAACTATTCATGTTAGAGGAATTCAAGGATAGGGTTTTGTTGTTTTATAATGATTCTTCTGCTGCGTTTGTAATCCCAAAACCCAACAGTGGTATCAGAGCCGCATTTTATCATGATTAGGTTAAAATTGGCATGCTAGATTTAATTTGATTAAATGATTTACATGCTATGTGAAATAGATCTATGATTGTATATGTGTTATTTTTGAGAAAACAAGTATATGATATGCCATGGTTATGATTAATTATTGATTAATATGATTAATATTTTACATAGGTTGTTAATCTGTTTAATATGATTATTTAGATTAGTAATTTCTCAAAATTGTATCAAATGTTTTGATTGGAATATTTTGTGAAGCCCTATGTTCATGATGACGTACACATAAAGTTTCATGTTACAACCATGCGATGTTTGTTGTTATGTGTAAAACCTTCTCAATGTTTAAGTTTTATGCCACCGCTTGATTAGAACACTTGTGAAATTTTAGGGTATTTTGATGTAGTTTTGACTCAGTTGGGTGCATCATTATATCTTAATTTGTGATCAAGATGAGATAATGGTTGATGTAGTTTTGACTCAGTTACGTGCATCGTTTTGTGTCTCATACGTTTGAAAGAGGTTTTAACTTAATTGGTGCTTTCAAATGAGATTTGACCTAATGCATAGATGAGATTAAAAACATGTTTTTGACATATGATGTCTAGGAATCTCATAAAAGATCTAAGAGTCATATATGATATGTGTGAGCATCCCAACCCGGGACCTAACACGTGTCCCGAGCTAAGGGAGCTCAAACTAAGACAATCCATCTAGATTTTTAAAACATTTATTTGCCTTTAAAGGAAAATCACTTTTCAAACTTACAATTTTAAAATCAATTAGTAATATCTCTACTTAGAGGAAATCCAACCATAACTTTAATAAACCGATATCTAATCAAATACATTGGAAACCTTAATTAACACCTGTTTAACAAAAGGGTTTTCCATACAAAATATAAAAGAGGAATACTTAACCAATACTCCTAACAACCCACTCCTATACTTAACTTGTCAAGTCCCAAAAGCAAAAGTCCACAATGAAATCCCCGGCCTCACTGGTTCGGGTCACACAATCTCGGAATCTAAAACAGTAAAGGGAGAGGGGTGAGAATAAATCTCAATGAGCTATTATGATATGCAGCAAGATGCCAAACAAAGTGCAACATATAGCATGGTAGCACATAACACATTATGAAAGCGGTAAACACTTTACGTTACCTCATTTTACCTTTTCCCGTCTGAACAATAAGTCGTACAACGTGGGAGTAAACTCCACTCTTTGGTGAATTGCCTCCAGCACATTCACCTCTTATAGGACTCATACCCCAGACCATCCATATAAGAAAGGATCCCTATATTAGAGTATCCCAAAAATAATATCGTCCCTCCTTACAACGGTCGCAACAGGCCTGTAAAGCTTTGTGGGTCAATACAGTCGTTAGCGCACCCCCACCCCGTGGCCACAGAGTGGGGAAGGGTCACCGGTATGATGTACCTTCAATCACTTATTGAACAAATCAATAATTGATTGGCATCCATCATACCCACCC
This sequence comes from Adenophora triphylla var. japonica, assembly GCA_022495995.1. Taxonomy (NCBI): domain Eukaryota; kingdom Viridiplantae; phylum Streptophyta; class Magnoliopsida; order Asterales; family Campanulaceae; genus Adenophora; species Adenophora triphylla. The sequence continues at coordinate 159,026 of JAFEMH010001309.1, forward strand.
GAACATAATACGCTCGAAGCACATGATAGTTACTTGAGATAATCCACAAAACGGGATAATAATATAACAATACCAAATAATCCACAAAGGGGATAAACACCATGGCAACATGGTAAAATATACTCATGTTCAACCAACATCATAATGTAACATTTAAGTAATACACTATGCATAGTATCATCAACAAATATGAATGATAACAAGTAAATTCACAAATGGAATAACCATACAACCACATAGTAACATATCCACACATGGGGATAACATAACAACTTGTCAAATAGTCCATACTTAGGATATTTAGGTAACCCTATAATCAATAATTTCACAACTTGGAATAACCATGCCACAAAGTGATACATACCCATTACCAATTAACCCAATAGTGAAACTTATAGCTTCTACACTACTGCAAACCACTCACCAATGATAGGGAGTAAGTAAGGCCACTATGTATCATAAACCATTCCTACATATTCATCATACAACCTCGAATAACCTCAATAAAAGTTCAAGATCTATTCCCCAAGTCGAAACTATTTTGGTGAAGTTACAAATCAAACCTATCAACCATTTTCGGGACAATAATTAAACTACTTCCACAATTCCATTTTGATCCCTTAAGATGTCATTGTATAGCCAAAGTATTCTACTTTAATCTAGGTTAAAGAGATTTCATTTTGGTTCCAGTTTGATTTGATTTAAACAGCTTAGAAATTGATGCAAAGTAATCAGGCCAGGGCACGACTCGTGCCCCAGGGCACGACTCGTGCCCATTTAACCCCCACTGAACCTGGCGTCCCCCTAAGGTCACGACTTCCCTTTTCTCCAAGGCACGACTCGTCCCCACCCAAGGCACGACTCGTGCCACAGGGCACGACTCGTGCCCTGAGCCCAGAATTCAAAACAGAATAAAATCCTTCAACAACCCAAACCAAAATTGTTCCAAACTAGTTTTCCTTTGTTTGTGAACCTAGAAGGACTTCCTCAACTTCATACACATTATATTAATTCATTTAAACCCCAAGATAACCTAAACCCAAATCATTTACCACTTAATTTCCAACCCACTTCATAATCAATTCAAGTCAACTTCCATAACCACTACATTCCTTTAAATCATTAACCCATTTCTTTACTTCAAGAAGACTTCCAAAACATATAACAACAATTACAACATCAAGAACAACAATAGATAGTTCATGAGCACATAAATGAAAAGAGGTCATAACAACTCACTTTAGGGTTTTCAATGGGAGGTTAATCTTTCTAGCTTGAAGAATTCCCCAAGATGATCCAACTTCAATGGTGCTTCTAGACTTGATTTTGGTGGAGGATTGCCTTGGACTCAAGCTTGGGAGAAGGGAGCTTCCATGGTTTTAGAATGAAGAGGGAGTATGAAGAAAAATGAAGAAGGAGGAAGAAGGAAAGTGAGGGAGATAATAGAGGGGGAGGGGCCGGGTATGAGGGAGTAAGAGGAGGGTTTAGGGAAGGCCACTTGGCAAGGGGAGAGAGCAAGACTCCTTTTTGGCCCCCCCCATAAAACTAGCAAAGGCTTCCTTCCCAAATTAAAAATAAATCCTTATCCCATTAATTCATTCTACTCATTTAACCTCCCTATACTATTTATCATATTTCCATTATTATTATTTCCCCAAGTTTCTTAATTAATGTCCAATAAATTCATAGAAGATTCTAAATTTACTTCTCACCCGAATTATCTTAAATTAAGAATTTAAAGACATAATTGAACACATAACATAAATTTAAATATTAAAAGCATTTAATTTAATATTAAAAATTGATGCCTAGGGTTGGGGTCGTTACACTCACTCCCCCTTAAAGAAAATTCGTCCCGAATTTGACTGTCGCTTACCCTAAGGATCAAATAGCAAAGGTTACCTTTCACACATTCCAACTTAACATTTTCAATTAGATTTCTCAATTGCATGATTCTACTATACACTTTCACAACTCGAATACTCTAAGACTTCAATTCTCAATTAGTCTTATCAATGCTATGATTCCTTCCAAGATTCTACTTTCATTAATAATATGATATTACAACTTAATATTTCGAGAATACCATACAATTATCACTAACCCAAGTTTTCACGACCTCAAAGAAAGTACAGTTAAATAAAAGTATTATAACTTAAGTTACCCAATATATCACGATATTATATTTAAAACTTCAAATATTCTATAAGTTGATCCAAGTCGGTCTATAAGTCAAATCGTAAATCTTTTCTAGAACTTCAATTGGATTAACAATCTTTGGCGCTAAATTACCTTAGGCCTAACTTTACTAATTCCATCCCAACAAATTGGAGATCGGTAATATCTTCCTGAACCAAGCTTCATACGGTTTCATCTCAATGCTAGAATGTAAACTCACTAAGGTTACTTAAACTTCCCAAGCTGAAAGGAAAATCCGTCACTCAACACAACCTATTCTTCCAGAATTTGGGATAGTCTTCAAACTTCTTCCTTTCGACTAACTAAATCCTTCAACTCTTAGGATCGGTAACCAACCCCGGAAGGGAGCTTCAAAAGATAAGATTCCATTTAAATCACACAACACAAGGGTAGCTACTCCCGAGTAGAGGATAAGAAAATCCCACTTATCTAAGTTAAATTCCCCAAAGCACACATTATCACTTTCCCATTTCGCATAACACTACACCCTGATCTTCCTTTAAATATACACTAAAATTTTCACAAGATTCTCACGTCCACTAGGTAAAGTAAGGATCGGGTTCAAGGCTAACCTATTCTCCATCACTAACCATATGATTCACCCTTGTTACATCCTGCACCATTTATACGTCCTTTAAAGTCAACTAAAGCAACGACTCTACCATTCTTAAGAATTCCTTAATTTCCTTCGGTAACACTTGTCAACTTAAAGATTACTGACTCAATCCTCACAAGATCCATGGTAACATCCGAGTTTATGACTATAGAACCCAAAATTTGGCAAATCTTCTCGAGCCAACTCATACTAACCAAACCTTGCATGCCGGGACTCCTCACAAGGAATCATTAACCCAACTCTCAATTATTTTCACGATCTTCCCGAAACTTTAATTACCAAAGGAATCATCAATTCTAATTACCCTAAAGCCATCAGAATAAGGATTACAACTCTGCTTATCCTACTCAGAACCAGCACATGAAACATACCGACGGGAGCACATTTACCATTTACTCACAACTAGCACATAAAAATTTTGGAAAAGACTCCTTATGCAAGTCTAGCATATACCAATTACTCTTCACACCTTAATTCAAAAGTTTCACCTTAATTACCCACATATAACAAGAATTTCACATTAAGGTTTACCTACCTCAAACACCATCATAAACAATTTTGGCATGGGAAAAGGAGACTCACTTATTATGATAGTCTACCATTATACAACAATTACTTAACCATACATGTCAAATATATCTAAAAATCATAATTTAATAATCGTACCAATTCAACTGGCAATACATGCTTAGCCATAACCACATCACCATCGTGGTAAACCAAAGAAGGTTCGAGGTATTCTCTCATAAGAGCAGAATCCTCTAACAATAAAACAAATTCTCAACGATGTATGTCACATATAAGCAAAATGTGATGCCAAACATAAATGATATGCAACATAATCTATAATATATGATCTCTAACTTTTGAGACAGGAAATATACCTCTAGTGACCTCGGAGGGATCCATCTCTCCTGGATCCGATACACACACTCGACCACAGACCCTCTCTTTCGGTTCCCCTTTGTTATCTCTTTTGGTACCACCTCTTTGCCGTCCACCTTGCCGATCCGTCGCTGAAGCTCGCTCCTGTTGAAACCTTGGGCAATTCCTCCTAAAATGCCCCATCTCTCCACACTTCAAGCATTTCCCTTGCTTACTCCAACACCGATCTTCGGTATGTCCAACCTTCTTGCAAAACTTACAACTCATCCCATACTGTTTGGGTTTTGGCCTAGACGAAGAAGCTACCATAAGTTCCTCTCTCAAACTTCCTGAAGTTAAAGCACTTGGCTGTCCTCTAATGACTTTGGATCCTTGTCCTAGATACTTTGGCTTGTTTCTAATCCCACTTCCGGACCTTCCACTATTTTCCTCAATGTCCTTCTCGACCTTATATGCTCTATCTAAGGCTGTCTGATAATTGATGAAACTATCAATCCATAATTCTTTCCTAAACTCACTCCTCAACCCTGTTACAAACTTCTGAACCCTTTTCACTTCATGCGATGCCAAATGAGGGCAACACTTAACTAATTCCTCAAACCGGACCGAATACTGATCACCGTCATGTTCCCTTGTTTTAGTCTTAAGAATTCAATCTCCTTCTTATCCCTTGTAACCATTGAAATAAAATAGTCCTCGAACTGTTGAGTGAAATTATCCCAAATCTGGGGCGTATGATCCCGCTCCCAACTTTCCTTCAACTTCTGCCACCACTGATCGCCGTAACCTTCAAGCTTGAAAACGGCATACCTAACTTTCTCTTCGTTGCGACTTTCTATAACCTCGAAAATCTTATTCATTTCTGCTAACCAATTCTCTGCCTTTAACGGATTCGGATATCCATTAAAACTCGATGGATTCATCTTCACAAACCTTTCCCATCCATCACTTTGACACTCCTCAGGCTGATTCGGAACTGATCCTCTAGTCTCCATATCCTGTACAAACTTCCTGAATAATTTCATCATCTCTTCATCCTGAATTCCACCTATACCCAAATCTTCTTTAATTCCCAGAACTTTCCGCTGATCATCCTTGCTTCCGGCCATTAGAACGGACTCCTGCATAAAACACTCGGCGTCAATTTCCACACATTCCCACTTAGTCTAGACATCTACCCTTGACCTCTAAACTAAGCTCTGATACCAACTGTGAGCACCCCAACCCGGGACCTAACACGTGTCCCGAGCTAAGGGAGCTCAAACTAAGACAATCCATCTAGATTTTTAAAACATTTATTTGCCTTTAAAGGAAAATCACTTTTCAAACTTACAATTTTAAAATCAATTAGTAATATCTCTACTTAGAGGAAATCCAACCATAACTTTAATAAACCGATATCTAATCAAATACATTGGAAACCTTAATTAACACCTGTTTAACAAAAGGGTTTTCCATACAAAATATAAAAGAGGAATACTTAACCAATACTCCTAACAACCCACTCCTATACTTAACTTGTCAAGTCCCAAAAGCAAAAGTCCACAATGAAATCCCCGGCCTCACTGGTTCGGGTCACCTGTCTCGGAATCTAAAACAAGAAAGGGAGAGGGGTGAGAATAAATCTCAATGAGCTATTATGATATGCAAAGATGCCAAACAAAGTGCAACATATAGCATGGTAGCACATAACACATTATGAAAGCGGTAAACACTTTACGTTACCTCATTTTACCTTTTCCCGTCTGAACAATAAGTCGTACAACGTGGGAGTAAAACTCCACTCTTTGGTGAATTGCCTCCAGACATTCACCTCTTATAGGACTCATACCCCAGACCATCCATATAAGAAAGGATCCCTATATTAGAGTATCCCAAAAATAATATCGTCCCTCCTTACAACGGTCGCAACAGGCCTGTAAAGCTTTGTGGGTCAATACAGTCGTTAGCGCACCCCCACCCCGTGGCCACAGAGTGGGGAAGGGTCACCGGTATGATGTACCTTCAATCACTTATTGAACAAATCAATAATTGATTGGCATCCATCATACCCACCCGAACATAATACGCTCAAGCACATGATAGTTACTTGAGATAATCCACAAAACGGGATAATAATATAACAATACCAAATAATCCACAAAGGGGATAAACACCATGGCAACATGGTAAAATATACTCATGTTCAACCAACATCATAATGTAACATTTAAGTAATACACTATGCATAGTATCATCAACAAATATGAATGATAACAAGTAAATTCACAAATGGAATAACCATACAACCACATAGTAACATATCCACACATGGGGATAACATAACAACTTGTCAAATAGTCCATACTTAGGATATTTAGGTAACCCTATAATCAATAATTTCACAACTTGGAATAACCATGCCACAAAGTGATACATACCCATTACCAATTAACCCAATAGTGAAACTTATAGCTTCTACACTACTGCAAACCACTCACCAATGATAGGGAGTAAGTAAGGCCACTATGTATCATAAACCATTCCTACATATTCATCATACAACCTCGAATAACCTCAATAAAAGTTCAAGATCTATTCCCCAAGTCGAAACTATTTTGGTGAAGTTACAAATCAAACCTATCAACCATTTTCGGGACAATAATTAAACTACTTCCACAATTCCATTTTGATCCCTTAAGATGTCATTGTATAGCCAAAGTATTCTACTTTAATCTAGGTTAAAGAGATTTCATTTTGGTTCCAGTTTGATTTGATTTAAACAGCTTAGAAATTGATGCAAAGTAATCAGGCCAGGGCACGACTCGTGCCCCAGGGCACGACTCGTGCCCATTTAACCCCCACCTTGAACTGAAAAAGCGTCCCCCAAGGTCACGACTTCCCTTTTCTCCAAGGCACGACTCGTCCCCACCCAAGGCACGACTCGTGCCACGGGGCACGACTCGTGCCACCGAGCCCCGAAATTCAAAACAGAATAAAATCCTTCAACAACCCAAACCAAAATTGTTCCAAACTAGTTTTCCTTTGTTTGTGAACCTAGAAGGACTTCCTCAACTTCATACACATTATATTAATTCATTTAAACCCCAAGATAACCTAAACCCAAATCATTTACCACTTAATTTCCAACCCACTTCATAATCAATTCAAGTCAACTTCCATAACCACTACATTCCTTTAAATCATTAACCCATTTCTTTACTTCAAGAAGACTTCCAAAACATATAACAACAATTACAACATCAAGAACAACAATAGATAGTTCATGAGCACATAAATGAAAAGAGGTCATAACAACTCACTTTAGGGTTTTCAATGGGAGGTTAATCTTTCTAGCTTGAAGAATTCCCCAAGATGATCCAACTTCAATGGTGCTTCTAGACTTGATTTTGGTGGAGGATTGCCTTGGACTCAAGCTTGGGAGAAGGGAGCTTCCATGGTTTTAGAATGAAGAGGGAGTATGAAGAAAAATGAAGAAGGAGGAAGAAGGAAAGTGAGGGAGATAATAGAGGGGGAGGGGCCGGGTATGAGGGAGTAAGAGGAGGGTTTAGGGAAGGCCACTTGGCAAGGGGAGAGAGCAAGACTCCTTTTTGGCCCCCCCCATAAAACTAGCAAAGGCTTCCTTCCCAAATTAAAAATAAATCCTTATCCCATTAATTCATTCTACTCATTTAACCTCCCTATACTATTTATCATATTTCCATTATTATTATTTCCCCAAGTTTCTTAATTAATGTCCAATAAATTCATAGAAGATTCTAAATTTACTTCTCACCCGAATTATCTTAAATTAAGAATTTAAAGACATAATTGAACACATAACATAAATTTAAATATTAAAAGCATTTAATTTAATATTAAAAATTGATGCCTAGGGTTGGGGTCGTTACAATATGATTGATGTTATCTACCTAAATAGCTTGATTTCGGGCATTGACTCGGTTAAACCAAAATCAAGTGAAATATGGATCTTAGCCCATTTTGATTATATGATACATGATTGTATTTGAAGGTGTATAATTGAGTGGGAGTATTTATGTAATACATTATTTGCTCTTAGATGATAAATGCGTTGATATTTATATGTTTATTGTTTGCATATTTTATTGTAGTAATGGCAACTCACAATAATCAGCCTCTATCACTGCGATCCGTCCTTGAGAAGGAAAAACTCGAAGAGAAAGGTACAGATTATTCTGATTGGATCAGAAGCCTACGAATTTTTCTAAGGCAAGAGAAGAAAATGTACGTTCTTGACGAATCCATTCCACCTCCACCTGCTTTCAATGCTTCAAAGGCAGATAAGGATGCACATAAGAAACATACTGATGATTCTAATGATGTGACATGCCTTATGCTTTCCACCATGTGTAAGGCTCTTCAGAAGGACCTTGAACACATGGAAGCTGCTTTTGATCTATCCGAGCGCTTAAAGGAAATGTTCCAACTGTAAGCTAGACAAGAAAGGTATGACGTGGTAAATGCCCTAAATGCATGCAAGATGCAAGAGGGGCAGTCGGTTGGTGCTCATGTTCTTAAGATTGAGCGTCTAGAAAGGCTTGGAAATTCGATGAGTTTTGAACTCGCCACGGATACGATATTGAATTCATTGCCTGAAAGTTATAGTCATTTTATAATGCACTATCACATGAGTGGCATGGATAAGAACCTCTCGGAATTGCATGCGATGCTTAAAACCGCAGAGAAGAATATCAAGAAGCCTGGTACGGCAAATGTGTTAATGGTTAACAAAGGAAAATGGTTCAAGAAAGAAGGTAAAGAAAAAGTTGCTAAACCTAAGGCAAAGGTTGTCAATGCCGAAGAGGCAAAACCCAAAGGTTCTCAAAAGGATGCGATTTGCTACCATTTCCAAAAGGTTGGTCATTGGAAGCGTACAATTGCAAGGCTTATAAGGAAGGCCTAAAGGCAAAGAAGGGCAATACGATTGCTTCTGATTCAGGTATCTATATGATAGATATTTTCCTTTCTATTTCTTATTCATGGGTATTAGATACCGGATGTGGATCTCACATTTGTTTAAATGTGCAGGGACTAAGGAATAGGAAGCTACTCAAACAAGGTGAAGTTGACCTACGTGCGAGAAATGGAGCAAGAGTTGCTGCATTAGCCGTAGAAACATATGATGTAACTTTACCTAGTGGGCTAGTGCTTATTTTGAACAATTGTTACTATGTTCCGAATTTGAGTAGGAATATTATTTCTGTTTCTTGTTTGGATAATGAAGGATTTAAGTTTCTTATTGAGAATAAGAAATTTTCTATTTATTTAAATGATATTCTCTATTGTATTGCAAATTCATTTAATGGCCTTTATGTTCTTGATGTTGAGAAACAAGATAATGTTGAAAATATTTATCATGTAAATAAGAAGTCTAAACCGAATGACATGAACAACACGTTCATGTGGCATTGCCGGCTTGGTCATATAAATGAGAAACGCATATCTAAACTCCATAAGGATGGACTTTTAGACTCACATGATTATGAATCATATGAGGTATGTGAATCTTATTTATTGGGAAAAATGACCAAACCACCCTACACTAAGAGTAGTAAAAGGCTAGTGACTTATTGGGCCTAGTACATACCGATGTGTGTGGACCAATGAGCAGCATTGCTAGGGGAGAATTCGGTATTTCATTACATTCACCGATTACTTATCTAGATATGGCTATGTCTATCTGATGAAGTCCAAAAGTGAATCATTGGAGATGTTTAGAACATTTCAAAATTAAGTACAAAATCAACTTGGCAAAACTATTAAAGCACTTCGATCCGATCGTGGTGGTGAATATTTGAGCCAAGAGTTTGACAATCATCTCAAAAAACAGTGGAATTGTTTCAGAGTTGACTCCACCCGGAACACCACAATGGAATGGTGTGTCCGAGAGGAGGAATAGAACCTTGTTAGACATGATTTGTTCGATGATGAGTCAGGTTGACCTTCCTATTTTCTTTTGGGGACATGCATTAGAGACTGCTGCGTTTACACTGAATAGAGTCCCTACTAAATCGGCTTCTAAGACCCCACATGAGATGTGGCATGGAAGAACACTACAAGAAAACAGGGCAACTGAAACGGAATTTTGCAACCGAATTGAAATCAGTTTCAGAACAGGGCAACTAAAACGGAATTTTGCAACCGAATTGAAATCAGTTTCAGAGTAAAAAGTTCTCACTAAAAATTGACGTGCACAATTAATATTGCAACTCATATTGCAACGGAAAACCATTTTGTCGCTTCATGTTTCGGGGTTGCAACGGATTTTGAAACAGATGCACTTCTGTTTCAATATTCTGTTTCAATTTCAGTTGCAATTATTTATATGAAATTTATATATTTTGAACTCAAAAAAATTGGCCGCAAAAATTTTGGAGGGAGGAAACCCGCCTAATTTTGCGAGGGATTTTGAAACAGATAAATTTCTGTTTCAAATTCTCCTTTCAATTTCGATTTCGATTGTAATTAATCCTAAATTATTTTTATTTTATTAAATTGTAAAAGGTATATAAAACGACAGCGTGCGGGGTGTATTTTTACCGCATTATTTGCGACCTAATTTCTACCCATTCAAATCAAACGCCGCTCTTTTCCCCCCTCTCTCTTCTCGCCCTCGCTCTCAATCTCTCTCTCCACTACTGCGATCCTGGTGCCGGCTCTCTTTTTCGGCGAAATTCGTGGTGCCGGCGTCTTAGGTATCTCCTTCCCTTTCCACCGAATTGAACAAGGTATTGATAACCCTTTTTCTGATTCTAACCTTTTTCGGAGTCTCTCTCTAGGTATGGTTCCATGATTGTTGATCTCTTGCTATTGAATTTGTTGAATATTTGAAATGGACTGAATTTTACATAGTTTATTGAATATTTGGTGTAGGATGTGAATTTTACATAGTTTATTGAATATTTGAAATGGACTGAATTTTATTCTCTTTAGCAGTGTTTTTTTTAAAAAATATTCATTGATTTGGGTTGAAACTTTTGATTATTTGTATTGGTTAGCATATTTCTGAATTTGATGATTCCTATGGGTTCATGTGGTAGTTCCATTTGGAAGCCAGTTCTAGTTCTTGTTAGGGTAGACCCATATGTACCTTTTGATTGAATGGCGAAATATGAGGTTGCCACAGGGATTAGTCTATGTGTCTTATGTGTCTGCCATTGATGGTGTTTCCTTTGCCATGATGGAGCTGTCCCTAATAGTGGCTCTGGCAAGGGGATTCCGCCCTTGGACTCTCCTGGGGAGGTGGAGTAAGTTGATGTACGTGCACTTGCATAGGTGATTGGAAAACAAAGTTGTTGATATTCAAGAAAAAACTAATAAGGTTTGTCTTACAAACGAAAAAGATCAAAATCATTTAAAAATATATGTTTCGCTGTTTTGGCACTGAATATATTGGAGAAAATTTTGCAGATGGCTCTTCTATCTTTGCTTAAACAAATTGCTGGGACTGAATCTAGCACATTATATGCGACATTCATGCCTGAATTTTTCAAGCTGGTATTAGGAACCATTTCATTGCCTATCAATCTTCCAAAGACTAGTTATCATTGTGGCTCAAGGAGCTGTCCTATAAGTGGTGTCCTATAAGTGGTGTTCTTCTAATGGACCCTACCATATCATGATCCACATGGCATATCAACTATTCCCAGCTAGGACCTTTGATAGAGATCAAATGCACTCGGATTATCAACATATTCGGAATCGAGAAAGCATTGAACATATGAGTTGACATGGACCATGACTCGTGTTCGATTTGACTTCGTGGACAAAGGGATTGTGACATTTGATCTATCAAGGAATCAAGCTTTGATGTTATATTGATTGGGTGGATATAATGGTTTGCTAGAAACCACTTATGTCTTTTGAGGTCGATGATTCGAATCACTACTAACATAAATATAATTCCTAAAGGGTCACACACAAAAGAACGAATTGGAAAAAGCTGAAAATTGGGAAATTTGTGTTAAGGCACGACTCGTGCTCTGGGTTACGACTCGTGACGCTTTTGAAGCTTGGTCATGACTCGTGCCCTTGATCAGCACAAGTGATTTTTGGAGCACGACTCATGCTACGACTGGAAAATAGGCAAATACGACTCGTGGGTTTCGGGAACGACTCATGACACGAGTCGTGCCCAGGAGCACGAGTCGTGCCTGCGGCGAAATCTGTTCCGTACGAGTTTTCCTTTTGCGGATTGGTTTTTGGTTTAGACTAGGTTTCTCCCTAAGGGTTAGGGGTTTATAATTGGTATAAATATAAACCGTCTCCTCAGCCAAAAACACATGTTATTTTTAGAGTTTATGAAACACTAAAGTTTTGATTTTGATTGAGAATCAAATATCAAAAGCACCCAAATAAGTTCCATTGTTTTGGGCATTTATTATTGAATATCGATTCAATAATCGAAGGATCATCTAGAAATCCTACAAGATTAGATCTTGGTTCGTTCGCGTGTGGATTACCATTAGAGGGTGATTCCGTTATCACCTAAAGCTTGGAGATCGATTCATCACAAGGTTGACCAAGGAGAAAATCAAAGTTCGACATCGATTCAAAAAGTTTGAATCTAAGATCCGTTTTTCAAGCAACAAAATCGTATTAAGGTATGTACAATCCATTTCATGGTTTTAACTATTCATGTTAGACAGATTCAAGGCTAGGGTTTTGTTGTTTTATAAAGATTCTTCCGCTGCGTTTGTAACCCCAAAACCCAACAAAAAAAATATCTCTTACCTTCTAAACTTTCTACCTCAACTGGACCCATTAAATCCGTATGTATAAGTTGGAAAGAGTGTGTTGTTCCGGAGTACTCCTCATGGTGTTGGGTAGCACTATGGACAACAGGTGTCTGTTTACCTTTGAGACAATTCTCACATATGATTTTCTTACTTATGTCCAGGTTAGGAATACCACTTATAGCTTCTACCTTAAGAAGTTTCACAATGTTACGAAAATGGACATGACCCAACTTTTGATGCCACAAAGTAGCATCATCAATTCTCATAGAATGACACACTTTCTTATCTTCAACAAGATAACATTTATTACTTGACCTAGTTCCTGACATAACACAATTATTGGCACAATAAAAAACTTCACAAGTGTTCTTATTGAATATCACTTCAAGGTTGTCATCAAAAAGTTGGCTAATACTAATTAAATTAGTTACAAGTCCATCAACATGTAAAACATTTTTCAAAGTAGGAAATCCAGGTATATTAAGAATGCCTTTTTCTACTATATTACTCTTGCCACCACCACCATACGTTACACTACAACCTTGAATAGGTTCATATTCCTTTAAAAATATTTTTGTTCCCGTCATATGTCATGAACAACCACTATCAAAATACCATAAACCATCAACATTAGTTTTTAAGGTAGTGTAAACAACATCACATCTTAGGTTATACTTAGGTTTCCATGCTTTCCTACTTGGATAATTTCCCTTCTGACTGCCAGTGATATCTGAAGTGCTAGGCAACACTTCAGATAGCACTGAAGAACGGGATTGTTTCTTTAAAAGAGTTTGACATTTATTTTTAAAATGTCCAGTAGAGTAACAGTATTTGCATACTCTCACTTTGTCAGAAGTCTTATCTGAAGACAAATGTTTAACATTATCCCTTTCTTTAACAAAAATTATTTTATCTTCCTTATTAGCCAAAGTAGAAGTAAAAGCATTTAAAGACTCTTGAAAACCCATACCTGCCTTGAGTGGTTTCCTTAACCCAAGGATCTCATCCAATATGGAAGAACCCGTGTTGAGTTTTAAATGTGGTCTCGGCTAGAGTCAGTTTGACCTTGACTTTATCCAGCTTCGCATCCTTTTTTGTGAGTTTGACATCCAACTTAGTCATGTCATTCGTCAGATCTTGAACCTCTTTGGACAAGAACAACACCTTTTTGTTCTCTTTCTTCTATTCATCAAGCAATTCTTTGCAAAGGTTCTTAAGACCACAAATGAGTTCATCCTTGCTGAACTCATTACTTTGTTCACACTCTTGTGAACTACCTGCATCCATGTTAACAGAACCCACAAAACAAACATCATTTGTTAAATTAAAATTTGTATACCTGCTGGACGATATCTCAGGTGTTATCCCTGCTTGGGTAACACTCGAGATAACACTGTCAGTGTCCGAGCCACAAATGGTGACCACCATTGCTATTTGATCTGATTCTTCATATTGATTGGTTCCTTCTTCTTCATTGTCACTGAGAAATACCAATAGGTTCTTCCCCATCTTCATTAGAGTGTTTGCACACTCGTTTCAATAATGATCCCACCCAGAGCACGCATGACATCGAACTGACTCAAGATACTTCGGATCAGACCTAGATTGATCCGATGATGCTCTTCATATAGGACCACTTTTTTGAGTAGATGGAAATGTTCTCTTCGGCATTGAATTGTACGACTTGGTTTGTTGCTCTTTTGCTTTAACCTGCACATTTTCTTTGTTAAACTTTCTTAACATAGAATTATATTTCCTAGCAAGCAAGGCAACATTAGCATCCTCATCAAATTCCTCAAACGTTTCTTCATCCTCATCGTTTGAAAGACTTGAGGATTGAACTTTTAAAGCAACACTCTTTCCTTTAGAAGCTTCACTTTGCGCGACAAGATTTGACTCAAATTTTTTCAAAATGCTCATGAAGGAATTGATATCCATAGTAGAAAGATTGTGATCCTCCTTTATAGATGAAACTTTCATATTAAAACGCTCAGGGAGGGTCCTAATTGCCTTTGAAACTGTTGGTCTTAAAGGTGGCAACAAGGGTCAAAAACAGCTAGAGGGAGGGGTGAATAGTTGTTACAAATTTTTTGCCCTCTTTTTAAAACTAAACCTCTTGGCTTACAAAACCGCTTGCAGTGTGTTAAAAACTGCAAGTAGAGTTGCAAAATGCACAACGGAATATTTAAGTATACAAAGCGGTTTGAGGTGCGATTTTGATAAGCGGTTTTATGAGCGGTTATAAAACAGAAAGTGAGGTTTGACAAAGTTAACTCCAAACACAATTCACAATAATGGATAACTGTAAATAAGATCAAACAGAGATAAAGATAGATAATTAATAAGCACAAGAAATAATAAATGCAGAAATGTAAGATCACAATATTTGGAGTAGTTCAATCGTTTAAACGATCTACGTCTACTACCAAGATGGTTAGTCTTGGATTTTCTAAGAGAGATTTTATATTGAGTATAAGAGATTACAAATTACAAAGATCAATACTCAGATCTAAAATATATTCTATGAAGATCAAATCCTAGACTATAACCGGTGTATCTCAAATGAATAATCTATGTGATTAAACAAGTGAGGTGTGTGTGTATACAAGATCAAGGCTCTTTAAATCTATGAGATGTAGAGCACAATGATTCTTGATGTGTATAAGGCTTGATTTTTAGGTTGGGATATTTTTCTTGAAGTAGGAAGATGAAGATTCAAAGGACTAGAATTTTCTGAGCAGAGCTTCAGCTTCGTATGAACTCACATCACTTTCAATTTTTCAAGCAATCTTCAAGTGTTGAAGATTAGAGGTATTTATACCCAATCACCAAGGGCTAGCCCTTGGACACAACTGTAGCAAGTACTGTACTGGTGCTTTCTGATTGGTCCACAAAATCCACTTTTGTCCTTTGGTACAGTAGTTGTAGATAAAGTTGATCAGACCTCAGCTGCAAACAAGGTGGTAAAGACATCTGTCACCTTTTCAAGATCCTTACAGATCTTCTCTGACATTGAGTCACATGACAAGATTTGGTGGTTGACTTTTATCATTGCTTACATGGATTCCAACAGTCAAATGTGGTTCATTTCAAGTCTTCAATCATTGGAGCGGTCTGGTGTGAAGCGGTTGAGTAAGTGCGGTTTCACCAGAGGAGGTTACGTAGTGCGGTCAAGATATTGGAACTGCACAAGTGAGGTTCACCAAATAGGACTTACTGCAGTTTGTTCAAAGGATAGTTTCAACAAAGTTTTTCCACAATGCGATTTGCAAGTGCGGTTGCTTGAGTGCGGTTTGAAACTTTTGAACTGCAACCTCATATCCAATGAGTCTTGTGCCAGTCTTCAAGCCTAATTTAACCTATTCTATAAAATGAACTTAGCTAAAAAATTGAAGTCTAAGCTTCATTACATAGGGTCCTAAAGTCCTTAAAATCGAGGGGAGGTTATGGTATCAATCAAATCTAATCTAAATCTAGGAGGGTTAAAGTAAGCATACCCAACAATCTCCCCCTATTTGATTGATGCCATTACCTACTATAGCAAAAGCAAACATTGTACTTGGTAAAAACATGTCCATAAGAATCAACATGATAAGTCATGTCCCAAGTCAATGCACATACTAGCTTAAGCTATAGATTTCTATACTATTGAAGGATAAAAAACTTATAATTTGAAAAGTATAGAAATGCATTCAGTGCACTTGAAGAAATATGAGCTTAAGTTTAAAGTGCGGTTTAAACTGAATATTTAAACTTTAATTCAAAAATATGATTTTAATTTGAAAAATATTTGAATGAGGTATAAAACATTTGCGGTTTCATTGTTCTACAAACAACAGTTTGATATGAACAAGGTTTTGAACCAATGATGTATTTTTCATTACTACCTTTGCAGTTACATGTTACAATGGTAGGCAAGTAAAATACAAGGTTACAAAAAGCAAAAGAAGTTGAACAAAGGAAATAAAAAGAGTGCGGTTCAACAAGCCAAAATAAGAGTTCAACAAAAAAGGAATTACAAAAAGTGCGGCTTTATTGTTGACGCGGTTGATTTTGATGCGGTCGCTGTGAAAATTGATGGCGCGGTTGGTTCACTTTTTGATTAGGCACCTGCGGTCCGAAAGGTCTATATGCAGAACTTTCTCCATGAATGATTCTCCTTAAGGCTCTGACCTCTTCGGTTGATCTTCCAAGAGTTGTCTCCACTGCTTTTAATGCGGTCACAGATTGTGTAGTGTTTTAATTGTTTGCATCAACCGCTTCAGTGTTGGTAGCAACACTCTCCTTGATTTCATCAGATTGCAATTCGATGAAGGAGTTGAGAGTGTTGTAGAAGGTATGAATCTCCCCCTGAATTGCAGCGGTCTGAGTTGAAATGGCTTCTTTGATAGGCTCAACATCAAATGTTACCTTTAAGGAGGATTGGAGCTCACTGATCTTGGCGGACAATTTTGAATTGAATCCTTCTTTTAGGTTCTCAAACCTATCAATGACCTCTTCATTAAAAGCTTTGATTTGAGCCTTGAGACTGTCTCCTACAATGTTTAAATTTACATTTAGGCTTCCTTTAAGGGAGTCTAGTTCAGTAAGAATATTGGCTTCCAAGGCATCAAGGGCGGCTTTTGGATCAGCGGTTTGGCTTGAGGCTGGCTGCTGCGGTCGGGCATTGAAAGCTTCAATCAGCTCAGTCTTCAATTTCTCCAAGTCTTGCTCAACAGTGTCACAGATCAGGTCTCCAACAATTGCAAGCAAATTCTTAACATCTTCATTGGAGGCAGAAATACTAATGAATTCAATTACATTATCAGCCAGCTGTTGTTTGAAATTTGACAAAGTAGATTCAATAGTGGCTTTCACAATGTTTGCGGTTTGGTCTCCCGTGGTTGACTGTGATCTCTCCCCCTAAATGGCATCCATCAACTGGAATTTTAGAATGGCCATTTCTGTGGTTTGAGATTCCACCTTGGCATGCAAGGAACGATTGGATTCAGCTAGCAAGAAGTTAGAGGCTTCCAAGGCGCTGTTGGATTCTGTCAGTTTGAGCATATGACCTTGGTTGACTAGGAGCTGGGTTTGGATAAGTTGAAGGGTGGAAAGAATTTGGCTGTAGTCGAAGTGGAAGGAGCAGTTTGGACAATGGGTGGGGTTTGGGTGGGTAGAGTGGTTTGGGTTAGTTGGGTATTGATGGTTTGGAATATGTGGGCAGTTGGAATTGTGTGAGATTGGGTAGTTGGAAGTGGAATGGGTAGTTTTTGGGATAAGGAGGTATGTGCAGTTGGTAGGGGAGCGGTTTGGTTAGGAGGATCAGAGGTTTGGTTAGGAGTTGAATCTGAGGAGGAATTGGTTTTAGAGGTGTGGATAGAAATAGAAGGGGTTTTCTGTTGATGAGGAGAGATAGGAGGGGTAGGAGTTTTGGCAGGAGGAGGAGTTTGGTTACGAATAGGAGAAGGAGTGGGAGTGGGAGTTCTATTGCGGTTGGAAATGGTTTGAGATGGATTGCGGTTTGAAAGAAGAGGGGATTGGGATTGGTTGGAATGTGGAGTTGAAGGAGTTGGAGTTCTGTTTTGGGACATGGAAATGGCTTGTCCCACAGAGGATTTCTGAGTCCACGCTCAGAAGGCAGGGCCTATGGAGTATTCATTGTCAGAAGGAGTTTGGTAGTCAGAATGGGAGGGTGAAAGTGAAGGAGAAGGAGATGGAGATAGAGAAGGAGGTGGAGATGGAGGTTGTTAGGAAACACGTTGTAAAAAACATTTTGACCCTTTGGTAGGGGTTTACTTTTTGGCTATTTATTTGAACCTCCTTTCCTTAGGGTTCTCCCCCTGAGTGGTTGCAGCTCTAAGCTGTTGAGTGGGGGAAGGCGGTTTGGGTGAGGGAGATTTGGCAAGTGAAGGTTGGTGAGATTGGTTGGGGGATTGAATAGGTGAAAGTGGTTGGTTTTGAATGGGTGATAGAGGTGGTGTTTAGATAAGTGTTTGTGGTGGAGGCGGTTGAGGTGTAGGCTGCGGTTGGGGATCATGTTGCGGTTGAGAGTCAGGTTCTTTTGACTTACCTTTTGCAACCATTTTTCAGTCGCTTCTCTCTCTATCCTTGCTATCTCAGCCTTAAAATAGGCAGCCAAATCTTCATCAGACAAATTTTCAAGGACCACCTTGGTTTGCTTGGCCTTTCTAGCCTTGGCAACCAGATCAGGAATATCTTCATCTTCAGATTCTTCTTCTTCTTCTTCTTCATCTTCATCAGCTAGGTTCATCTTTTCCTTGCCCTTCTTACTTGGAACAGCACCAGCAGCAACAATACGCAGTTTGGCTGTGCGGTTTTGGCTTTCTTGAGGGGCGGTTCAGCAGCAGGCTTTCTTTTCCTTGAATCCTTCTTGATTGCTTTCCCTATTCCTTGAACTGCGGTCTCAGGAGTCATTTCCACGTATAACTCCTTGGGTTGAAAGGTGTCAGCTTCATAGAGGGATTTGTAATCATTATTCCCAAAGGAGTGTCTGAAGTTGTGACAAGCCCTTAGACATAGGGATTCTTCAGTACCCCAATGTATAGACAGTTCTGGGGTGGAGATCCTCAACTCTTCCAGATGCTGGTAGTTGCCAAAAATGGCAGTTAGAAGCCTATAGAAAGGTCTCCATCTTATATCTTGATCCTTTGTCTTGTATTGGTAAGTATCAATGCTGCTAGCAAGTTCTCTGAGAAGAATCTTGGGCCAATGGAGTTTAATTCCATTATAGATAGCACTGCAGTACATCCACTGCTGAGAGGTGAAGTTGTTGTGTTTTCCAGTCTTCCCACATACAGATATCTCTACTAGATAACAAAGGTGGCTCATTAGCTCACCAAAGGCTCTTCTGGGTTTCTTCTTGTAATATCCAGTCAGAGAGGAAAGGTCACCAGTTGTTATAGAACAAGTTGCATCCATAACCTCCTGGCTAACTGATAGAGAAGCACCTAGAACATCGAACCCCCAAAAGTGCTTCGGATGTCCAGATAATCTATGGTGACATCAAAGCCTTTAACAACTGCAGTCAGGCAGTTAATCTTACGTCCATCTTCAAGTACTCGTTGACCTGACTTAGCATTTTCATATAACTGATCCACGAACAAGGGAATTGTATAAGATTGCTTCTTGTTAAAGAGTGGAAGGATTCCAGAAGCATCCATCTTCCTAATCAGCTCTCTCCCTAGAGCATCGGATCTCAACTCTGGTTCATTGATTTCCCAGCCTGGAAGAAAATATTGAGTATCCTACAAAGGAAAACATTCAAGTTAGATCCATTTTATAGATTCACAGTTCACAAGCGGTTTGAGCACTCATGCGGTCAGCAATATTGCAGTTAGAAAAGTAAAGAATTTCAAACCACAAGGAAACTGTGAATATAAGACAAGGAAATAAATAAGAAATTACAAAAGTATAATTACTAGTATGTGGCATTGTAATTCAAAGTTATCCCACACTTCCAAGAAGTGCCTGTTGGGGAAGTTCTTGGTTTCCAGCCTATATACTAAGTAATACTTAAGTAAATTTAAACTGAAGTGTAAAGCAGCATGCGGTTTCAAAAGGTGAATACATGCGGTTACCAACATGCGGTTTACTATTAAAAGAATATGCGATTTGAAACAAGAAAGATAAGCGGTTGAAAGCTTGCGGTTTCAAAGGAGTAGCATGCGGTTGGAACTGATGCGGTTCAAATGCAAATGACAAATCCAAAATTTTCAAAAAGTTTCAAAGTATGAAAAACATCATTGATAATCAAAGAATCCAAAACATGAGAAATTTTCAGAAAAGCATATGAACAGTCCTTTTGAAGGCACGAAGAACACGAAGAACATGAAGAACAAAGATTTATCAAAAGTTAACCAAAATCAACAAATAATATATCAAAATGATCACATTGGGCAGTAGATCAATAATATAACAATAAAAATTCATACTTTGCCCAGAATAATCAAGAACAACAAATGGGTTTTCGAAAACTTGAAACTGCATTATCCAAAATCAGTGCCCAAATGATGTGTTGATCATGAAATAAAATGCATAAACTGAATCTAGATAGTAATCCGAACAAAACCCAACAAATCCTAAGAAAAATGATTGAGTAATGAAGCATATAAGAGTAAAAATCAGTTAAGTTCATTCGAAGCTTTTCAAGTTCAAGTTTCAACAATGGCAGTGATTGATAATAATGATTTACAGAAAAAAAGTAAAGAGGATTAAAGTTGTGAAATCATACCATATCAGTGAAGGGTTTCTTGGGTGCCATTGAAGAAGATTTGAACAAGATTAAGGTTTATGAAGGTTTTGAAGAGAGAGAGAGAATGAGTTTAGTGAAAACTGACACTTGAGGGTACAAATATCAGAGAAGGCAGTTGAAAAAGTTGAAATTGCAGAGGATGTCTTCTATTTATAGGCAGGTTTGGGGTTGAGGCAGCTGAAAGGACAATTACACTATCCCACATAGTGAATCATTGCAAATGTTACACCTTTTCAGCTTTTACACATCAGCCAATGACGGCTGACATGAAGGCCATTAAATGCTAATGTTCCCTTTGCATTAAATGCAATTATAATTTGAAAATAAAGAGGGAAAACATTTGCAAAAATACCCTTAAGCCAAAATAAGGACCAAAAATAAATAAGAAGAAACATACCTGGTCCACGTGTCATACATGCAAAATAAAAAAATGAACTTTTTTTAGGATAAGAAACAACAAAAATACTCTAAGTTGAAACGCGGTTGAGATCCATGCGGTCAGTGTTGCAACAAGCGGTTAAGAACTGGCGGTTGGCTGCAAGTGGTTTGACAGCATGCGATTTGGTACACGCGGTTTCAACAGAGTGAGGTTTTGAAACCTCAACAGGAATTTCAACCTAATTTCCACAATCTTAACACACAAGTTAGTAAATAAACAGTATGGACTTATTTAAGTTCTAGCATACCCATTTCTCCTTTGAGGAAAGAAAACCTCTTGGAGTCCAAAGCTTTGGTGAGGATATCAGCAATCTAGTTGTCTGTCCCCATATACTCTAGATGGATATTCCTCTTTTCCACATGGTCTTTGAGGAAATGATACATGATATCTATATGCTTGGTCTTGGAGTGCATGGAAGGATTGTTGGAGACTGAAATTGTTGAAGTGTTGTCACACATGATTAGGCAGTTTCCTTCTTCAATTCCATAGTCCACCAACTGCTGCTTCATCCAAAGGATTTGACAGCAACAACTTCCAGCAGCAATATACTCAGCCTCTGTGGTTGACACTGAAACTGATGCTTGCTTCTTGCTGGCCCAAGCAACTAGTCTATTCCCGAGGAAATGACAAGTACCACTAGTGCTTTTCCTGTCAATAGTGCAAGCTGCAAAATCTGCATTTGAATAACCTACAAGATCGAAATTCAAATCTTTGGAATACCAAAGTCCAAGGTTAGTAGTTCCAGATAGATAGTGAATTATACGCTTGACTGCAATCAAATGTGCTTCTCTAGGATCAGCTTGATAGCGTGCACATACACAGACACTAAACATGATATCTGGCCTACTAGCAGTTAAATAAAGTAATGAGCCAATCATATCTCGATATAAGGTTTGATCAACCTTCTTACCTTTTAGATCCTTATCTAGCTTATTGCCGGTAGCCATAGGAGTATCATATGCTTTGACATTTTCTAGTCCAAACTTCTTTATCAACTCCTTGGTGTATTTGGCTTGGCTGAGGAAAATACCTTCTTCGCATTGCTTGATTTGAAGCCCGAGGAAGAATGTTAACTCTCCCATCATGCTCAACTCAAACTTGCTTTTCATTAGCTTCTCAAAATGCTTGCAAAGTAGTAACTCATTAGTAGAACCAAAAATAATATCATCAACATATATTTGAACAAGTAGAGAATGATTATTATATTTGGCAATAAAAAGAGTTGTATCAATTTTACCGCGTTTAAAGTCTTTTTCTAGTAAAAATTTAGATAGAATCTCATACCATGCCCTTGAAACTTGCTTAAGTCCATACAAAGCTTTCTGGATTTTGTAGACATGATTAGGAAATTTGGAGTCTTCAAATCCAGGCGTTTGGGCAACATATACGGTCTCTTACAGTTCACCGTTGAGGAAAGCACTCTTCACGTTCATTTGATATAAATTGAAACGCTTGAAAGAGGCATAGGCTAAGAAGATTCTGATAGCTTCCAATCTTGCAACTGGAGCAAAGGTTTTGTCGTAGTCGATTCCTTCTTCTTGCCTATATCCTTGTGCAACCAACCTTGCTTTGTTTCTGGTGATGCTTCCATTCTCATCCATTTTATTCCTAAACACCTACTTTGTTCCTATCACTCCTTGATCCTGAGGTCTAGGTACTAATGTCCAGACCTTGCATCTTTCAAACTGGTTGAGTTCCTCTTGCATAGCAATGACCCAACTGGAATCTTGGAGTGCTTCATCAATCTTCTTGGGTTCAATTTGAGATATTAAAGATGTATGCTCATCATAGTTTGATCTCCTTGTTTGAACATCGGAAAACAGATCACCAATCACATTAGAGAGAGGATGACTGCTGACTTCTCTAACCTCCAGGGGTAAGTCTGGTTGGACTGAGGTTTGCTGAAGATCTTCAATTGGAACATCGTTAGATCCTTCAGCGAAGTCATGGAAGGTAAGTTGACGAAGAGGTTCAATAAGCTGGATAGGGGAATTTTCAACAACTTCTTCTTCCCTAGCGGTTGCATCTGGAGAATGAACTTCAAGTGCGGTTTGATAATTTTGGTTTGAGGGAATTTCAGTTGAGGGTGCTGTATTTTGCGGTTGAGGTTCAGGGGAGGTTCTAGAGGATTCACCTGTTTCATTATGCTCAGCAAAATCATCAGCAACATTTGGAGCCATATGTGGCTCGAGGAGAGAATGTTCATCAAAAGTAACATGGAAAATCTCAATTATCTTTAAACTAGTTTTATTGAATACAAGAAAAGCTTTTGAATCTTTAGCATACCCAAAAAAAATACCTTCGTCAGCCTTGGCTCCGAATTTACCTCTATTTTCTCTTCCATTGTAGAGGATAAAGCATTTGCAGCCAAAGATCTTGAAGAAAGCAATGTTGGGGGTTCTTCCTCTCCAAAGCTCATATGGAGTCTTGTTGTAGGTATTGTTGATGAGGGAGCGGTTCTGAGTGAAGCATGTTGTGTTGATTGCTTCAGCCCAGAAATACTGAGGCAGCTTAGCTTCAGATATCATTGTCTTCCCCGCTTCTATCAATGTCATGTTCTTTCTTTCCACAACTCCATTTTGTTGTGGAACACCAGCAGTCGAGAAAATGTGATCAATCCCATGGTCATCACAATACTGAGAAACACCGTTATTCTTAAATTCTGTTCCATTATCTGATCAAACACTAACGATGTCATCTTCTTTTTGAGTTTGGAGCCGTCTAAAGAGTGCGGTTAGAATCTCATAGCAATCATCCTTGGTGATCATCATCTCAACCCACGTATATCTTGAATAATCATCCACCACCACTAAAGTATTGCTGGTGAAAGACGATGCGGATTGCTTACCAAGTTGACATGCACTGCATTTCTCTGGATGGTGGTCAGTCACACTGGGTAAACCACGAACGAGGTATTCCCTTCCAATCTTTGCTAGATACTTGAAGTTCAAGTTGCTCAACCTCTTGTGCCATATCCAACTATTCTCGCTCACATTTTTACCTAGAAAATAGAGATTAGTAATATTACATGCAAAATTTAGATCAATAATGTAAATATTACTCTTATGAATCCCTGTGAGTAGGGTGACTCCGGAAATGCTATCTTTGATAAAGAAATTTGATGACGTGAAGTTGCAAACCATTCCTTTATCACAGAATTGAGAAATTGAAAGGAGGTTGTGCTTGAGTCCTTCAACAAGAGAAACCTTCTCAATGGTTAGGCTTCCTCTCCTTATCACACCATACCCAATGGTTTTTCCTTCGTTGTTATCACCAAAGGTTACAGATGGACCACTTGCTTCAATGACATCTTCTAGTAATGATCTATCTCCAGTCATATGTCTTGAGCAGCCACTGTCAAGATACCATTCATTTTCCTTGGAGTGACCAGCCATTAAGCAGAGGACCTGAACGATAAACATTAAGAACGAGGTCCCCTTTTATTCTTTGGGTCCTGAGGTTAGCAGCCTTTGACAACCCACACCTGTTTGACAGAAGGAGGTTTACTCTTCCTGGCATTGGGTATGAACAAAAGGCATTCGGTAGCCTTGTGACCTAAACCATCATACACAGAGCATTTATGAAAGCTATGAGCTACATGAGATTTTACTAACTCCTTACTCTTCTCAGGATTAGCATGCGGTTTGGGAACATAGGTTTTAGCCTTAACAAAGGTAGGTATCTTTGGTTTGACCGCAGTTTTTCTAGGAACACTCCTCTTGCTTTTGAAGGCAGGAGGTGCGGTCGAAGAAGAAGGGCGGTCAGCCATGCGGTTGGCAGAACCACCTACTCCACCAGAAGCGGTTGAGGTAGAGGTGCGGTCAGCTGTGTAAGAAGCCTCCTCTGTGGTTTCATTCTCAGAATCCTTTCCTTTCATCTGAGAGTTTTTCCCAAACTGTTTCTTTGGGTAGACATAATGGAAGTTAAGTGGAGCCTTTTGTTCCTGTCCTTTACCCTTAGAAACAGCATGCTTTTCCTTAGGAATTTCTTTAGTTAGTTTTAAAATTTCTTCATCCTTTTCACAGCAGGATGCACACTTCTCCTTTTCACCTGTTTGAAATCCCAGACCTTCTTTAATTCCACTGGTCTTTTGGGATTCTAGCATTTGATCCAAGGTGACACGAGACTTGGTCCACTCATCAATAATCTTCTGGAGATCGTTGATTTGAGTAACCATATCATCATTCCTAAGTTGAAGTGCAGCAACCTTAGTTTCTAGGATGCGGTTTTGGTCAGCAAGAGGAAACATACTTTTGATTTGGTCCTTAAGATTGGATATTTTAGACCTTATCACAGTTTTCTGTCTTGTACTGAGAAAGTTCATCATGAGCTAAACCTAAAGCTTCTTAACATTAAAGAACTTTTGGATCATCATTTCAGCTTCCTGGAACATCCTTTCATGTTCCATGGGAGAAACTTCTTCCACCACCTTTTTCAAAATTTTCTTCTTTGGAATTGATTTTGAAGGTGGAGAATTTGTAGTGGGGGAAAATGGGACGTGAATACGAACTACTCCCTATTTTAATGCTGGGAGTAAGTTTCACATCATCATCCAATTTAAATTTGGAAATTTTTATAGAAACTTCTTCATCCTCCATATTTAGCGACTCGATTGACTCAGTATCTGACTCATCGGAAGCATCTGCAACTAAGCAGAGATTAACCTCTTCGGTTTCATCATCACTTCCCTCATCAGAATCTGTTTCAATCAAAGTAGCTAATTCTTTAGAATTCTCTTCTTCTTCAGCAACCATTCCCTTGCGACGAGAAAATTTCGCAGGAGAGGTTTTCTTTTTCATGTATTCAAATCTTGGCTGTGGACACTCAGATACAAAGTGACCAGGTTTCCTACAGTTGTAGCAAACTAGATCACCCTTTTTCTTTGTATCAGCAGCCTTGGAAAAAGTTGCTGGAGGTTTGCCTTTAGAAAATGATTTTGTGAAAGGTTTTGAGGATTTTCTAAATTTTTGAAATCTTTTCACAAACATGGCAAAATCATCATCATCCATTTCGATGAGTGATGAGGTTGATATGGAAGGATCAGCGGTTTGATTGGATGTGGTTGGTTTCTCCTCATGTTCCACAACGGACATGAAAAGCGATTTGGTTTTCCCTTCAATCTCTTCAATGTGATTTAATTTAAGCTCATTGACTCTAAGGTTTGCATACAAGTTACTTAACCACCAAATATTCAAAACTTTGGAGTCTTCTAGAGATGTGCCTTTATTGACCCATCTCAAACCTAAAGCAGCTAGGAAAGTCATATTTATTTCCTTATCAGTTAAAGTTTTGCCAAAAGATTTACATGCATTAACTACCTCAACATAGCGGTCGTAAGTCTGGCGTAAGGTTTCGTTGGATTTTCTGTTGAAGTTGTTGTAAGATCTTTCAACAGCATATAATTTGTTCTCCTTGCACTCATCATCACCTTTGAGGTAGCTCTCTATGGTATCCCACATCTGATTTGCGGTTTTCAGATACATCACTTTTTGAAGGGTTGAAACAGGAAGGGTTTCAGAAATGATGTGCCTTGCTTTATTGTCTAAGGCGGCTAATCTTTTCTCTTCATCGGACCACTCACCTTTTGGCTTTTGGACTTCTGGAGTTTCTGGACTGGTGTTTGCATTGGTGTTGGCCTTCATGGGAACGAACGGGCCATTTATCACGCATTCCACCAGCATCTCATCAATAGTCTCCAAATAAATAAGCATTCGGCATTTCTAGATGTCGAAGTGGTCTTCGTCCAAAATGGAAATGTGTGAATAGTTAACAGTTGTCATTGTTTTTGAGTTTGCCATATCGAATCGGCACACAAGCTGTTAAGCTTGAAAAACAATGGTTTTATAAATGTGTTTGCTCTGATACCATTTGTTGGTCCCGAAGGTGGCAACAAGGGTGAAAAACAGCTAGAGGGAGGGATGAATAGCTGTTACAAATTTTTTGCTCTCTTTTTAAAACTAAACCTCTTGGCTTACAAAACCGCTTGCAGTGTGTTAGAAACTGCAAGTAGAGTTGCAAAATGCATAACAAAATATTTGAGTATACAACGCGGTTTGAGGTGCGGTTTTGATAAGCGGTTTTATGAGCGGTTATAAAACAGAAAGTGAGGTTTGACAAAGTTAACTCCAAACACAGTTCACAATAATGGATAACTGTAAATAAGATCAAACAGAGATAAAGATAGATAATTAATAAGCATAAGAAATAATAAATGCAGAAATGTAAGAGCACAATATTTGGAGTGGTTCAATCGTTTAAACGATCTACGTCCACTACCAAGATGGTTAGCCTTGGATTTTCTAAGAGAGATTTTATATTGAGTATGAGAGATTACAAATTACAAAGATCAATACTCATATCTAAAATATATTCTATGAAGATCAAATCCTAGACTATAATCGGTGTATCTCAAATGAACAATCTATGTGATTAAACAAGTGAGATGTGTGTGTGTATACAAGATCAAGGCTCTTTAGATCTATGAGATATAGAGCACAATGATTCTTTATGTGTATAAGGCTTGATTTCTGGGCTGGGATATTTTTCTTGAAGTAGGAAGATGAAGATTCAAAGGACTAAGAATTCTCTCGCGTAGCTTCAAACTTCGTATGAACTCACATCACTTTCAATTTTTCAAGCAATTTTCAAATGTTGAAGATTAGGGGTATTTATACTCAAGCACCAAGGAATTAGCCCTTGGACACAGCTGTAGCAAGTACAGTACTGGTGCTTTCTGATTGGTCCACAAAATCCACTTTTGTCCTTTGGTACAGTAGTTGTAGATAAAACTGATCAGACCTCAGCTGCAAACAAGGTGGTAAGGACATCTGTCATCTTTTCAAAATCCTTGCAGATCTTCTCTGACATTGAGTCACGTGATAAAATTTGGTGGTTGACTTTTTTCATTGCTGACATGGATTCCAACAGTCAAATGTTGTTCACTTCAAGTATTCAATCATTGGAGTGGTCTGGTGTGAAGCGGTTGAGTAAGTGCCGTTTCACCAGAGGAGGTTACGTAGTGCGGTCAAGATATTGGAACTGCACAAGTACGGTTCACCAAATAGGACTTACTGCAGTTTTCAAAGGATAGTTTCAACAAAGTTTTTCCACAATGCGGTTTGCAAGTGCGGTTGCTTGAGTGCGGTTTGAAACTTTTGAACTGCAACCTCATATTCAATGAATCTTGTGCCAGTCTTCAAGCCTAATTTATCCTATTCTATAAAATGAACTTAGCTAAATTGAAGTCTAAGCTTCATTACATAGGGTCCTAAAGTCCTTAAAATAGAGGGGAGGTTATGGTATCAATCAAATCTAATCTAAATCTAGGAGGGTTAAAGTAAGCATACCCAACAGAAACAAGTTGTTTATTTGTAAAAGGTTCACCCAAAAGTTGATACTCATTTGAAATATAAAACAATTTTTCAATGTAAGAGGAAATGGTTTCACTTTCACCCATTCTCAATCTTTCAAACTTACTAGTAAGACCTCTAAGTTTATTTTCAAGCACACTAGAATCACCTTCACAATACCTTTGTAAAATATCTCAAGCTTCCTTAGCTGTGGAACTATTTTGAATAAGTTAAAAAATGTGCATGTCAACCCACTCAAAGATAGCATTAAAAGCTTTCTCATTGTAGTTAGCTAAGACAATCTCTTCATTGGTCCACTCGGCTTCAAGTTTGGCTTGAATGTCACCATCCTCATCCGGATGTAACAATGGAAGAGAGTATCCATTAACTACAGACCGCCAAGCTCGTAGATCAATTGATTTGATATGCGAGCGAAAACGAATCTTCCAATATGCAAGAAGACGTTTTTTATTTGGATTTGCAGGATCAAAAGCCATGACACCAGATCTAGCACTTAGTATGTCAAGTGATAGGCTCTGATACCAATTGAAATTGTCACGGCCTAGACAACAAGTGATATCCAAGGTGATAACAGCACCAACGATATCACTTGAGATAGCACTCACACACTTCGAAAATAAAAATAATTTTGTAAAGAGTTTGCAGCGAAAAATAACACCAAAATTATTTTTCTCAAGTTATATAAATTATATAACTTGAGGATGCCGCTTAGGCAAGACTTTATATTCACTATGAAGAATGAGTTACAAAGCCGAAAGATGTTCCCCATAACTATTACAATGTAATTTCTATGGAACAAGAGATAAAGAACGAATTTCAATCCTAGCCAACACACACTTGAAACCAAGGTATTCAAGTGTGAAATATTATATGGAAGGTATGAACAAATCGAACCAAGAAGAACTTTATCTATAATGCAAGAAGGTGTGAAGTGTATAATTGACATATTTTCAAATGTCTTCACCCTTGCATATTTATAGTCTTCAATGTCTTGAAGGCTACTCAATGTCTCAGCCGTGGATTGTCTTTGGCGATGAGGAGAGAGTGGGGTGAGTGGATAAGCTTGCTCCTCACTTCATGTGTTTGTTAACACCAAATCACCCTTTTGTAGCAACCGTCTACTTGCTCTCCAAGTCCACGCTATACGGCCATGTACACCCAAGCTTCTCAGTCATTGTACTTCCTTTGATCAGTAGCAACAACCTTGAACAAGTCTTCACACGTTTTTGAGTTGTTGATATAAACAAGGACTTTGTTGAAAGTTACTCATAAAATTCCTTTTCACTCGTAACTTTCTTCTCCTTCAAAACTCCACGTTTTTAGCTTATGTCACCATTATATTATATCCTGAAATATGGACTTACAACAAAACAGATTATATTAGCACATTAGTACATAAACAATTAAATAAGAAATGTGCAACTATTTGATTCCAATACAGGAAAGTACTTAGGAAATCATCTGAAAAATCATTTGTGAAAGTACAAGTAACACTTAGGATATCACAATCGTGTTGCACTAACACACTCAAAAGTTTAACAAGTTTAAAATTATGTTTGGGCTCCTGCTCTACTCAAGCTGACGTGGTTCAAAAACCAGCCCTAGTAACATTCGGGCTCTTGCTCTACTCGAGCTGAGCTGACGCGGTTCGAAAACCAGCCCAAGTAACGTGAACAAAGGGAGTGATATACTTCCTCCGCCCCAAGAAAAGCTTCACCAATTATCCAAATTATCCAAAAGGGCGCTGTGTTTCACATTTTTTAAAATGGACAATGTTTATTAATATTTTATTATACCCACTAACTTTTCTCTTTCACACATTTAAATTATGGGTCCCACTTGCCATATCCACTCACTTTTTCCCGCTCACAATCCTTTTCCCACTTTCATTATTTTTTAATATTTAATATTGCTTTCTTAATATTTATGCCTCACCAAAATGGTGAGGCTTTTCTTGGGACGGCGGGAGTATATGGAAAGGGTGATCTGCTTAAAAAAAAATGATGACAATTCCAGAGACTTTCGTAAAACAAGTACGAAAGACTATCGGAAACTTTCAATTATATGGTTGACCATAGCATAGGACTTGACTGATGAAACATTAAAATCTTCAATTACAATCGTTGACCTCGGCGATGCCGTAGCACTCCGTCTATTACTGTTTGAATCAGTCCTTAAATCACTTTTTATGCTGTAATATTCATAGTTATAAACTAAAGTGATCTTCTCAGAGCACTCTAATACAAAAAACGAGTGTTTCTAAAACCTAAAACCTAACCCTAAAAAATACTAAATGAGTATTCTCGATGTATTTTCACTAAATAAATCATCTTGTTTTTTTTTTTTTAAAAAAAAGAATTTTTAGGAATTGGCATCGAAAGTAAAAAACTCAACTTTCAGGTTAAAATGAGCAACGCTAAAATATTCTACTCTCTTTCTCCTTAAATAAATGTTCAAATTTTCACTTGATTAACAGCAAAATTGAAAAAAAAAATGACATTCATTTAAGAACGGAGGAAGTATTAATCAAAATAATATATAAAACATGTAGTACTAAATTAAATGTACTACTAAATTAAATGTAAACATGTACAAGGTAAAACATTCACTATTAAATTAGATCCGTCTGTTTACATCAAGTCTTTGTTTTGAATTTGCTGGAAACTTTCACATGTTGAGCCATCTTCTTTGACTTTCATCAAAAACTCTATTCTTTGTTTTGAACTTAGTCGTCTCACAGCTCACTTCATTACCACTATAAATAGATCATACCCTTGCCTTGTTTAAAACAAACAAACTCATCTCACAAAACAAAACAAACCCAAAATGATCAAGATTTCTTTCGTTTCACTTTTCTTGGCACTTCTTGTTGCATCTTCTGCAGCTTCTAGGGTTCATCGTTCGACTAGCCAAGATTTTATCGATTGCCTTCACTCGACAAACTCTTCCCTTTCTCAAGTAATTTACGCCCCAAACAACCCTTCTTACACACCCATCTTGCAACTCAAGTTAAACAACCCAAGATTCGCTACCCCCTCCACTCCTACACCTTTTCTCATTGTTACACCCAACGATGAATCCCAGGTTCAAACCGTCATTTACTGTTCCAAGAAACATGGGATTGAAATGAGAATCCGAGGTGGTGGTCATGATTCCGAGGGACTTTCTTACACGGCTAATGTCCCTTTTTTCATTCTTGATCTTATTAACATGAGATCTATAACTATTGATGTTCCCAGTAAGACTGCTTGGGTTCAAGGTGGTGCAAGTTTGGGTGAACTCTATTATAGAATTTCTCAGGCTAGTAATAAGCTTGCCTTTCCAGCAGGTGATTGTCCCACTGTCGGGGTTGGTGGTCACATTAGTGGTGGTGGCTATGGAACCCTAATGCGTAAGTATGGTCTTGCTGCTGATAACGTGCTAGATGTTCGCATGGTCAACCAATACGGTCAAATTCTAAATAGAAAATCCATGGGTGAAGATCTTTTTTGGGCTATTAGAGGTGGTGGTGCTTCAAGTTTTGGAGTCATTCTCCAATGGAAACTAAGGCTAGTTGATGTTCCGGAAGTTGTGACTGTATTTGCCGTCGGAAAGACGCTTGAACAAAACGGAACAAGCATTTTTCACAAGTGGCAATCTTTTGCTCCCTCAGCTGATAAAGACTTGTACTTTAGGACTCAATTTACAACCATCAACCAAACCGTTAGCTTTACTTTTGACGGATTGTTCTTGGGGAGATCCAACAGACTTATTTCGCTCATTCAAACGAGTTTCCCAGAATTAGGTCTGGTCCCATCGGATTGTTCTGAAGTTAGCTGGATCCAGTCAGCACTTGTACTAGGTGGTTTTACAAGTGACACTCCACCTCAAATATTCCTCAACCGGACTGCTGCGCCTAGGTTTCCAATAAAAGTCAAACCTGACTACGTGGTAAAGCCAATTCCGATAAAAGGTCTAGAAGGGATGTGGGAAATGTTATTCAAAACTGATATGCGTACCCCCATATTCTTACTCAATCCTTATGGAGGTAGGATGGATGAGATATCAGACTCTGCGACTCCGTTCCCTCATAGAGCCGGGAACTTGTACTTGATGCAGCAGATGGTTTTGGTTGATCCGACATCTGCATCCGTCACTAATACACGTATTAGTTGGATCACGAGTTTCTATCAGTATATTGCTCCTTATGTTTCGAAATCTCCAAGAAGAGCATATGTGAACTATAATGATCTTGATCTTGGAGTTGGTACAAGAACTTATGCACATGCAAGAGGTTGGGGTGCTAGATACTTTTCTGGCAATTTTGAGAGACTTGTTCAAGTGAAGAGCAAAGTTGATCCGGACAATTTCTTTAGGCATCCTCAAAGTATACCTCCATTTCCATCAAAATTTTAGACCATTTTATCCTTTCGGTCAATTCTAAACTTAGATTTTTTTTTTTTTAATTCTCTCTAATTTTTAATTATGTATTTTTGTGTTGTCATCCACATACCTAGTAATCATTCTGAGTATTCATTGGAATAAAAGCTTCTTTTTTTTAATTCTCTCTAATTTTTAATTATGTATTTTTTTAATTATCTCTAATTTTTAATTATGTATTTTATCCACATTTCCATCAAAGGTTAAGGGAGGCCAATGAAAATAATACAAATTACTCACTTACTATTTATATGTGATACTATTATATGTGAATTAAAAAAAAAATTGTTATTGAAGTAGGTATTGTGAGTATGAAAAATGAATTAGGAGAGGAAAAGTGGAGTTGAAAATAATAATTAAATTATTATTGCGAGTATGAAATGTATATTTCTTTAATATAAAAATAATAATATATTTCCATTTTAGGTATAGTTTGTAGTAAAACGTCATATCTATAGTAGTAGTGGGACAGAGGGAAGGGAGTATTCTTTTTTTCAAAACATCTGAAAACAAATCTTGACTAAAACATTAATCCTTGGATTGAATATTTACAAAAAAAGAATAAAAAAAATCCTACAAGTTCATTGACAAACTCTCACAGAAAGAAAGAGTCGAAATCATAAAGTACCCCAAAAGTCAAAACAAGACTTTGACCATATTTCCTAGTCCAGATGCCCTTCCCCAGGAATAGAATAACTTGCTATTTATGGGTCAAAGAAAGTAAGACTTATATAGCCAATGGATAAGCTATTACTAGGTACTAGGGTTCGGGGGTAAATGGTTCGGTTTCATTTGATTTGGGAGAATTTATGAATCGAATCACAAGTATTCGATTTTAGAAAATTTTAAAATGAATTAAATCATAAAAAATTCAAAATGAACCAAATCAAATCGCTATAATTTGTTTCGATTTTGTTTGAACCACAGTTCAGTTATATGGCTTAAATTGTGATAATAATCCTGATTCAGACTACAATTTAGAATACGGTTCAAATTACGATTAAGGCTTCAAATTATTATCAGATTTGTTTAACTTTTTTGTGATAACGGAGGAAAAGCGAAAGGTGCGGGTGTTTAAAAGGAACGTCGGGGAGAAAGACTAGATGAAGAAAGGGGCCGAATGAAGAAAAACACTTTACAATTTCGATTGTGAATATAACTTGATTATTTATGTGTCACACTCAAGATGACAAATGATGAAATTAATATTAAATAAATTACAAAACGGGGGAGGGGTGGGTAAGATTTGTTTATTTAATATAGGTTTTTTTATTAATCTAATAGTAAATATTAATAAATATACGAAAATATTAAATAAGATACAAAACGAGAGTTAGTATTAGTTTATTTAATGTGATTTGTTCCGGTGGTTTGATCTCGCGGTTCGATTTGGTGGTTCGGTCTCACGTTCTCAAATTGTGGTTTGGTTTGGTTTGGTTCGGTTCGGTCGGATTCGATTTGGTTTGGTCCGGGAGGGTTAGAGCTGTAAGTACCCCAATCTGGATCACCCTCTTCCGGGCACACGGGAAACACCGCAGACTCACAATCACAGTCTCGACACTCAAAACCCTCAAAAACTCCCAACCAAACCAAGGGAGGGACCTTTCTGGGACAAAAAGGGACAAAAGGACCTTTTAGGATTTTTTTCAGAAATTAGAAAAGCATACATGGTCCGTACGAACCTCTTTGCTTCAATGATTACTGAATCCCCTTAAAGTCCAATATATTCCCTCAAATCCCGGAGTGCATCATTACTGAAATACATGGTTGGTCCGTACGGACCTTATTGCATGCCAGGTTGGTCCGTACGGACCTTATTGCAACCAGACATCATCATTTCAGAATCCTCTTAAAGTCCACATATTCCCTCAAATCGAGGAAAACTAAAAATTTGGATTACCTACGAGGTTCGTACGGACCTTATTGCAGATTTTCCTATACTATAAATAGAGGGCTCCCCCTCCCTCATTTCACACATCTCCCTCTTTTCTCCTCTCCCCCCATCCTTCAGGCACCCCTCTAAGACCCTTCGGGGCAATCCCGGCCCCTTTCGGATCCTTCCGAGGCTTTCCGAGCCCCCTTGTGGTGCTCCGAAGCCTCTTCGAGCGCTCCCGCGACGCTCCCGCGCTGCCCCGAGGCACTCTCGAGGTACTCTGAGGCCCTTCGTGGTACTCCGAGACCTTGCCTGGTCTTTCCCAAGGCGTCCCGGCTCTTTCCGAGTCAAACCGGCAACTTGAACGCACACCGAAACTCTACCCGAGTGACTTTTGCCATCTCAACGCACGCCGAACCTCTGCCCGAGTGATCCCTGCGATCCCAACGCACGCCGAACCTCTGCCCGAACGCAACCTACAATCCCGACGCACGCCGAAACTCTGTCCGCAGACAACCGGCTCCTCTCTAAGCAATCCCGGTCCGTACCGGAACACTATTCCGTCCTTAAACACTATTTCCCAGCGGAAGACAGACACGAACCAACATTGGTAAGGCTTCCTTTCTACACTATTTCAATACATTTCAATAAAGCAGTGTACAATGTAGACATCCGATACAGCATGCATTTTTAAAAGCACATACACACACACACACAACAGTTAAAGAATATTAGGGGTATCCGAAAGACTCGTTTTTACAAGGCGACTCGGGTGAGCTCTAAGATTCTAATATTCTCTTCCCGGGGAGTCATCTGACCTCCGAACTCAAAAATCTCATCACACAAAAACAATTTATTTTTAAACTGATGCCCTTTTTCAATGTTTTGGGCTTAATAAAAAATGACATGGCGACTCTACAAGCAAAAACATAGCGAGACACCTCCACCAACAAACGCCGCAAAGCGGAAATGCCAGATGCCGGGGCGCGATTGCGCTGCCTCTCGGATCCGGGCAATTTCCAACGGCGACAAATGCGAGATGCCGGGGCTCCGCGCGCGAGCCGGATCCCGGGTAATTTCAGTTGGCGACTCCACTGGGGAAGGTTGTGTTTTAAAATATTTTTAAACAAAAACAAAAGATTTTTAAAAACAATGATGAGGGTCAAACTTTCATTTTTACCCCTTTCTTTAACTGTTGTGTGTGTGTGCATGTGCTTTATTTTTTATTTACAAAAAAATAAAAATACAAAAAAAATGCATCAATATACATCTGTGCATACATTTAAAATTCTTCGAAAAACTTCTGTTTTACTCAGAAAAAGAATTTTAGTGACCGCACACTACTCGCACTGCTGCCTCGGTTTCACCGCACACTACGCACACTGCTGCCTCGATTACACCGCACGCTACGCGCACTGCTGCCTCGGATACACTGCACACTACAACCCTTAACCCGGAGTGGTCTCAGTTGCAGTCCGTTTGGTCTTCCTAGGCCTCTTGGACGCGCACGCGATCATTCCAAACATTCCATCCTAGTCAAGCGTCAACCCTGCACGTTTGAGTCTTGAGTCACACCCTGTCCAGACTCGGTTGGTTTTTATCCAGTTCGTGTCATACAAGCCTGGATACATAACCGATGCCGGCCATTCTCTGAGTCGAAGCTCGGAACTCAAGATCCCTTGTGCAAGCAAAGCGATGAAAGGTCATGCTAAAATCTTGACCCGATCTTGATTTTCCGAAGCTACACCCAGACGATGTTCCGTCCCGGATATACATCTGTGCCCACATGACACCATGTCATCAAGCCTTTAATACGTCAGCCATGACGTTATGACCCAGCCAACGCCTCACGTCACAGATCCCTTGCGCAAGCAAGTTAAAGAGAGGTCATGCCGAACTCTTGACCCGATCTTGACTCAATGGCCGGTTCGGTTCACTATTCACGTGGCTAACGCATTAAAACGAACATGACAGGCTCGGTCCTTAGGTTAGATTTTTCTTTTAGGCCGGTGGAAACCGCTTGCCCTATAGGACCCTCGCCCGAGGCTGTCCACCCTGGGATGTCGAAATACAGGTGCAAAACGAGGGGCTTATAGCCGCACAGATGGTCTCCACTGACCCAGGATCTAGCATAGTTGCGAAAAGGAAGAGCAATCTTTTCCAACCTACCTAGGACTCTGAGAAAACACGTTTTAAGTAAATTAAAACAATTAAAAAAATTAAAAAAAAAAAAAGCGGAAATCGCATGTCACGTGAGCTTTCCCCCTTTTTGTTCCGAAAGGCCTTCCCGTGTCTAAACCTTGCCCGTCACCCCCTCCAGCGAACCGAGAGTCGTTGAGAATACCCGGGAGCCGCCTTTTCAGTATCGAGGTCACAAGGTCCGACAGCCCTTCCAGTTCAACGGTTCGCACCGTCCGCTACTCCCCCATGACGGGATCAACAGATAACAGTGAGGGAAACGGAACCCCGCCACTAAGGAACCTTCAGACAATGGAGGAGGTGCTGCGAGCCTTCGAGACTATCAAGAAGCGCCAAGAAGAGCAGCAAGCCTGGATCGTAGACACCCTGCGTCTTCGAGGAACCTTCGTTCTCATAGAAAACGAAGAAATACCGGCTCCCCCGGTTTCTCAAAGCTATCAGCAGGTCCCACCTCCGCCAAGCTACGATATCCCAGCAACGCAAAGCAGCTCTCGCTCAAAGCTCCCCTCAAACGTCAGTCAAGCAGCTCCGACATGCCCGCCTCAGCACAGTCAGTTTCCCGCCTCTGCACATCAAGCTCAATACCAACAGCACACATACGTGCCTGCAAGTAGAGTTGCAAAATGCATAACAAAATATTTGAGTATACAACGCGGTTTGAGGTGCGGTTTTGATAAGCGGTTATAAAACAGAAAGTGAGGTTTGACAAAGTTAACTCCAAACACAGTTCACAATAATGGATAACTGTAAATAAGATCAAACAGAGATAAAGATAGATAATTAATAAGCATAAGAAATAATAAATGCAGAAATGTAAGAGCACAATATTTGGAGTGGTTCAATCGTTTAAACGATCTACGTCCACTACCAAGATGGTTAGCCTTGGATTTTCTAAGAGAGATTTTATATTGAGTATGAGAGATTACAAATTACAAAGATCAATACTCATATCTAAAATATATTCTATGAAGATCAAATCCTAGACTATAATCGGTGTATCTCAAATGAACAATCTATGTGATTAAACAAGTGAGGTGTGTGTGTGTATACAAGATCAAGGCTCTTTAGATCTATGAGATATAGAGCACAATGATTCTTTATGTGTATAAGGCTTGATTTCTGGGCTGGGATATTTTTCTTGAAGTAGGAAGATGAAGATTCAAAGGACTAAGAATTCTCTGGGCAGAGCTTCAGCTTCGTATGAACTCACATCACTTTCAATTTTTCAAGCAATCTTCAAATGTTGAAGATTAGGGGTATTTATACTCAAGCACCAAGGAATTAGCCCTTGGACACAGCTGTAGCAAGTACAGTACTGGTGCTTTCTGATTGGTCCACAAAATCCACTTTTGTCCTTTGGTACAGTAGTTGTAGATAAAACTGATCAGACCTCAGCTGCAAACAAGGACATCTGTCATCTTTTCAAAATCCTTGCAGATCTTCTCTGACATTGAGTCACGTGATAAAATTTGGTGGTTGACTTTTTTCATTGCTGACATGGATTCCAACAGTCAAATGTGGTTCACTTCAAGTATTCAATCATTGGAGTGGTCTGGTGTGAAGCGGTTGAGTAAGTGCCGTTTCACCAGAGGAGGTTACGTAGTGCGGTCAAGATATTGGAACTGCACAAGTACGGTTCACCAAATAGGACTTACTGCAGTTTTCAAAGGATAGTTTCAACAAAGTTTTTCCACAATGCGGTTTGCAAGTGCGGTTGCTTGAGTGCGGTTTGAAACTTTTGAACTGCAACCTCATATTCAATGAATCTTGTGCCAGTCTTCAAGCCTAATTTATCCTATTCTATAAAATGAACTTAGCTAAATTGAAGTCTAAGCTTCATTACATAGGGTCCTAAAGTCCTTAAAATAGAGGGGAGGTTATGGTATCAATCAAATCTAATCTAAATCTAGGAGGGTTAAAGTAAGCATACCCAACAGAAACAAGTTGTTTATTTGTAAAAGGTTCACCCAAAAGTTGATACTCATTTGAAATATAAAACAATTTTTCAATGTAAGAGGAAATGGTTTCACTTTCACCCATTCTCAATCTTTCAAACTTACTAGTAAGACCTCTAAGTTTATTTTCAAGCACACTAGAATCACCTTCACAATACCTTTGTAAAATATCTCAAGCTTCCTTAGCTGTGGAACTATTTTGAATAAGTTAAAAAATGTGCATGTCAACCCACTCAAAGATAGCATTAAAAGCTTTCTCATTGTAGTTAGCTAAGACAATCTCTTCATTGGTCCACTCGGCTTCAAGTTTGGCTTGAATGTCACCATCCTCATCCGGATGTAACAATGGAAGAGAGTATCCATTAACTACAGACCATCAAGCTCGTAGATCAATTGATTTGATATGCGAGCGAAAACGAATCTTCCAATATGCATAATTCGAACCATCTAAAACAAGAAGACGTTTTTTATTTGGATTTGCAGGATCAAAAGCCATGACACCAGATCTAGCACTTAGTATGTCAAGTGATAGGCTCTGATACCAATTGAAATTGTCACGGCCTAGACAACAAGTGATATCCAAGGTGATAACAGCACCAACGATATCACTTGAGATAGCACTCACACACTTCGAAAATAAAAATAATTTTGTAAAGAGTTTGCAGCGAAAAATAACACCAAAATTATTTTTCTCAAGTTATATAAATTATATAACTTGAGGATGCCGCTTAGGCAAGACTTTATATTCACTATGAAGAATGAGTTACAAAGCCGAAAGATGTTCCCCATAACTATTACAATGTAATTTCTATGGAACAAGAGATAAAGAACGAATTTCAATCCTAGCCAACACACACTTGAAACCAAGGTATTCAAGTGTGAAATATTATATGGAAGGTATGAACAAATCGAACCAAGAAGAACTTTATCTATAATGCAAGAAGGTGTGAAGTGTATAATTGACATATTTTCAAATGTCTTCACCCTTGCATATTTATAGTCTTCAATGTCTTGAAGGCTACTCAATGTCTCAAAGTGGATTGTCTTTGGCGATGAGGAGAGAGTGGGGTGAGTGGATAAGCTTGCTCCTCACTTCATGTGTTTGTTAACACCAAATCACCCTTTTGTAGCAACCGTCTACTTGCTCTCCAAGTCCACGCTATACGGCCATGTACACCCAAGCTTCTCAGTCATTGTACTTCCTTTGATCAGTAGCAACAACCTTGAACAAGTCTTCACACGTTTTTGAGTTGTTGATATAAACAAGGACTTTGTTGAAAGTTACTCATAAAATTCCTTTTCACTCGTAACTTTCTTCTCCTTCAAAACTCCACGTTTTTAGCTTATGTCACCATTATATTATATCCTGAAATATGGACTTACAACAAAACAGATTATATTAGCACATTAGTACATAAACAATTAAATAAGAAATGTGCAACTATTTGATTCCAATACAGGAAAGTACTTAGGAAATCATCTGAAAAATCATTTGTGAAAGTACAAGTAACACTTAGGATATCACAATCGTGTTGCACTTACACACTCAAAAGTTTAACAAGTTTAAAATTATGTTTGGGCTCCTGCTCTACTCAAGCTGACGTGGTTCAAAAACCAGCCCTAGTAACATTCGGGCTCTTGCTCTACTCGAGCTGAGCTGACGCGGTTCGAAAACCAGCCCAAGTAACGTGAACAAAGGGAGTGATATACTTCCTCCGTCCCAAGAAAAGCTTCACCAATTATCCAAATTATCCAAAAGGGCGTTCCGTTAGAAGCTTCACATTTTTTAAAATGGACAATGTTTATTAATATTTTATTATACCCACTAACTTTTCTCTTTCACACATTTAAATTATGGGTCCCACTTGCCATATTCACTCACTTTTTCCCGCTCACAATCCTTCTCCCACTTTCATTATTTTTTAATATTTAATATTGCTTTCTTAATATTTATGCCTCACCAAAATGGTGAGGCTTTTCTTGGGACGGCGGGAGTATATGGAAAGGGTGATCTGCTTAAAAAAAAATGATGACAATTCCAGAGACTTTCGTAAAACAAGTACGAAAGACTATCGGAAACTTTCAATTATATGGTTGACCATAGCATAGGACTTGACTGATGAAACATTAAAATCTTCAATTACAATCGTTGACCTCGGCGATGCCGTAGCACTCCGTCTATTACTGTTTGAATCAGTCCTTAAATCACTTTTTATACTGTAATATTCATAGTTATAAACTAAAGTGATCTTCTCAGAGCACTCTAATACAAAAAACGAGTATTTCTAAAACCTAAAACCTAACCCTAAAAAATACTAAATGAGTATTCACGATGTATTTTCACTAAATAAATCATCTTGTTTTTTTTTTTTAAAAAAAAAGAATTTTTAGGAATTGGCATCGAAAGTAAAAAACTCAACTTTCAGGTTAAAATGAGCAACGCTAAAATATTCTACTCTCTTTCTCCTTAAATAAATGTTCAAATTTTCACTTGATTAACAGCAAAATTGAAAAAAAAAATGACATTCATTTAAGAACGGAGGAAGTATTAATCAAAATAATATATAAAACATGTAGTACTAAATTAAATGTACTACTAAATTAAATGTAAACATGTACAAGGTAAAACATTCACTATTAAATTAGATCCGTCTGTTTACATCAAGTCTTTGTTTTGAATTTGCTGGAAACTTTCACATGTTGAGCCATCTTCTTTGACTTTCATCAAAAACTCTATTCTTTGTTTTGAACTTAGTCGTCTCACAGCTCACTTCATTACCACTATAAATAGATCATACCCTTGCCTTGTTTAAAACAAACAAACTCATCTCACAAAACAAAACAAACCCAAAATGATCAAGATTTCTTTCGTTTCACTTTTCTTGGCACTTCTCGTTGCATCTTCTGCAGCTTCTAGGGTTCATCGTTCGACTAGCCAAGATTTTATCGATTGCCTTCACTCGACAAACTCTTCCCTTTCTCAAGTAATTTACGCCCCAAACAACCCTTCTTACACACCCATCTTGCAACTCAAGTTAAACAACCCAAGATTCGCTACCCCCTCCACTCCTACACCTTTTCTCATTGTTACACCCAACGATGAATCCCAGGTTCAAACCGTCATTTACTGTTCCAAGAAACATGGGATTGAAATGAGAATCCGAGGTGGTGGTCATGATTCCGAGGGACTTTCTTACACGGCTAATGTCCCTTTTTTCATTCTTGATCTTATTAACATGAGATCTATAACTATTGATGTTCCCAGTAAGACTGCTTGGGTTCAAGGTGGTGCAAGTTTGGGTGAACTCTATTATAGAATTTCTCAGGCTAGTAATAAGCTTGCCTTTCCAGCAGGTGATTGTCCCACTGTCGGGGTTGGTGGTCACATTAGTGGTGGTGGCTATGGAACCCTAATGCGTAAGTATGGTCTTGCTGCTGATAACGTGCTAGATGTTCGCATGGTCAACCAATACGGTCAAATTCTAAATAGAAAATCCATGGGTGAAGATCTTTTTTGGGCTATTAGAGGTGGTGGTGCTTCAAGTTTTGGAGTCATTCTCCAATGGAAACTAAGGCTAGTTGATGTTCCGGAAGTTGTGACTGTATTTGCCGTCAGAAAGACGCTTGAACAAAACGGAACAAGCATTTTTCACAAGTGGCAATCTTTTGCTCCCTCAGCTGATAAAGACTTGTACTTTAGGACTCAATTTACAACCATCAACCAAACCGTTAGCTTTACTTTTGACGGATTGTTCTTGGGGAGATCCAACAGACTTATTTCGCTCATTCAAACGAGTTTCCCAGAATTAGGTCTGGTCCCATCGGATTGTTCTGAAGTTAGCTGGATCCAGTCAGCACTTGTACTAGGTGGTTTTACAAGTGACACTCCACCTCAAATATTCCTCAACCGGACTGCTGCGCCTAGGTTTCCAATAAAAGTCAAAACTGACTACGTGGTAAAGCCAATTCCGATAAAAGGTCTAGAAGGGATGTGGGAAATGTTATTCAAAACTGATATGCGTACCCCCATATTCTTACTCAATCCTTATGGAGGTAGGATGGATGAGATATCAGACTCTGCGACTCCGTTCCCTCATAGAGCCGGGAACTTGTACTTGATGCAGCAGATGGTTTTGGTTGATCCGACATCTGCATCCGTCACTAATACACGTATTAGTTGGATCACGAGTTTCTATCAGTATATTGCTCCTTATGTTTCGAAATCTCCAAGAAGAGCATATGTGAACTATAATGATCTTGATCTTGGAGTTGGTACAAGAACTTATGCACATGCAAGAGGTTGGGGTGCTAGATACTTTTCTGGCAATTTTGAGAGACTTGTTCAAGTGAAGAGCAAAGTTGATCCGGACAATTTCTTTAGGCATCCTCAAAGTATACCTCCATTTCCATCAAAATTTTAGACCATTTTATCCTTTCGGTCAATTCTAAACTTAGATTTTTTTTTTTAATTCTCTCTAATTTTTAATTATGTATTTTTGTGTTGTCATCCACATACCTAGTAATCATTCTGAGTATTCATTGGAATAAAAGCTTCTTTTTTTTAATTCTCTCTAATTTTTAATTATGTATTTTTTTAATTATCTCTAATCTTTAATTATGTATTTTATCCACATTTCCATCAAAGGTTAAGGGAGGACAATGAAAATAATACAAATTACTCACTTACTATTTATATGTGATACTATTATATGTGAATTAAAAAAAAAATTGTTATTGAAGTAGGTATTGTGAGTATGAAAAATGAATTAGGAGAAGAAAAGTGGAGTTGAAAATAATAATTAAATTATTATTGCGAGTATGAAATGTATATTTCTTTAATATAAAAATAATAATATATTTCCATTTTAGGTATAGTTTGTAGTAAAACGTCATATCTATAGTAGTAGTGGGACAGAGGGAAGGGAGTATTCTTTTTTTCAAAACATCTGAAAACAAATCTTGACTAAAACATTAATCCTTGGATTGAATATTTACAAAAAAAGAATAAAAAAAATCCTACAAGTTCATTGACAAACTCTCACAGAAAGAAAGAGTCGAAATCATAAAGTACCCCAAAAGTCAAAACAAGACTTTGACCATATTTCCTAGTCCAGATGCCCTTCCCCAGGAACAGAATAACTTGCTATTTATGGGTCAAAGAAAGTAAGACTTATATAGCCAATGGATAAGCTATTACTAGGTACTAGGGTTCGGGGGTAAATGGTTCGGTTTCATTTGATTTGGGAGAATTTATGAATCGAATCACAAGTATTCGATTTTAGAAAATTTTAAAATGAATTAAATCATAAAAAATTCAAAATGAACCAAATCAAATCGC
Organism: Adenophora triphylla var. japonica; assembly: GCA_022495995.1. Lineage (NCBI taxonomy): Eukaryota > Viridiplantae > Streptophyta > Magnoliopsida > Asterales > Campanulaceae > Adenophora > Adenophora triphylla. The sequence continues at coordinate 203,332 of JAFEMH010001309.1, forward strand.
TATAATTTGTTTCGATTTTGTTTGAACCACGTCGGTTATATGGCTTAAATTGTGATAATAATCCCGATTCGTACTACAATTTAGAATACGGTTCAAATTACGATTAAGGCTTCAAATTATTATCGATTTGTTTAACTTTTTGTGATAACGGAGGAAAAGCGAAAGATGTAGGTGTTTAAGAGGAAAGTCAGGGAATGAGAGACTAGAAGAAGAAAGAGGCTGAAGGAAGAAAAACATTTTACAATATCGATTGTGGAAATAACTTGATTATTTATGTGTCACACTCAAGATGACAAATGATGAAATTAATATTAAATAAATTACAAAACGGGGGAGGGGTGGGTAAGATTTGTTTATTTAATATAGGTTTTTTTATTAATCTAATAGTAAATATTAATAAATATACGAAAATATTAAATAAGATACAAAACGAGAGTTAGTATTAGTTTATTTAATGTGATTTGTTCCGGTGGTTTGATCTCGCGGTTCGATTTGGTGGTTCGGTCTCACGTTCTCAAATTGTGGTTTGGTTTGGTTTGGTTCGGTTCGGTCGGATTCGATTTGGTTTGGTCCGGGAGGGTTAGAGCTGTAAGTACCCCAATCTGGATCACCCTCTTCCGGGCACACGGGAAACACCGCAGACTCACAATCACAGTCTCGACACTCAAAACCCTCAAAAACTCCCAACCAAACCAAGGGAGGGACCTTTCTGGGAAACAAAGGGACAAAAGGACCTTTTAGGAATTTTTTCAGAAATTAGAAAAGCATACATGGTCCGTACGGACCTCTTTGCTTCAATGATTACTGAATCCCCTTAAAGTCCAATATATTCCCTCAAATCCCGGAGTGCATCATTACTGAAATACATGGTTGGTCCGTACGGACCTTATTGCATGCCAGGTTGATCCGTACGGACCTTATTGCAACCAGACATCATCATTTCAGAATCCTCTTAAAGTCCACATATTCCCTCAAATCGAGGAAAACTAAAAATTTGGATTACCTACGAGGTTCGTACGGACCTTATTGCAGATTTTCCTATACTATAAATAGAGGGCTCCCCCTCCCTCATTTCACACATCTCCCTCTTTTCTCCTCTCCCCCCATCCTTCAGGCACCCCTCTAAGACCCTTCGGGGCAATCCCGGCCCCTTTCGGATCCTTCCGAGGCTTTCCGAGCCCCCTTGTGGTGCTCCGAAGCCTCTTCGAGCGCTCCCGCGACGCTCCCGCGCTGCCCCGAGGCACTCTCGAGGTACTCTGAGGCCCTTCGTGGTACTTCGAGACCTTGCCTGGTCTTTCCCAAGGCATCCCGGCTCTTTCCGAGTCAAACCGGCAACTTGAACGCACACCGAAACTCTACCCGAGTGACTTTTGCCATCTCAACGCACGCCGAACCTCTGCCCGAGTGATCCCTGCGATCCCAACGCACGCCGAACCTCTGCCCGAACGCAACCTACAATCCCGACGCACGCCGAAACTCTGTCCGCAGACAACCAGCTCCTCTCTAAGCAATCCCGGTCCGTACCGGAACACTATTCCGTCCTTAAACACTATTTCTCAGCGGAAGACAGACACGAACCAACATTGGTAAGGCTTCCTTTCTACACTATTTCAATACATTTCAATAAAGCAGTGTACAATGTAGACATCCGATACAGCATGCATTTTTAAAAGCACATACACACACACACACAACAGTTAAAGAATATTAGGGGTATCCGAAAGACTCGTTTTTACAAGGCGACTCGGGTGAGCTCTAAGATTCTAATATTCTCTTCCCGGGGAGTCATCTGACCTCCGAACTCAAAAATCTCATCACACAAAAACAGTTTATTTTTAAACTGATGCCCTTTTTCAATGTTTTGGGCTTAATAAAAAATGGCATGGCGACTCTACAAGCAAAAACATAGCGAGACACCTCCACCAATAAACGCCGCAAAGCGGAAATGCCAGATGCCGGGGCGCGATTGCGCTGCCTCTCGGATCCGGGCAATTTCCAACGGCGACAAATGCGAGATGCCGGGGCTCCGCGCGCGAGCCGGATCCCGGGTAATTTCAGTTGGCGACTCCACTGGGGAAGGTTGTGTTTTAAAATCTTTTTAAACAAAAACAAAAGATTTTTAAAAACAATGATGAGGGTCAAACTTTCATTTTTACCCCTTTCTTTAACTGTTGTGTGTGTGTGCATGTGCTTTATTTTTTATTTACAAAAAAATAAAAATACAAAAAAAATGCATCAATATACATCTGTGCATACATTTAAAATTCTTCGAAAACTTCGTTTTACTCGAAAAAGAATTTTAGTGACCGCACACTACTCGCACCGCCGCCTCGGTTTCACCGCACACTACGCACACCGCCGCTCGATTACACCGCACGCTACGCGCACCGCCGCTCGGATACACTGCACACTACAACCCTTAACCCGGAGTGGTCTCAGTTGCAGTCCGTTTGGTCTTCCTAGGCCTCTTGGACGCGCACGGGATCATTCCAAACATTCCATCCTAGTCAAGCGTCAACCCTGCACGTTTGAGTCTTGAGTCACACCCTGTCCAGACTCGGTTGGTTTTTATCCAGTTCGTGTCATACAAGCCTGGATACATAACCGATGCCGGCCATTCTCTGAGTCGAAGCTCGGAACTCAAGATCCCTTGCGCAAGCAAAGCGATGAAAGGTCATGCTAAAATCTTGACCCGATCTTGATTTTCCGAAGCTACACCCAGACGATGTTCCGTCCCGGATATACATCTGTGCCCACATGACACCATGTCATCAAGCCTTTAATACGTCAGCCATGACGTTATGACCCAGCCAACGCCTCACGTCACAGATCCCTTGCGCAAGCAAGTTAAAGAGAGGTCATGCCGAACTCTTGACCCGATCTTGACTCAATGGCCGGTTCGGTTCACTATTCACGTGGCTAACGCATTAAAACGAACATGACAGGCTCGGTCCTTAGGTTAGATTTTTCTTTTAGGCCGGTGAAAACCGCTTGCCCTATAGGACCCTCGCCCGGGGCTGTCCACCCTGGGATGTCGAAATACAGGTGCAAAATGAGGGGCTTATAGCCGCACGTATGGTCTCCATCGACCCAGATCTAGCATAGTTGCGAAAAGGAAGAGCAATCTTTTCCAACCTACCTAGGACTCTGAGAAAACACGTTTTAAGTAAATTAAAACAATTAAAAAAAATTAAAAAAAAAAAAAAGCGGAAATCGCATGTCACGTGAGCTTTCCCCCTTTTTTGTTCCGAAAGGCCTTCCCGTGTCTAAACCTTGCCCGTCACCCTCCAATAACCGAGAGTCGTTGAGAATACCCGGAGCCGCCTTTTCGCATCGAGGTCACAAGGTCCGACAGCCTCTTCCAGCTTCAACGGTTTGCACCGTCCGCTACTCCCATGACGGGATCACCGTATAACAGTGAGGGAAACGGAACCCCGCCACTAAGGAACCTTCAGACAATGGAGGAGGTGCTGCGAGCCTTCGAGACTATCAAGAAGCGCCAAGAAGAGCAGCAAGCCTGGATCGTAGACACCCTGCGTCTTCGAGGAACCTTCGTTCTCATAGAAAACGAAGAAATACCGGCTCCCCCGATTTCTCAAAGCTATCAGCAGGTCCCACCTCCGCCAAGCTACGATATCCCAGCAACGCAAAGCAGCTCTCGCTCAAAGCTCCCCTCAAACGTCTGGGCCTCAGCCCGACATGCCCGCCAAGATCGGCTTCCCGCCTCGCACATCAAGCTCAATACCAACAAAGACACATACGTGCTCGCTTCCGCGTATCCCAATGCATCTCGGTATCCCCCAGGATTCAATCCTCTGCCTCTATACAAGCCTCGCAGCCATAACCAAAAATCCCCATGCTTACCCGGGACGGGCATCCCAAGCGGATATCCCGACATCTCAAGCCTGCCACCCGCTAGTATGCCGCTTGGGGTTAATGAAACATTTCCCCAATCCCAAACACAACCCTTAGCGGACCTGGCAATCACGCCCCTAACTTCAGCACTCCAGGGTATGGGTTGGTATACACTCAACTACCTCCCCAAGACTCCCGAATGGCGATCCCATCAGCCAATCCACCTCCATCTTCGGTTTCTATCCCCGAAAATGGCAACCCGCCTCAACCTGCCGATCCCCACATGGCTTGGCTGATCGAGCAAATGAAGGACATGCAAGGCAAGCTAGCCAGTTCTCGGAAGGATTCCCTCCTGCCTACTGATCCAAGCAAAGTGGTCCCGCTCCCTCCAAAATTCAGGATGCTAGAAATGGAAAAGTTTGACGGGACAGAATGCCCAAAAACCCACATCGATACCTATGTCTTGGGTATAAGAGCCAAAGGGGCAACCCCTCAACAGATGGCGGATCACTTTCAGCATTCTCTCAAATCCACAGTGCTAAGGTGGTTCCTCAACGTAAAGGCAGAAAACCGCTCCACGTGGGACCAAATCATCGAGATCTTCCTAGAGAAGTACCGCGCCAACCTTGAGTGGGAGACAAACCGCCACAATCTGCAAGCCACCGAGCAAAAGGATGATGAACCAGTAGGCGAGTTCTACAAAAGATGGAACTGGAAGCTTAGTAAGATAATGGATCCACTTTCCAAAGAAGAGCAGATGGACATCTTCCATTCTTGCCTCAAGCCATCATTGAGGACCTTGATTAGCCATCACTTCTATCCGGATCTCCGTGCCATGGTCAACGCCGGAACCAAGTTTGAGAAGACTCTGAGCCTTCAGAAGACAACAGCAACCCCTGCTTCGTCTTACCGCTATCGGACAAACCTGGAAACTTCAACACCTGTCCCGAACAAAGGAAAAGAAGCAGCCGGAACGGTACACTACATCCAGAACGGAGCTCAAGTGAACCGCGATCAAGCAGCCCCAAGGAATAACAATCCTCCTCGCTTCCCACAGTTCAAGCATTTTGACAACCTCGAAATGCCCCTGGGCCAAGTATTTGAAGCTTTGGTGAAGCGAAATCTTCTCAAGCCTCTCGATAATTTCCAACCAAAGACTCCCAAGCCCAACATGGATATGAGCAAGCACTGCGCCTTCCACAACTATCCCGGCCACACCACCGACAATTGCTTTGTGCTAAAGCAGGTGGTCCAGGGGCTAATCGAGGAGGGAAAATTGGAACGCCCTCGTGGCCCCAATACCATCGGAAATCCATTCCCCCGGAACGACAGGGTAAACACGATAGCTTTCGACGAAATTCCAAGCAAGAGCAGACCCCTTGCAATTTCTGAAACGGTCAGCATGCTATCCCGCTATGACTGGGAACGTGAAACCAGAGTCAAACGATCTCGTGACCGGGAATCCAGACAAGAACGCCCAAGGGCAACTGTCTCCCTACGATCTTTGCCCCGACCAAGGCACACCAATGGATGGATTGAACGCTCCCCAGAGGAGACAGAGTCAAATGGCAGCACGGGAAGCGGTCTAGCTTTCACAGACGATGATTTGCCGATATGTGAGAATCGACACAACGAGGCCCTCCTCATCCTCATAAAAATAGAGATGTTCTTCCTCCCGAACGTCTTGATTGATAACGACTCCGCAGTCAACACAATTGCCTTGAGCACACTGAAACGACTCCGCATCGATCGCTCCCTGATAAGACCTTTGCCCCAGATAATCCGAGCCTATGACGCCACTCCACGACCAATCGTAGGAGTCATCAATCTGAGGATCCAATTTGATGCACAACTGGAGTCGGTGGAGTTCCAAGTCGTGGAAATCAAACCAACCTTCTCTGCCTTGCTGGGACGACCTTGGATACATCAGATGAAAGCGGTATCATCTACTCTTCACCAATGCGTGAAATTCATCAATGCCAATGAATGCTAGAGGTAATCCGCGAAAGCAGCACAATGGCAAGCGCTTGGCCAGCAAGCTACGACCCAGAAGAAGGTCCCGACATGACCGAATACTCTTCTCCAGATGAGTCTCCAATCCTGTCCCGCTACGAAGTGGATCCCTACATCCACGCTCTAAGCCGCGATGAGCTAGAAATCGAAGAGCTCATGGGACAAGACGAGAACTCTGACATATGCGACTGCGAAGAATGCTTAAGAGAGGATCAAGAGATGGACGCCCAGATGGAGATTGACCGAGGAGTAGACCCTTAATTCGCCAAAAAGCCTCTTGCAAACTGGCTCATCACCGATCCACTGGTACAATACAACCCTCTGGCCGACACTCTCAGATCTCACGGGGACAGCCATCACAGCATAGTCCAATTCAACATCCCGGTGTCAGACCTAGATTAACAGTGGCGCAACCTCCTCCAAGGCCTAATCAGGGAAGGAGAGATAGCATGCCCCCTGGAATCAGACATTGTAAATGTCGTCCAAGCAAAGATCCCAGATAAAGAGGCGGATTCTATGAAAATGATCCACATCAGCAAGAATCAACTCCGAATCAGCGAATGCTTCGCCCTCTTAGAAGTAGCCCTCAGCGACTTCTATCATCAAAGACCCCCAAGGACTGGCTACAACACTAATGGAGGGACATCATCGGGGGAGCAACCAAAAACCTCCGCGATCTGGTTTGAAGTCAAACCACATGCAAGCTATCTTCTGGGACCCGTGCCAACTGAAGATAGGCCACCATAGCCATCGCCACTCCCTCTAGAGCTACAGCCTGCCAAGAGTAATGAAGCCTGGTCCAATCCCTCGTCGCCCATAGTCTAGCTTCGAGTCATGTTGTCTGTGAATTCATGTCTTTCGAATCATCTGATGGTTCTACGCCAGAAGATCGTGAGTCCATAATCAACAATGTACAGTCTTTACGCTTTCAATAAAAGGTCTGACCTTTCTAAAATATCCTTTCATTGCAAATGATGAGTTAACTAATCAAAACAGTTAATAACAATTCATCTAAACAAAGAAACAAACACGTTAATTGAATAAATGCATCAAGCAAACATTTAAGCATGTTGTCAAACGAGAGAAAAACCGGGCCCAAGCTGCCGAAAAGGTTTTAATCACAGTGAATTTGGGAACTGCTGAAGAGCCAAAGAGACGCAAGTCAGAAGCCTCTTCATCAGCACAGTCCAGATCTTCCAATACCTCAAGAACGGGGAGACCGCCTTCATGAACGAGGAAGGTCAACGCAGGGAAGGGGTCAAAGCCAAGAACATCATGGCCCTAAAACGCCTCGCCTCTCACTTTTGTCATCCTTGGGGACATGCTGTATAAGAAGTGCTACCAAGGACCACTCCTACGCTGCATCAGCCAGGAAGAAGCAAGCGAGTTCATGAACGAAGTCCACAATGGGGCTTGCGGTCCCCACATGAACGCCCGAGCCCTAATGCAAATCATTCTCCGGATGGGCTATTACTGGATCTCCATGGAGGCAGACTGCATTCACTTTGTCCGAAGCTGCGACAAGTGTCAACGGTTCTCCAACCTCAATCATCTACCTCCCCACGATCTCTACTGCATGACTACGCCCTGGCCCTTCGCCACTTGGGGAATTGACGTCATCGGGAAAATTGCTTCGCCAGGCAGCAACGGCCACGAGTTCGTCTTGGTAGCCATCGACTACTTCACAAAATGGGTCGAAGCCAAGTCTTACAAGGTGCTAACCTCCAAGAAAGTGGCACATTTCCTCAAGGAAAACATCATCTGCCGATACGGCATCCCTAACGAGGTCATATCAGACAACGGCTCACACTTTGAAGGGGAATGCGACAGACTGCTGGCTGAATTCAAGATCACACGCCACAAGTCTTCTCCCTACCGGCCACAAACAAATGGCACCGTAGAAGCAGCAAATAAGACCCTCGAACGGATCGTCCGAAAAATGACCACCCGAGGACGAGATTGGCCTGAAAAGCTGGACCTGGCACTTTGGGGCTACCGAACATCCGTCAGAACGGCCACGGGAGAAACTCCATTCGCCCTGACATACGGGATGGAAGCAGTCCTTCCCATTGAATTGGAAATTCCCTCACTCCGAGTGCTGCTGGAAAATGAAATCAACGAAGTCGAATGGCTCCGAAGCCGACACGACGAATTGGCTCTGCTAGACGAGCGACGACTAAAGGCCATGGAACACGTCCGAGCCTACCAAAGCAGGATGGCTAGAGCTTTCGACAAGAAAGTCAAGTCCCGAGACATCAGGGAAGGCGACCTGGTACTCAAAGAAAAGCCTCCCACTCTAACCAACCCACTGGGAAAATGGGAACCAACATGGATCGGCCCTTTCGTGGTTCAAAAGATCTTCTCCGGAGGTGCCATGAAGCTGACAGACCTAGACGGCAATCCCTTCATGAATCCAGTCAACGGAAGCAAGCTTCGCAGATACTTCGCCTAAAGAAGAAAAATAGTGCATCTCTTGGCACTCCTTGTAGTGTCGAACTACGCAGACCTGAGCCCTCTAGTCTGGGGGAACGTAGGCAACCTTAATTGGTCCGGTCTAAAAACACACAAAAATTCAAAAGTTTGAATGTCAATCAAGACCTCCATCAAACTACACACTTTCCAGGAGCATGCCCCCACCATCACCTTGACCAAGTCAAACAACGGCGGCAACATCAAAGGACATCCAAAGGTCACTCAGCGTCAAACGACTGACCCATGTCTGCTTCCAAGCCAGGGGCTTGTCTTCGCCCTCACGCACTTCAAAAAAAAAAAAAGAAGCTCAAGCAGAAGCTACAAAAAAAAGAGGTCAAGAGCCCGACGCCAACAAGAGGCAAGGAAGCTACGGAAAAGACCGTCAAAACGACTTGTCAGGGGATCATCCAACCTCTCAGCCAAACACAAAGCCCAAGCAAAGGGGATTGCCATCAAGGCCCAGGCCGCTTCAGTCCGCGAATGCAACAGAAAAGTCCAAAGATGGACGCCGCCAAGGTTCACAAAAGACACAAAAGCGAACAAGAGATCTTGCGTCTCGACAAAGCTTTAAAAGTAAATCACAAATCACTAACGATTACAAAATTTCTTGATGAGTTCAAGCACGGTCTACTCTCAAGTTCACAACATGCTAAAAGACAGCTTAATACATTTAAAAAATAATGTGTTTACAAATGCAATGAATGGATACCTAGGAGGTCATTCCGCGCCATCTGCGCTTGTCCCCTCGCCATTCTTCCCTTTCTTCCCTCGTCCCCGGCGAGTCTTCTTTCGCTCCACGCGAGCCAACTCTGCGTCTCTCAGTCCGAGATTAGGGGTCCTCCCCGTAGAGTCAGACAATCCAGCAGCTCTCAGGGCTTCATTCGCCCGTGCTTCGGCTCGGATCTCCTCCCTGCGAGTCTGCAAAAGGGGACCTCTCCCTGTCAGTCGGTCAACTCTAGTCTCGTAGTCAAACAAAGTGTCCCCCGTAACATCCTGAGGGTCATACCAGGCTTCGGCACTCCTAAGGCAATAGCTACTACGGCAATCGGACCCCAGAATCGCTCCACGCCTGCTCCCCAAAGCCACTTGGGACTGCCCAACACGCTGCTCATACCAGGCCAAGTACTGGGTAGTCAATACGACACTCTCCCGACGTCTAAGGAGCACCACAGGAGGGAAAGCAGAATACTTCCATACCCTCAGAAAATACAAAAGAGCACTTGGAGCTGCCATACAAAGAGGAGCTACCTCCGCAGTAGCAAGGTCATCCCAGCCCAAAAAAGGCTCCTGCTTCATCCCGAACTGCCGGGAAACAAGCGACGGAATATAGAAAGAGGACCAAGACAAACCTGGAACTCTGACAACATAGGACCCTTCCTGAAAGGCCCTCCTAGTCTCAATCCCCCAGTGCGGAACCCACCAACGGATCTGATGCGTACCAAGCTGCGCCATCCATCTCTCCCAGACAGACTGGTCCATATCCAACACAAAAGGACGATGAGCAAATGTCCACGGGCTGAACGACGCCGAAGCCTCACGTATAGCCTGAAGCCTCTCCCGCAGCCACAAGGTGAGCAAAGCAGGGCTTCCCCCTCTCATGAACCGATCCCCAGTCACCAGACGATCAATACCATGAAGAGTCTCCCCCAGCACCAACGGGACAATATCCTCTCCAGCTCTGCAGTGCCCAACCACATCCAGCAAAGCACCATCACATACCCCAAGGGAGCTGACCATGAAAAGAGTCGCTATCACGCACAAGGCAAATGCATCCCAAGAGACATCACTCTCCCCATCAATCATAAACCGCTCCGGCAGCGCAGAAATGTCAATATTACCCGAATCAAGGATCATGCCCTGTACTTCTCCCAGCGAAGTCCGAAGAAAGCCGGCAAGCTTCACGCTCACAGCAGCACCGCCAATCAAAGGAAGCGAGATGGCCTCCACCTCTGGTCCTCCAATCAAAGCCTGAAAATCCTCAAAGGTGGGCACTACCTCATTGTAGGAGAAGCAATACATATTCCTCCTAACGTCCCAGAACTTCGCGGCAACCCGCAACAATTCCCAATCAGGAGCCAACTCCTCAAGGGACCAAACCGAGCAAAGTCGAAACCTTACCTCGAAAGCCCGCCTCTGATGCCTCATACGGTGGCGCATCCACATTTTCAGCCGCTCAAGGAAGTGCGCTTGCCGCTCCTGCGAAAGCCTTGGCAAAATTCTTGGAACGTACGAAGAATCCATGGCAAAAATGGAGGTTCCTAGAGAAAATGGGGAAGAAAACTCGAAAATGGCTGCAAATGGGAAATGGGGAGAGTCCAGACATCCGGAAAGCCTTTATCCCTTCCCAAAAGCAAAGGTGATCCGTACGGACCTCTTTGCACACCAAGTTGGTCCGTACGGACCTTGTTGCAACCTGGTCCCACTTTCCCAGCAAACAGTACAACAACCACTGTTCCCAGAAGGACCTTGTTCCAAACTGCCCAAACTATGGCCAAAGCCATTTCCGGCAAGCATACACTACCCACAAACGCACTCCCAGCTCATGTGGCATGCACAAATAAAAAATAATAGCAACAATTCCTAGGACGATTCCCGAGAATCACAAAGACGACATTACATCTTAGAATAAAATACTTTGCGATGCAAATGCGAATGTTTTATTACAGGTACAAATAATGTCTGTTGCTAAACAAGCATTATTTGTAAAAGACAGCTTCGCGCCATCTTCTTCGCGAAGGACCTCATCGCCACATAACGGCGGGTCAGCATGTCATAGGCTCTCCCCGGGACCTGCACAAGCAAGCAGCCAAAGAAACGCTCAGCAAAAGAAATACAGTCATACTCAACATAAGAGAAAAATACATAAAAGATGCCAAAATGGAAAAGAGTAAGCACACTCACCGGCACATCCGGGTCAACCCCATAAGCAGCAGGAGCCAGCTCAGGCATGGGTACCGATACCCTATGCCTCGACGATTCGCCCCGTATATATGTGAAATTCGGCCCAGGCACCGGAACCTCTGGGGGACCTGGCGGGCCAGCCTCCCTCTCCCTCGCCAACACCTGTGGCGTCCTCAACTTCCTCCTAACGAAGGACCCATACTCCTCTCCAAACAGGACAAACTCATCGGCACTCATGCCGCCAAGATATCTCTCAAAATCCAGCACATCCATCTCACGGGAATCTATCATCCCAAAAGGCGGGTCCCTCGGAGCCAAGGGGAGCATACCCGGGCCATGCTGCCAAAAGACCCTCTCTCCCAACTACATAACGTCGCAAGTCAGGCCCCGCAGCATCTTTCTCTGCGCCGTCACCACGGGAGCACCCTCGAACTCATCAGCCTCATATCGAGCCCAGGGGTACAAAGCAAACGCCTCCGGGCTATCTCTCCCTAGATGCTCCTGCACCTCCCGTAGGTAATGGTGAGCTTCCCCCTACTGGTCCTCCTCCTCCTCGCCGGACGGGCCCAGCCCAACATAGTCGGATAGGCCGCTATGGCCCCAGGATCTCGATCCCACGGGAAGCACCGGAAGATCTCATAAAACCACACCTGTGACAGAAGCAGAAAAGGCTCAGTGTAAAGGAAAACGGAGAGATGACAAATTGCTAAATCAAAAACAGCAATAAACTCATACCTCTAAAGCAAAGTCAAAGCAGCCCAAGGAACTGGCCACGCCCCGGCTAAACCGGTCCAAAGAGAAATAAAGCTCGGCCAGGCCCGCCTCGCCCCAAGCTATATCACAGACTCTCTCCAAATCAATCAAGCTCTCCAGCAGAGCAAAGGGAGCCGTAGTCGCGTGGTTCGAGAACAAAGTCTCGAAAAGGGCAAACCACAGAAAAGAGCGTGCCAGCTGATCCGCCTTCACCATACCGGTACCACGACAATAGGCCCCAATACTGGCCGTAATCCTCATCTCCACATCGCTGTACAGCATGCCCAGGCCCCTGCGAGGAAGAGGCGTAAAGCCCAACAGCTCAGCCAGCACATCCTCGGCTATCCTATCCCTCCACCGCACTGGCCCTCCTTGGAAGGAAAGCCCGGTGATAGCAGCAAAATCGGTGGGCGTCACCGTCACCTCGCCCCAGCTCAGATGGAAGGTGTGGGTGGTATCCCACCAATACTCAGACAGGCCTAGGAAGATACTCTTGTTCTTCCTTGTATCATAAATCCCGGCCAAGTTCTCCACGAACACGCCCAAGCCGGAAGCATACACCAACCTCTTAGGGCTCGGCCTGCCCCCCATAGAGATGTCCGGCAGCTGCTGCCACAACTCCACTACAGCCTCGAGGGACCCCCGAGACTTCATCTTTTTGGCTTTCCCAGCCAATAGCCCCTCATCCTGTAGGTAAACACAGCAAAGGTACGTCAGTCACAGTACTAAATACCAAAGCATAAAAAAAAAGTCCATCACAAAACACGGCACACATTGCACATACTTTTCACATGTAACCCGTCACAAAACACGGCACACATCGCACATACTTTTCACATGTAACCCGTCACAAAACACGGCACACATTGCATATACTTTTCACATGCAACCCGTCACAAAACACGGCATGCATTACACATAATTTTCCCAATGCAGTCTGTCACAAAACACGGCACACACTGTACAAATTTTCTCAACAAAGGGATTAAGCCCTACACGACACATTTTCAAAAGGCCCATCACAAAACACGGCACATATTGCACATAAACTCCCCACAAAGTCCGTCACCAAAAACACGGCACAACACTTTTTTTTTTTCAAAAGAAAAGTCCGTCCCTACACGGCACATACTTTCAGACAAAACCCGTCACAAAACACGGCACATGTCACGTTTTTCACAAAATTTGTCCCTACATGGCAATTTTCTCACAATGTACATACATAAATAGGATAAGGTACAAAACACCAAAGCATGCATTTCAAAGAAAGGCACTTTATTTTTACAAATAAAAGCTAATCTACACATTTTTGCACAAAATTCACATACCCACAATTTTTACATGCTCAATTTCAACAATTCATCACGAATTTCACAAAAAGCATGGCAAATAACAAAAGCCCCAAATATGCGAAAAACTAAAACCTAGTTCTAGCATTCAAAAATTCAAGCGAGGAATCAAGACGAAATTGATTTCTTACCTTCCCGGCGTTCCTAACTCGCCGATTATGCACCTCCGGATTCGGATACAACACATCCGGGTTCTTTGAAGAAGGAACGAAGGAGATGCAATTTCTTTGAAGCTCCATCCTTTGCTTGATCACCTCTTGGCTCCGTTGACGACGTCCTCTCCTTGATCCTTCCGCCATTGCAAGCAATTCAAGCTAAGAAAAATGGAGGATTTTCTAAGGATTTTGGTGCAAAAATGGAGTTTTTTCTCTCTCTCTCTCTCTCTCCCGCTGGGTTCACGAACTGGAAGAAGAAGAAGAATGAAGGGTTGCCTCGGTTCTTCAGCTGGTCAAAATCTGGGAACTGTAAAATTCAACATTGGTCCGTACGGACCTCTTTGCAGAGGGAGAAGATCCGTACGGACCTTCTTTCAACCCGTGGCCAAATAACTTCTTTGCCCTTATAATCTTTGCCCCTGGCTGTTAAAAGGCCTATTTCAGCAGATTCAATGCAGTTTGGTCCTTAACCCAACAAAACCAACCCCGGTCGTCAGTGTAAGTCCGGATTTCACCCACTAAACGGCAACGCAATCACCGACCGTTAGTGTAAGTCCGGATTTCGCCCACTAAACGGCAACGCAAGCACCGGCCGTCAGTGTAAGTCCGGACTTCGCCCACTAAACGGCAAGTCAACCACCGGCCGTCATCGTAAGCCCGGATTTCGCCCACTAAATGGCAACTCAAGCACCGGCCATCAAAGTAAGCCCGAACTCCTTCCCCAGCAAGTTAAAAGGGAATTCTTGCAAACCCGTACAAGACCGCATATCCCCAGCACCGGCCGTCATCGTAAGCCCGGACTTCGCCCACTAAACGACAACTCAACCACCGGCAATCAAAGTAAGCCCGAAGTCACCTTCTCAGCAAAAAAAACCCCTACAAGGCCACGATGATCCCCAACAAGATGAACACAAGCAGTCATCGTAAGTCCAACCTTTCCCTCAGCGGAAAAAATGCATAACACAACCACAGTCAGAAGACGAATCAAGTCCTCACGTATGACACAACCACAGTTAGAAGACGAATCAAGTCCTCACGCATGACACAACCACAGTCAGAAGACGAATCAAGTCCTCACGCATGACACAACCACAGTCAGAAGACGAATCAAGTCCTCACGTATGACACAACCACAGTCAGAAGACGAATCAAGTCCTCACGCATGACACAACCGCAGCCAGAAGACAAGTCACGTCCTCATCACTATCCGTAGCCCGGAAGGCTTTAAATCACTCGGTCCGGAAGACCGTATAAACCTCCCACATCACTATCCGTAGCTCGGAAGGCTTTAAATCACTCGGTTCGGAAGACCGTATAAACCTCCCACATCACTATTTCCAGCCCGAAAGGCTTTAAACCACTCGATTCGGAAAATCGTAAAATTTCCATCTCAGGACGCCACCATGTCCTCACAGTCGACCTCGGTTGTCACACCACAAACCATCTTCTAGTAAGATTGCACACCCAGGATGCCACCACGTCCTTACCACTGACCTATGCGGTCACCCTATGATGCCACCACGTCCTTACCACTGACCTATGCGGTCACCCTAGGACGCCACCACATCCATACCATCGACCTATGCGGTCACCCAGGACACCACCACGTCCTTACCACTGACCTATGCGGTCACCCAGGACGCCACCACGTCCTTACCACCGACCTATGCGGTCACCCAGGACGCCACCACGTCCTTACCACCGACCTATGCGGTCACCCAGGACGCCACCACGTCCTTACCATCGACCTATACGGTCACCCAGGACGCCACCACATCCTTACCATCGACCTATGCGGTCACCCAGGACGCCACCACATCCTTACCATCGACCTATGCGGTCACCCAGGACACCACCACGTCCTCACAGTCACCCACAGGATGCCACCACATCCACACACAGAGTTTCAGTCAGAGGACATCTCACCTACTCGTACACAACAACACTCACCCCACACACGAACTACGACTAGGCTTGATTTCCGCTAGGGATATGTAGGAATCCTATCATAGGGTCCAGCCAACTGACCTAAACGGTCACACAACAGGACACCGCCATGTCCTCATGCACCGACCTACACGGTCACTTCCTCTCCCAGCACGCGATCCAGATTAGGACCCTTATCTTATCGACGACCCCACTTCCTCCGTAAGTGATGTCATCGAGGGGCTTCTGTAAGTACCCCAATCTGGATCACCCTCTTTCGAGAACACGGGAAACACCGCAGACTCACAATCACAGTCTTGAAGACCCATGACACTCAAAACCCTCAAAAACTCCCAACCAAACCAAGGGAGGGACCTTTCTGGGACAAAAAGGGACAAAAGGACCTTTTAGGAATTTTTTCAGAAATTATAAAAGCATACATGGTCCGTACGGACCTCTTTGCTTCAATGATTACTGAATCCCCTTAAAGTCCAATATATTCCCTCAAATCCCAGAGTGCATCATTACTGAAATTCATGGTTTGTCCGTACGGACCTTATTGCATGCCAGGTTGGTCCGTACGCACCTATTGCAACCAGACATCATCATTTTAGAATCCTCTTAAAGTCCACATATTCCCTCAAATCGAGGAAAACTAAAAATTTGGATTACCTACGAGGTCCGTACGGACCTTATTGCAGATTTTCCTACACTATAAATAGAGGGCTCCCCCTTCCTCATTTCACACATCTCCCTCTTCTCTTCTCTCCTCTCTCCCCAGCCTTCAGGCACCCCTCTAAGACTCTTCGGGGCAATCCCGGCCCCTTTCGGATCCTTCTGAGGCCTTCCGAGCCCCCTTGTGGTGCTCCGAAGCCTCTCCGAGCGCTCCCGCGATGCTCCCGCGCTGTCCCGAGGCACTCTTGAGGTACTCTGAAACCCCTTGTGGTACTCCAAGGCCTTGCCTGGTCTTTCCCAAGGCGTCCCGGCTCTTTCCGAGTCAAACCGGCAACTTGAACGCACGCCGAAACTCTGCCCGAGTGAATTTTGCCATCTCAATGCACGCCGAACCTCTGCCCGAGTGATCCCTGCAATCCTAACGCACGCCGAACCTCTGCCCGAACGCAACCTACAATCCCGACGCACGCCGAAACTCTGTCCGCAAACAACCGGCTCCTCTCTAAGCAATCCCGGTCCGTACCGGAACACTATTCCGTCCTTAAACACTATTCCCCAGCGGAAGACAGACACGAACCAACATTGGTAAGGCTTCCTTCCTACACTATTTCAATACATTTCAATAAAGCAGTGTACAATGTAGACATCCGATACAGCATGCATTTTTAAAAGCACATACACACACACACAACAGTTAAAGAATATTAGGGGTATCTGAAAGACTCATTTTTACGAGGCGACTCGGGTGAGCTCTAAGATTCTAATATTCTCTTCCCGAGGAGTCATCTGACCTCCGAACTCAAAAATCTCATCACACAAAAACAGTTTATTTTTAAACTGATGCCCTTTTTCAATGTTTTGGGCTTAATAAAAAACGGCGTGGCGACTCTACAAGCAAAAACACAGCGAGACACCTCCACCAACAAACGCTTCAAAGAGGAAATGCCAGATGCCGGGGCACGATTGCGCTGCCTCTCGGATCCGGGCAATTTCCAACGGCGACAAAATGCGAGATGCCGGGGCTCCGCGCGCGAGCCGGATCCCGAGTAATTTCAAGAGCACAAATCAAATCGAAACATGTGGTTTGCCAATATTTGATACCGAATTGAACCATTTATACCTGAAAACAAAATCAAACCGAATATATGATTCAATTCGATCTCAAACTGCCGTTTTGAAACGAATCACTTACATCTCTACTATGTACATCATTTAATGCTGCCGCATTCTTGTCAACAAAGTCTTTAACATGCATGTTAGTCAATACATTACTACTTTCGCCACATTTAACTTGATACTAATTTCCATTTTAAATTGTTTAACTTCAATTAATACTACTCAAAATAAAAAGGTTTTATATCCACAACATCAATCAAATTATCTATCAATCTCATTTATTCGCTATCATACTTTAGTTTATTTACTCTCAACAACTACTTTCACTAATTCTCTCTTTCATACTTTTTCTTAAATCTTTTGCCAAATTTTTTGATATCAAGGTATCAAGTGAATTGGAAAGGAAAAAAGTATATTTTTTTTAATATATTTTCTCTGTTTCAAAATTCATATTCCTTCTATCCCAATGTAAGCCTATTACTTTTCTTTTAGGGGCAATTATCAAATAGTCCCTCATCCTAATGAAAAAAACCACCAAGGACACACATTTTGAAGAAATTCCACCAGGTCCACGCTTTATAATGACACCCCGTTTTTGATAAAGACACCCCATACGACATAAAAGGGACAGCTCTATCCCTTTCCCCCCTGCTTTTTCGTTTTTTTTCCTCCCAAAACTTTAAAATGAAATATCTTAGGATCTATAACTCAAAAAAAAAAAATCTGAAACCACCGTTGTTTTCGTATCGTCAATACGAATCAAACTAGTAGCATCAACATATAATTTGAAGCAAATTTGAGAAGTTCACATTTGTTATAAGTTCACAGTTGTTTTTTATAAGTTCACAGTTATTTTTTACATTTGTTCCAATAACAATTAAGATAAGTTCACAGTTGTTTTAGCTAAATTCATAATTTATGCATGAAAATGACTATTATTTACTTAATTTACATATTTTTTTAGTTAAGTTCACAGTTGTTTTAGTTAAGTTCACACTTGTTTTTAGTCTTTTATAGCCTTTATTTTGCAATTTTATGAGATTATTTGACCTATTTGTTAAGTTCAATATTATTTTTTGTTAAGTTCACAGTTGTTTTAGTTCTTTATGGTCTCTATTTTTGCAATTTTATGAGATTATTTGACCTATTTGTTATGTTTACAGTTGTTTTTTATTAAGTTCACAGTTGTTTTAGTCCTTTATGGCCTCAATTTTTGCAATTTTATGAGATTATTTGACATATTTGTTATGTTCAAATTTGTTTTTACTTAAGTTTACTGTTTTTTTTTGTTAAGTTCACAGTTGTTTAAGTCCTTTATGGCCTCTATTTTTGCAATTTTATGAGATTATTTGACATATTTGTTATGTTCGCAATTGTTTTTACTTAAGTTCACTGTTGTTTTTTGTTAAGTTCACAGTTGTTTTAGTCTTTTATGGCCTCTATTTTTGCAATTTTATGAGATTATTTGACATATTTGTTATGTTCACAGTTGTTTTACTTAAGTTCACAGTTATTTTTAGTCTTTTATAGCTCTATTTTTGTTTTTTAATGAAAACCTCGAATAATGATTCAAAATTGAAAATATATATTCAACTCATAACACCTCCGTCCTAAATATATATTCATCTCATTGTTTTCGTGATGTTCATCTTTTCGTGTGCCTCAATGACCACAAGTTTTTGAGCTTTCTATTCGTAACAGCTTGGTGGTGACCAAAACTTTTCGATTGTTTCATGTTCTTCTCTGCTTGAGAGTGATTTATTTTAAGGAGAATTTGTCATTGTATTGTATTTGTACCAATGGTTATTTATTCAATGTATGAACTTTGCTTATCTACTTGAGAGTGTTTCTTACTCCAGCTTCTTCCCTCCCTCCATCTCTATATATCGATATTCCAACCTGTTCGCCTTCAATCTCTTCCTTTCCGTTTGAAATTATCCTCATTTGCTTAATTTGACCAATTTTCTTGAGAAAATTTGAAAGAATGAAGGAAAATACAGGGAATCCGTTGCACCTGACGTCTCTGAATCACATATCGCTGGTGTGCAGATCGGTTAAGAAATCCCTGGATTTCTATCAGAATGTACTTGGATTTTTTCCCGTCCGGCGTCCCGGTTACATTGATTTTGACGGTGCTTGGTACGTATGCAATTAAACTTCTTGTTCCAAATTAAGAAGGGATAGTCACCGGAGGGGAGGGAAGGGTTACCGAGAAGGGGAAGGGGAAGGGTTGGTAGAGAGATTAGTGAGAGAAGAGAGAGAGGGTGGTTAGTTTTATATTTTTGGGTAGGAAGGACTAGGTGGAATTGACAAGCTAGTCGACTCTGTTGCTGGTCATACGACCCTTAGCTTTCTGGATGCTTACTCCTGCTATCATCAAATTAAGATGGCCGAGGAAGACATCCCAAAGACGGCCTTCCAGGCTGCAGGGGGAACCTATTGCTATACGAAGATGCCTTTTGGGCTAAAAAACGTCGGGGCAACTTACCAAAGGATGATCAACAAGGTCTTTAAAGGACAGCTCGGTGACAACTTGGAGGCATACATAGACGACATGGTCGTCAAGTCAAAAAAGAGGAAACATGTAGACGACCTTCAACAAACATTCTCCAACCTACGAGCAAACAACATGGTGCTCAACCCGGCTAAATGTGTTTTCGGAGTTGCGGCAGGCAAATTCTTGGGATTCATGCTCTCCCAAAGGGGAATTGAGGCTAACCCCGAAAAGATTAAAGCTTTGATTGATATGACTGAGCTTACAAGCATTAAGAAGGTCCAAAGGCTAAATGGACGAGTGGCAGCCCTAGGTCATTTCATTTCAAAGTCTGCCGAAAGATCACTTCCTTTCTTCAAGGCTCTCCATGGCGCAAAAGATTTTGAATGGACAGAAGAATGTTCTAGGTCGTTCAATCAGCTTAAAGAATACCTTGGCTCCCCACCACTCCTCAGCAGCCCCGTTGCAGGGGAAGACTTATATGTATATCTCTCGGCGAGTGACAAGGTCGTCGCTACCGTGATGGTCAGGGAGGAGGATGGGATACAGAGGCCAGTGTATTATGTAAGCAAAGCCTTGTCTGATGTGGAGACTCATTATTTCAACGCTGAAAAAATAGCTTATGCTCTCTTCATCACAGCACGAAAGCTACGAGCCTATTTCTCAGCACATCCCATTGTCGTTTATACAGGTGTCCACTACGAAAAATCCTACATCATCCCGAAAGCTCTGGTCGTCTCCTTAACTGGAGCATCGAATTGACCGAATTTGACATCCAATATAGAGCACGGAAGACCATGCAGGCCCAAGCCTTGGCCGATTTCTTGATTGAAACGACGTTCTGTTCAGATGATGACCAAGCTAGGCCACCTCAAAAAATGAGTAAGGGCAAGCAGGTCGACGACAAGCCGGAAGAGTTGGCTTTGCCTATTGGGTATTGGAAGATTTTCTCAGACGGGTCGGCGACGAGAGACCCAAGTGGAGCCAGAATTGTACTAGTCGAGACAGAGAGTGGTACTGTTTTTTAAGAGGTTCTGAGGTTAAAGTTCCAAGCGTCAAACAACCAAGCGGAATACGAGGCACTTGTCCCAGTAATTGAATATGCTTAGTGCTTCGGGGCAACAAAAATCCTGGCTTATTGTGATTCTCAATTAATTGTCAACCAAGTCCGTGGAGATTACCAGGTCGTTGATTCCACCTTACAGAAGTATCACTCGTTAGTCGGCGAGTTGATACAAGGGCTAGAATTTTGGGCCATCCAGCGAATTGCCAGGGAGGACAATGAACACACCGACCTACTTTCAAAGCTGGCCACGGATCAACTGCCAGAGGACGAGCATGGCCATCACCTGGCCTACCTTGAACAGCCAGCCTACGAGAGAGTGAAGTTCATGTGCGTTGGGGACGGTCCCAGGTGTTGGATTGACGATCAGAAGGCCTTTATTGAAAATGACGAGCTACCATCTGACGAGGTAATGGCACGTCAAATCAAGAGGAAGGCTGCCCATTTTTCAGTCATAGAGGGTGAGCTTTACAGATGATCCATCACAAGACCACTGCTGAAATGTGTCCATCCTGACAGAGTTGTCAACCTACTTTTTGAGGTGCATCAAGAAGAGTGTGGAGGCCACCCTGGAGCTCATACACTTGCTGACAAGCTAATCACTATGGGATACTACTAGCCTCATTTCCGCGAAGATGCGAAGCAGTTTGTGAGAAAGTGTGACACCTGCCAAAGATTCGCCGATCTTCCGAAGCTCCCGACGACAGAACAGACCCCAGTCATGGCAGCTTGGCCATTTGACATGTGGGGCGTTGACTTGATTGGGCCTTTTCCACAGGCCAAGGGAGGAGTAAATTACGTGATAGTGGCGGTGGATTATTTCTCGAAATGGGTTGAAGCCAAGGCACTGAACAAGATCACAGAATACAATGCCTTGAGTTTTATTCACGATTCAATATGGTGCCGTTTTGGAATTCCCAGGGTGATTGTTTCTGACAACGGCTTACAATTTTCGAAGAAGTTTGAGCAAGAGCTGAATAGAATGGGAGTAAAGCATTCAAAGTTGTCTGTCGCCTATCCCCAAGGCAACGGGCAAGTTGAAGCAGAAAATAAACTTGTCTTGTCTGCCCTATGCAAAAATCTTGAGGGTCGTGATGGGAGGTGGTTGGACAAACTCCCGTCGGATCTTTGGGCAGTCCGGACAACCGCCCGGGGGCCTACGGGGGAAACCCCATTTGCTTTGGCCTACGGCTCAGAGGCCATGAATCCCGCCGAGCTTCAACTTCCTACCGATCGGGTGGCATTCTACGACGTTGAAAGAAATATCCACAGCAGACAGGTCGACCTTGACCTCTTGGACGAGCAACGACTAGACGCCCAATTAAGAATGGCTAACTACAAAAAGAGGACCAAGGCATACCATGACAAGAAGATAAAGAAAAGGATTTTCGAGGTCGGAGATTATGTTTTGAGAAAAATTAAAGCGACGGGCCTCAAAGCCCGTCAGAACAAGCTCTCCCCCAATTGGGAGGGGCCATACATCGTCACCAGCGTGGTCAGAGAAGGAACATACAGACTTCCCAAGCCCAACCGTGAAAAACACAAACACCCATGGCTTGCTAATCATCTCACAAAATATTAATTCTAAGCTCGTCATCAAACCCCAGCGCCCTTAGGGCACCGTACTTCGTGGTTCTTTATGTAACTCTTTCAGGAAAAGTTTTTGAAGTTTTTGAAGATGTTTTAAGTTTGTAAGGGATAAGATATAAATCCCAGGAAATTCAAGATTGTAAGAAGTCAAACCAATTTTCAATGAAAGACCGTCGTTTTGATTTCTCTGCAAACTCTTAGACCTTTTGATCAAGATATAAAGATCGGTTGAAACCAGACTTCGACCTCCACAATCACTTTGATCAAGTATAAAGATCAGTTGAAGTCAAACTTCGGAATCTACATTTACTTTAGCCAAGTATAAAGGTTAGATGAAGCCAGACTTCGTCGATAGCTTTAACGGGATAAGACGACTCGTCCAAGCGATCGTGCCTCCGAGCAATGACCTGTGGACCTTCGTATTATACCTACGAGTCATGTGAGAAGTAAAAAAGCACAAGTATGAACAAGGGTCAGTCGTATTAGGACCACCTATGTTCTGGTCATCACTCACGATGACCAAACAAACTTGTCTTTAAACTTACTCATTCACTAAGTTATTACCATGTGCTTTCTGCGTTAACATACAGATTAACAAACATAGGATAACAAACATCAATTAAACAAAATATTGTATGACCCCCTCTAAACGACGAGGAAATGGGCCACTTACATTACAAAGCATAAATTGTTTGAAGCAATGTTTAGAACCATAAAACTGAAATGAAACATTGTTTGCCAACTACGAGTTATGATTACTGTGGACCATCGACATTCAGAGGAGTCTCATCTGGATCAGGTCCGTCTTCAACAAAATAAGCATAATAAGCGTCGAAATTCTTGGAATCTACAGCCGGGATAGCCCACTCCTCCTTCCCATTCTTTTCATCATCCTCCTTAATGATCATTTAATCATTATCATCAAAGGGGACGAGAGTATGGGCTGAACGAGCGGCCGAGTCACTCGATTCCTCGACCCAGAGATCCGCAAGCTTCCTTACGGGGATTAAATCCTTCGTCTCCTGATCAACCAGAGCTCATCGGGCCAGATGCTTGGCTCCGACCTTGAAGAAACCCTTGGCCTTCTCAGTAATCATCAAGAGGCATTCATTGCCCTCCTTATACTTTTTGACAGCATCCAATCTAGCTTGGGCCAAGGCAGCCTCATGGTCAGCCTTCATCTCTTCGATCCGACCCCGAGCAGCCTCGTAATCAGTCTTCATCTTTTCAAGCTTATTCTCAGCGGCACGAAGACCGGTCGTCAAGATCTTCACATCTGCCTCTGCCTTCTCCTTGTCAGACTCCAACTTGGTTTTGTCATTCCTCAAAAGGCCGACCTCCATGAGAGCCTCGTCCTTCTGGGCCATTAAAGATTCGTAGGCAGCCGTCAAGTCGCTGACGTTCTTCTCAACCTCATAGAGCTTTTGCTCCGCTATCTCTTTGGCTCCAACTGACTGAACCAACTGCTCGCTACCCCGGTGCTCGGCGTCAATACATGCCCTATAATCGGAGGTCATAGCATCCATCATCGACGACAGCTGTACCAACAAAATCATCAGTACAAGTATAGAATGATAAAGAAAAACTTGTAAAAATATAGATATGAACTACCTCGGTCTGGATCATCCCAAGACGGGCCAGATAAGTCTCAGGAGAGAGCTTGGCTTCCTTTAGCCTCCGAACAAGACCCACATCTCTAGTTCGTCGGGTGATGGCCGTCCCCATGATGAGCGGCAAGCCATCCCTCTCCAGATAGGGGATCCTAGATATTGAAGGAATCTGGGTGAGCTGAGTTGCCAGCTCTATCACCTTCTCCTTCGTCATGCCCGCAGAATATGAGCCGGGAGCTAAGGGTCGAAGGTGGAGGGAAGGTCGAAGAAAGCTTTCTTAAATTTCTCCTTCTCTCCCCAAAGCCCGTATGAGGATCTTTCCTTTTTCTTGAGACGTGGCTCCCTTCGCCGACCACCTCAGGGTTGGAGTCAGAGCTCCCGACGGTCTCAGTGTTGACATGCTCACCCTCCTCAGCAACAACCAGCTGTCTGTCTGCCCCGGCCTCAATACTTGTCTCAACCTTAGTTTCTGCTGCTCTCTCAGGCGCATCCACAAGCACTTGACGACCGCCAGTATTTAACCCTTCGGCTACGGGCTCCCTCTCAATCAAAGGGATGGCACCAGAGCTTTCCTTGGGGAGAGCAGCGTTCCTCGTCGTCATGTTCTCCTGACGAGCGTGGATGGCATTGGATGCCACCCTATCTTTTCTGTTTGACCTCCGCTCAATTGCTCTAATTGCTCCACGCATGATCTTTGCTTCGATTCGATCGGCGTCAGCCTGAGTTAGAGCTGCAAAACACAACGAGAAAGGTTAAGTTACTGGCTACGAGATAAAAAAGACAAATTATAACAAAATGAAGAGACGAGTTATCAAGACTTAACCCCCAGTCATCTCGAGGTTAACACAACGCTCTTTAGGATGGTCGGCGCGTGCCCCTATGCAGTTGACACAATTCTCAACCCAATCCAAGTTATCGTGGACGACCCAGACGGGATAGCGGGCATCTAGATTGATCTGTACCAAGGGTTCTGGCCCTATCAACGGCTTAGACAACATGCCATCCCTGATATATCTCCATTGTGAAGTGTTGGGTATGCATATTTTAACCCTCCTATTTTGTATTAGATTTGATTGATACCATAACCTCCTGTCTATTTTAAGGACTTTAGGACCCTATGTAATGAAGCTTAGACTTCAATTTTTTAGCTAAGTCCATTTTATAGTATAGGTTAATTTTAGGCTTGAAGACTGGCACAAGACTCATTGGATCTGAGGATTGCAGTTTAGAGTTTCAGACCACCCCATTAAAACTGCCTAGGCTGAACCGCTCCTGGAACCGCCTGGTGAAACTTTGTCTGAAACCGCTTCTCTGAACTACTAAGTGCAAATCCCTTTGAACCTCTTCATGCAACTGCCTTGCAGTTTCATACTCAAACCGCACTTAAGGAATTCCTCTTCTGGTGGAACCGCTTCACATCAAACCGCTTGACCTCAGAACCGCTCCAATGATTGGCTACTTGAAGTGAACTCCCTTGACCGTTAGAATCCACGTCAGCAATATCAAAAGTCAACTACCATATCTTGTCACGTGACTACTTTTCAGACAAGATCTGCAATGATCTTAAAAAGGTGACAGATGTCCTAACCACCTTGATTGCAGCTGAGGTCTGATTAGCTTTACCTGCATCAACAGTTCCAAAGGACAAAAGTGGTTGCTGTTACTACAAGAGAAGGGGCTATTTACGGCGCTCATTTACGGCGGTGGACACGCGTCCGCCGTATATATCATATATATACGGCGGTTATATATACCGCCTTATATAATTAATATATACGGCGGTCTAGACCGCCGTAAATAAGTAAATACGTATATTTCACATGAATACGTATGAGATCGAAGTTATATACGGCGGTTTATAAGTAGCCGCCGTATATAGTTAACTATTTACGGCGGTTTATACGCGTCCGCCGTAAATGTTATTAAATACCGGGAAACCAAATTTCCCTATTCAGTTTCGCGGTATCTCTCCCTCTCTTTCTCTCCTCCATAGCAGCAGCACCAGCTAGGGCACGAAATCTCCATAGCTAGGGCAACCAACGAAGATCTCTTTCTCTCCTCCAAATCAGTCTTGGAAGAACGGTTGGTATTTACTTTTAATTTTTTGGTTTTTATTGTTCTTGGTCTCCCCTTTGATTTCTTACTCAGTCTCTCTTTCTCTCCTCTAGCGTATCTCACTCAGTCTCTCTCTCTCCTCCAAATTCGAAATTGAGCTTTGATTTCTTCAATCAACAACAATCAGGTATACATTTCTTTCCCCTTTTCTAATTTACTTTTAATTTCCTCGGGTTTTTTTTGTTCTTGGTGTTGTGAGTTATTGTTGATGTTCTTTGTTGTTGTTGTTGTTGTTGGTATTGCTTCATGATCGGTCTCGTTTTTTTGTTTTTTTTTTTTTTTTTGATAACCTGACATTGTGGGGTTTTGATAACTGACATTGTGCTAAAACTTAAATTTATGATTTTGCGATTTTGTTCTATGTTCATGGCTCTAGATTGATTTTTGTAGCTGTTTGCATGTTCTTGAAATTGGGGTTTTGCGATTTTGGAATGGGGTTTGAAAACCCACATTGTGTTATATCATTGTTTCTCATGCCATACATGCCTAGCTTTTACTAATATTAGTCATCCCATTTCCACTCCAAGTCTTGGTAATCACATCAACAAGTTGTTTGCAGAAGTAATTTGCTGCTGAAGCTTCTTCCCAAAAAAATGACTATCAACCTCAATGTACTTTGTCTTATGGATTAGATGATTAGATGCAATGTGGATAGCTGCCTAGTTCTCATGCCATTACTGAGTAGGAGTTAAACTACCAAGTCCAACCCCATTAAGTACATGTAGAGTCCATATCACCACATTTCAACCGAGCCATGGCTTTATACCCCGCCTTAGTACATGATCATGAATCTTGATACCAATGATTCCTTCTTGCTTTACTAAGATACTAAGTTGCCTCCAACAAATAGACAATACCTAGTCGTGGACTTCTTGTTTGAAGGCAAACCTTGTAAATTCCCTTAACTCTAGTGTGCTCGTAATCTCAATCTATTAGTCCATATGTTGGTGTTGCGCACTTCAAAAAATAATGTTGCGCACTTCAATCTAGTTCCTAAAAATAGTTCCAAATCTTTTGTTGCATGTGCATATTCTTTTGCACATCAACCTAGTTCCTTAAATTAGCTTCTCAATTAGGGGGGGGCTTGTGAGAGAGACGAATGAATGTTGTAATAGGGTTATACTATATCATGGGCCCAAATTCGACTAATAGGCTAGGCTCCAACAATGTATATTATCTATATCGAGCCAAAAGTTGTACATATTTAGACTATGTTTGTTTATGAGTTTATTTTTATTCTAAAATTTGTGTCTCTCGGTCTTATATATAGGTTGTATTTTAACGTTAAAAATATCAAGTCAAGTCATATATGGACAAAAGTTGGATTGATTTGGATAATCGAATTTCAAATGAGTATTTGTGCAGGGTTGACAACTTTCTCGATTTTGCATTCTCAAAAAAGTCTGTTGGTGTTAAAGAAAT
Organism: Adenophora triphylla var. japonica; assembly: GCA_022495995.1. Classification (NCBI taxonomy): domain Eukaryota; kingdom Viridiplantae; phylum Streptophyta; class Magnoliopsida; order Asterales; family Campanulaceae; genus Adenophora; species Adenophora triphylla. Next base: position 230,841 of record JAFEMH010001309.1, read on the forward strand.
TTATTGTCCTTGTAAAAAATGCGCAAATCGTTACCAAGAAGACCGTGCAACCGTGAGATCACATTGTATTGCAGTGGGATTTCAAAAAGATTACAAGAATTGGATTAGGCACGGGAAGAGTACATTTCGGCGCGTAAGAATGATAATAATGATAGGACAACCGAAGATGGCATTGAAATTGAATTGGGCGTGCAAGATTGTATGAGGCGAATGGTACATGAAGGGATGGGTATGCCGGATAGTAACCACCAGAATTGAAGAAATCGTACAATCAGATGCATCCACCGCAAAGTTTCTTAGACTTTTGAGAGATCTTGATCAAGCCTTGTGGGAAGGGTGTGATAAGTTTACAGTACTCTCATTTATTGTAGAACTTATGCACTAGAAGGCTAATTATCGAGTGACCAGATAAGGGATTTACTTCTTTATTAAAAATTTTCATTAGGGCATTGCCTCGATCGGCGAAAGTGCCAAGTTCCTATCGTGAGGCGTACAAGATGACTATGGATTTGGGTTTTAGTTATAAAACGTGGGACGCGTGCATTAATCATTGTATGTTGTTTCGAAATGAAATCGAAAAACTTACTAAATGTGAAATTTGTGGAGCCTCTAGATATAAGCAACAAGAAGAAGGGGGTAGCGGTGAAGGTGCGGAAACAAGTGGCAAGAATAAACTTCTCAAGGTGTAGCGATGAAGAAAGTATGGTATTTTCCCTTAAAGCCAAGGTTGCAAAGGTTGTATTGGTCATCTAAGACCGCGACACTCATGAGATGGCATGCCGAAAAAGAATAGACGATGGTGTCTTTGAGGCATCCTGCGGACTCTCGTGCGTGGAAGGAATTCGATGAACGTTATCCATTATTTTCAAGTGAAATTCGAAATGTTAGATTGGGATTAGCATTTGACGGATTTAATCCTTTCGAACAATGACTATATCTCACGGTACTTGACCAGGTTGTGCTTATGCCATACAATCTTCCACCTTGGTTATGCATGAAATGACCATATTTCTTCTTGTCGGTGCTTACTCAAGGCCCAAAAGGGCCGGGCAACAAGATAGATGTGTATCTCCAACCGTTAATTGATGAGTTGAAGGAATTGTGGGAAGATGGTATATCAACTTATGATGCATCAAGGAACGAGTTGTTTACTTTACGAGTTTCACTATTATGGACAATAAATGACTTTCCTGCATATGCAATGTTGTCTGGATGGAGCACTAAAGGTGAATATGCTTGCCCTTGTTGCAATGTGAGACCTCAAGCACGATGGTTGGATCATGGTGGCAAGTATTGTTATATTGGTCATCGACAGCTTCTTGCCTAGGAGTCATGCTTTTCGTAAGGATAAAGGCTCTTTTGATGGTACTCATGAAGTGAGAGATAAGCCCAAGTTATTGTTTGGAACAAAATTGCTTAAACAAGTTGAAAATATGGAAACAAAGAGTATAAAATAGAAGATGTTATTAAAAAGAGGAAAAGAGAAGAGGGTGAGAAGCAACAAGCCAAGTTGGAGAAAAGAAAGGTTCCTAAGTTGTGTCACAATTGGAAAAAGAGGAGTATCTTCTTTGAGTTGCCTTATTGGGCAAATAATCATGTTCTTCATAATCTTGATGTTATGCACATTGAAAAAAATGTGTGTGATAATGTGCTACATACTCTGTTAGGTACTACGGGAAATCAAAAGATAATGATAAAGCAAGAAAAGACCTAAAAGTGATGAACATTCGGAAACCATTGCATCTACAAAAGCTTCCATCCGGCAAAGATATTATGCCTCAGCTCGGTTTACAATGAGTAAGAAGCATAAAGACACATTCTTGAAAGTTCTAAAGGGAGTCAAAGTCCCTGATGGCTACTCGTCAAACATATCTCGTTGTGTACATCTAGAGGAAAGAGCTATTTGGGGTCTTAAGAGCCATGATAGTCATATTTTGCTCCAACAACTACTCCCTTTAGCTGTTCGAAAAGCGTTGCCTACTTCATTGTAAAAGCCATCATTGAGTTGGCAAATTTCTTTAGGCAATTATCCTCAAAGGTGAATACACTTGCCGATCTCGAAAAGATACAAGATCGGATGGTGTCACACTATGTGCTCTCGAGAAAATATTCCCACCAGCTTTCTTTGATGTTATGGAGCACTTGCCGGTGCATTTAGCCGAGGAGGCCTTGCTAGCGGGCCCAATACAATTTCGTTGGATGTATCCCAGAGAGAGGTACATCCATATTAAATTTACTTTGAAAAAAGTTAAATTCCTTTTTACATCTGCTTTAGCATAAGTAAATGTTTTTGTAGGTTTCTACTTACATTAAAATTATATGTTCGAAATCGAGCCCATCCCGAGGCCTCCATAGCTAAGGCAATTGTGGCTGAAGAATGCATGACTTTTTGTACGCAATATTTGGATGACATTGAGACAAAGTCCAATCGTCCTAGAAGAAATGATGATGAAGGTGATGAGTTAGGCCGCTTTGTAGGAAAAGAAGAGGTAATTACCCTTGATTACATCACACGAGTACAAGCGCATAGATATGTGCTTTTCAATACCGAAGATGTTGAACAATACCTAGAGTAAGTGATTCCTTACATGAGGCTTACATTCCTTATATCTTTTATATTTCAAATTAATACTTAATTCATATTTTCGATCCGCTCGAATGCATCGTGTACATTTGAGGGAGACATTACCTCGTAATCAACGACATCTTATAGAGAAAGAACATAATGATAAGTTTGTTAGCTGGTTTAAGGATTATGTAAGTATGAAACCACCTTCATATAATAGTTTCAATTTATCGTTTTAAATATTTTCTTATTAAATTTTGTTTTTTATAAAAGGTATGCACGACGAAAGATGTAGTGCCCGAAAGAATTACGAGTCTTGCATTGGGTCCTCATATGGATGCGAGGCGGTATAAGTCTTACATAATAAATGGTTTTCGATTTCGAGTGAAGGATGTCGATAGACGGAGGAAAACTCAAAATAGTGGAGTCATGATGAATGCAAGTGTGACAAGTTTTGCAAGCCGAAAGGATAATAATCCCATTGTAGGGGATGTTAACTTCTACGGGGAGTTGATTGAGATCCTTGAAATTCGTTATAGCAACTCAATAAGATTTGTATTGTTTAAATGTGATTGGGTTGATAACCGGACAGCAAGATGGAAGATGAGCAAAAATTTACTCTTGTAAACTTCAATCACAAGTTGTATAAGGATAATCGAGTTGGTGATGAACCATTCATATTAGCATCTCAAGCTGAGCAAGTTTGGTATGTTAAAGATCCTATAGAAAGTGATTGGAAAGTTGTGATGAGGATTACGCCAAGAGATAGTTTTGACATATATTCAAATGATGATAAACAAGTTGCAAATTCGATTCCACAATTGGTACCATTTTGCTCACAAAATCTGGATGAAAATGTTGCTAACGAAGAAACATCGTGGGTGCGAGAGGGAGTTGATGGGGTCGAGATTGAAACTACTAATATCAATGACCTAGATGTTGATATGGCCGATAATGATGATGTTGATATGGCCGATAATGATGATGATTAGTTTGAGTAGTATTTGTTTAGATCTTATTTGCTTACTATTTACTAAGACAATGTTATTACTTAAGTTTCATGTTTCAATCAAACTTCTTATTTTTGTATGGTTGAATATTAATATTGTTACTTCTATATAATATGTATTTGTTTAGGTCTTATTTGCTTACTATTTACTAAGACAATGTTATTACTAAAATTTGTGTCTCTCCGTCTTATGTATAGGTGGTTTTTGTGTTGAAAATATGCCTCCTAAGGAGAGAGGGTAGCAACAAGAGGGGTAGACAAAACCCGCCGCCCGTAGTCCCAAATGATCCGTATATATGGGATTGACCCAATTGACCGCCGCTCAAAAGAAAAAATGGCGGAATTTGGAGGGTAGGAAATTTCAAGTCACCACTTTCCTTCATTTGCCGGTGTTGAGGGATTTGGGTTTAGAGACGTTAGTAACAGAATTGATGACGCAAGCCGGGTTAGGTAATTTCCTGGGAAGACTCCATCTACGTATTTGAGATATTCACTTGAGTTCCTTTCAACTTTGGAGGTAGGCCGGGGGTCACAAGAAAATACTATTCGGTTTCATATGAATGATGAAGCCTATCGAGTGGATTATGATGAGTTGAGGCAAATCTTTGGGGTTGATCACCGAGAGGAAACTGGGTCGAGTCCGATGGGGGACTTGTTTTTCTTTTCGGAGCTCACGGGATTGCCCCGCAAAAAAAATACCTTAGGGCTTCCTCTCTTTCTCACCCGGCTTGGAAATTATTTTACAGAGGTCTATCTATGTCTTGGTTGGCAAACGGAGAGCCCGCTCAATTGAATGTGGCTATGGTAAACCTTTTACGAACAGGGTTGAGGAGTTTTCAGGTGATTCCTGATTGGGTTGATATTTTTGTTCGGAGATGTGAGGCATTTGCCCTTACCAAAAAGGGAAACATATCAATAGGGGGGATGATCACATTGATTGCTCAAGCTTGTGTGGGTGAACCAAAACCCGAGGCGATGAGATTGATGGGGGCACGAAGTTTTATTACGTAGGCGCTAGTGCGGTATGACAAGTTTGTGAGGGACCGGAGGGCGACGGACAATGAGTCTTTATTATTTGAATATGGTACTCCCGGGAGGACGGTCCGTTGCGGGAGTAGGGGCCACGTTTAGAGTGGTGAACAAGCCGGGCATTGGCGTATGCCCGGTGTTGATGATCAAATGGATCCCGTTGATGAGGAGGATGATGAGGAGCGGGAAGAGGAGGATCGGAGAGAGACGGGGTGGTCGGGGAGAAAAGGAGAACCAGAGCCAGCGGGGGTTCTTTTGATCGGTGGGATACCATGAGGGCATTTTTGGAGGAGCGGGAGCGATCAAGGATCGCTCGGGAGCAGAGCCGACATGCTTTGGAGGATGCTAGATGGGGGAGGTTATCGCTCGGGAACGAGTCGGCGGACTTTAAAGGATGCTAGATGGGGGAGGTGCAAGATCGTTTTGAGGGGTTGGAAGATGAAAGCTGCCATTTTGGGAGCCGGTATACGCAGCCGTTGGAGGCTTGGGCGATGCGAGACGAGCCCCGAGTTACGAGCCGGTTTCGGAGGATTATTTGACTATGATGCATTCGAGAGCCACCGCTCGTGCACAGAGGCGTTCTTCCCGTCGCGACCTACTATCAGGGACAACCCTCCGGCTCTCATCAGTGATGTTATTATTGTGATGTTATTATTAATGTTTCATGTTTCAATCAAACTTGTTATTTTGTATGCTCGTGCACAGAGGTGGTCCGTATTGAACCGTGTGGGACCTTTTTTTTTTCTTTTGAGTACCACTCATTAGATTTTCCCATGGGATTAGTTGCTTCATTAAATTAATCGGTGGTGTGTGATTTCTTCCTGTGTACATCTGTGCACATCTTTTTCATTTTTCGAATATGCCGTTGATTCTATTTTCCATGTTGGAGCATTGTAGTAATTGATGCTTCTTGTGATTTTTAGTTTATATCCCCTGAAAAGAGTCCTACATTCATATCTAATTTGTACATGATTATAAAGAATAAATCACCTTTCAAAGTTTAGGCTGTGAATTTCCACTGTTTCTTCTAGATTTTCTCTTTTGTGGAAACTTCTTTAGTTTTTAGGTGTGATATTGAAGATGTAATTTAAAATCAGTTCAAAGGATATACTCCATATAATAAAAGGAAAAGATATTGTTTAAGTGTTTGACAATTTTGGGGCCGAGGAGTACTTTGTTCATGTTTCTATTATTTATTTCCAAGTCTCTTTTTCGTTGTAATCTTCATTGATGTACCCTTTTTGATTTGGACTTTGGAGAGCCATTTGGATTTTTTTTTTTTGGAAGCTACACTCTAAGAGAAGGAATTTAAAAAGAGAATGATTTGTATTGATATCACCCATTGTAGCTAGAACTGGAGCCAAAAAAGTATAAAGCTGTTTGTTGTTTCTTTCTTTATTATTGTTCTTTATTCTTGTTCTTTATTCTACTGCTTTGTTATTATTCTTTATTCTTTATTGTTGTTGTTGTTGTTGTTCTTTGTTGTTGTTATTATTCTATTCTTTATTCTTGTTTGTCTTTATTCTTGTTTGTTATTCTTGTTGTTGTTTATTGCTGCTTTGTTGTTTACATTGATGTTGTTGTTGTTGTTGTTGTTGTTGTTGTTCTTTGTTGTTGTTTCTAGGCATTTTATAGGTCTTATACATGATACATAAGACCTATAATAAATTTATAGGTCTTATACATATATTATAAGATTGTTTTTGGGTCCTTTACTTGGTTTATCCAATTCTTGTGCTATAATTGAATTGTCATATGACGGCAGATATGCCTCAAGGAAAAATTTATTACCCGAGTCGGGGCTCTAACCCTAAAGGAAGAGGGTTGGCAAAACCAACCGCCAAATGGGGTAAAGAGAGATTGATCATAATATGGAATAATTATGGTCAACCGGTTGGTGGGGAAATGGCACAATTAGCTACTCGAGATAGGAATTTTTGCTAAAAATGGGGAACATTTCCCATTAACTAATGAGTGGTCTCGAGATGAACCACGAGTGCATAAATAACGTATGGAATGACGTTACGGTAAGTTGTAATCCATATTTCTTACATAAATCTCTAGTACGTAGTCAAAAGTCTTATGATTCTCTAACAATTGTTTTTTTTTCTTTGTTGAATTGTGTATATAGGAAAATACAAATGCTCCTCGGAGTATTTCCGTTATGGCTCTTTCTCTCGCTAAAGCGTGGCGTGATTGGAAATACAATGTGAGACAAGCATATAATAAGTATTACTCAGTTATGAATATTACTCAGTTATGACTTTGTTATGAATATTGACTCGATTATGAATATTATTACTCGGTTGAAACGACATTATAAGATGTATGAATCTGACCAGACGCATTGGCTCACCCACCCCGTGGGTGCGTTGCGGATCAATGGGCTGCACTTGTTGCGATGTGGGGTACGCCCAAGGCTCGGGTATATTTCAAATTAATCTCAATCTATTATCGTGAATGTCTTATATAAGTAGTCAAATTAATACTAATATTATCTTTTTTTTTTTTCCAGGAAATATCAGAAACAAATAAATTGAATCGAGAAAAACAATCGTGCCTGAATAGGACCGGAAAAACGTCCCATTCCAAAGTCATCAAAGAGGTTTGTCATCGTTCAATTTAGTTCTCAGTTGTCAATTCAATTAATGTTTCTTTTTGTATCGTATATAAATATATTTTTTTTTGGTCAAATGATTCTATTATAAATTGTAGAGAGGCGACAAGGGATTACCAACTGATCGCTTAAGCGTTTTCATACATACGCGCACGGGCAAAACACCCGCAGATCAAGAAACCACTCAAATGATTGTAAGTTAAAGTTTCAACCTTTTCTGTTTCAGTTTTGTTATTCTATAGAATACTTTTTTCATTTCTAACTTCATTTTCATAATATTAATTAAAGTTAAAACATTTATATTGAACATGTTGTTTTTGTTACAGCGAACGCTTAATGATGCAGTTGAGGAGCTGCCAGAGGAGCAACAAAACTCTCCCGCGGCGCGTGAAAATATTTTTGTTGGTATGTTTGGCTCTGATGACCATGGGAGAGTTCGATGTATGGGAGGCGGTCTGAACAAAACTAAGGTGTTTGGTAAATCCCAACCTTCTCGGGACAGCTGTAATGGAGGCGGTGGCGGGGTCGGGCGAGATATGGAAAGGCAACTTGAGGAGGAACGCCGAAAAAATGAGGAGGAACGCCAACGACTTCGGGCAAGCGATTACAACAACAACTTGATGAGGAGCGCCTTAAGTTACAACAACAAATTGATGAATTGAAACGTTGTTGGATGGAACGACGTGGAAATGACGGTAATGAATAGGTGTTGTGGATTTTAGACATTGTGTATTTTGGATACATTCAACAACTAATAACTTTTTTGTATAATGGTTATTATGTCTGGATACATTCAACATTAATTGTGTTAATATGTAGATTGTAAATATTGATTGCATTTGTGTATTTTTGGTTATATTGTGTGTGTACGGGTTGAATTTGGTTTTTGTGAACGTATTTTTGGGGAAAATGAATTATACAAAATTTGGGGAAAAAAAAATAGGATTATTTACGGCGGTGACTAAATCCGCCGTATAAACCTAGGGACGACTCGTGCCCCGAAAGGGGGACGAGGGAACCGATAGGGGGTGTAAATGGGACGACTCGTGCCATGGTGGACGAGTCGTCCCTATTTAGTTATTTACGGCGGATATAGTAACCGCCATATAAAATGGCCATGGACGACTCGTTTGGACGAGGGAACCTGGTGGGGGTGCAACTGGGATGACTCGTCACGGAGCGGATGACTCGTCTCTTATTTACGGCGGTTACACATTCCGCCGTATAAAGATCACTCAAATACGCCATTTTATACGTATGTATTCCATTTATATACGGCGGTGGTATATCCGCCGTATATAGTATATACGGCGGTTGTCCCGCCGTATATAGTATATACGGCGATGATTTATACGGGGATCTATTTACGGCGGCTAGTCCGCCGTAAATACTATATACGGCGGGGCGCGTATTATTTACGGTGGATTTTAACCGCCGTAAATAAGCCTCTTTCTTGTAGTGTGTGGACCAATGGGATTGCATCAAGGACTGTCCTTACAACAGCTGTATCTAACGGCTAGTCTCTTGATGCTTGGGTATAAATACCCCTAATCTTCACCATTTGAAGATTGCTTGAAAACTTGAGAAATTGCTGTGTTCATAAGAAGTTGAAGCTCTGCCGAGAAATTATAAGTCCTTTGAATCTTCATCTTCATACTTCAAGAAATATTCCCCAGCCCAGAAATCAAGCCTTAACACATTCAAGAATCATTGAGCTCTACATCTCTCAGATTTAAAGAGCCTTGATCTTGAACACACACTCACCTCACTTGTTTAAACACATAGTTTATTCATTTGAGATACACTGGTTATAGTCTAGGATTTGTTCTTCATAGAAAAGATTTTATTGTACTTTGTAATCTCTCAATACTCAATATAAAATCTCTCTTAGAAATCCAAGACTAACCATCTTGGTAGTGGACGTAGATCGTTTATCGATTGAACCACTCCAAATAGCTTGTTCGTACTTTACTGCATTTATATTTTCTGTGCTTGCTAATTATTTATCTCTGTCTCTGTTTGATCTTTATATAGTTATCCTTTATTATGAAATAGTGTTTGGAGTTAACAGTGTCAAAGCCTCACTTTTTGCAAACTGCACCTTCTGTAAACCGCACTATCAAATCGCTTTGCAAAACCGCTTCTCCCAAAACCGCTTTATAACTCCTATATTCCGCTGTGCATTTTACAACTCTACTTGCAGTTTCTTACACACTGTAAGAGGTTTTGTAAGCTTAGAGGTTTAGTTTTTAAAGAGGGCGAAAAATTTGTAACAGCTATTCACCCCCCCTCTAGCTGTATTTTTCACCCTTGTTGCCACCTTTGGGACCAACAAGTGGTATCAGAGCAAACACTTTTTAAAATCACTGTTTTTCAAGCTTAACAGCTTGTGTGCCGATTCGTTATGGCAACCTCAAAGACAATGACTACTGTTAACTATTCACGCATTTCAATGTTGGATGAAGACCATTTTGACATCTGGAAGTGCCGAATGCTTATTCATTTGGAAACTTTAGATGAAATGCTGGTGGAGTGCGTAATCAATGGCCCTCTAATTCCAATGAAGGCTAACACTGATGCAACCACCAATGCTGAAACTCCAGAGGTCAAAAAGCCAAAAGATGAATGGTCGGATGAAGAGAAGAGATTAGTTGCCTTGGACAGCAAGGCAAGGTTCATCATTTCTGGAACCCTCCCCGTTTCAACTCTTCAGAAAGTGATGTACCTCAAAACCGCAAAGCAGATGTGGGATGCCATAGAGAGCTACCTCGAAGGTGATGAAGAGTGCAAGGAAAACAAATTATACACTGTTGAAAGATCCTACAACAACTTCAACAGAAAATCCAACGAAACCTTGCGTCAAACCTACGATCGCTATGTTGAGGTAGTTAATGCTTGTAGATCTCTTGGTAAAACTTTAACCGATAAGGAAATCAATATGACTTTCCTATCTGCTTTAGGTTCTAGATGGGTAAATAAGGCTACCTCTCTAGAAGACTCCAAAGTATTGGGTACTTGGTCGTTAAGTAACTTGTATGCCAATCTTAGAGTCTATGAACTTAAATTAAATCATATTGAAGAGATAGAAGGGAAAACCAAATCGCTTTCTATGTCCGTAGTGGAACAAGAGGAGAAACGATCTACATCCAATCAAACCGCTGATCCTTCCATATCAATCTCATCACTCATCGAGATGGATGATGATGATTTTGCCATGTTTTTGAAAAGATTCCAAAAATTTAGAAAATCTTCAAAACCTTTCACAAAACCATTTTCAAAAGGCAAACCTCCTGCAACATTTTCTAGGGCTGCAGATACAAAGAAAAAGAGTGACCTAGTTTGCTACAACTGTAGGAAACCTGGCCACTTTGCATCTGAGTGTCCACAGCCTAAGTATGAATATATGAAAAAGAAAACCGCTCCTGCGAAATTTTCTCGTCGCAAGGGAATGGTTGCTGAGGAGGAAGAGAATTCCAAGGAATTAGCAACTTGGATTGAAACAGATTCTGATGATGGAAGTGATGATGAAACCGAAGAGGTTAATCTCTGCTTAGTTGCAGATGCTTCCGATGAATCAGATTCTGAATCATTTGAGTTGCAAGATATGGAAGAAAAAGAGGTTTTTACAAAACTTCCAAATTATAAATTGGATGATGATATCAAACTTACTCCTAGCGTTAAGATAGGAAATTGTTCGTATTCACATCCCATTTTCTCATCTAAAAATGCTCCACCTTCAAAAGCAATTCCAAAGAAAATTTTGAAAAAGGTGGTGGAAGAGGTTTCTCCCATGGAACATGAAAAGATGTTCAAGGAAGCTGAAATGGTGATCCATCAATTCTCTAATCTTAAGAAAGCCTTAAGCTTAGCTCATGATGAACTTAATTTGTACAAGATGGAGAAAACTGTGATGAGGTCTAAAATTTCAAATCTTAAGGACCAAATCAGAAGTATGACTCCTCTTGCTGATCAGAACCGCGTCCTTGAAACTAAGGTTGCTGCACTTCAACTTCGGAATGATGACTTGGTAACCCAAATCAACGATCTTCAAAAGATTATTGATTCGTGGCTCAAGTCTCAATCCACCAAGGATAAAATCATGGACTCCCAAGTTCCTCCTGGAATTAAGGAAGGCCTAGGTTTTGGATCTGAGGAAGAGGAGAAGTGTGCATCCTCGAGTGAAAAGGATGAGGAAATTTTGGAACTAACTAAAGAAATTCCTAAAGGGAAGCATGCTAAAGGAAAGGGTAAAGGATGACAAATTAATTATGTCTACCCAAAAGGGAAGCTGTGACGACCCCAACCCTAGGCACTTATTTTAAATATTAAATTATATGCTTTTAATATTTATGTCATCTTTATATGTTCAATTATATCTTTATATTCTTAAGTTAGGATAAATTGGGTGAAAAGTAAATTTAAATCTCATAAGAATTTATTGGACATTAAATAAAGAAACTAGGGGAAATAATAAAAATGGAAAAAATGTTAATTGGTGTAGGGAATTTTAAATGAGTAGGATGGATTATTTAAATTAAATGGGATAGGAAGCCTTCTTGGTAGATAATTGTAGTAGGGGCCAAAACTCTTACTCCTTCCATGCCTTGCCATGTGTCACTTCTCCCTCAACTCTCTTACTACCCCTCCCTCCTCCCTCCTTCTCCTTCATTCACTACATTCTTCATCCTAGAGCAAGAAAGAAAACCTCCATTGAAGTCCCCTTGCCAAGCTTTGAAGTCAAGATATTCTTCACCAAAAACCAAGTCTAGGAGCACATTTGAAGATTGATCATCTTGGGGAACTCATCTAACTAGAAAGATTCACATTTCCTTCTAAAATCCAAGTAAGTTGTTATGACTTCTCTTCTCATGAATGCTCATGAATATTTCTTGTGGTTCTTGTTCTTATGTTGGTGATTTCTTGCTTGGGAAACCTATTGGGAGTTGAATGTGTTGAAAATGGAATTTTTGAAGTTAGGGTTCATGGAAGATTTTTTGTAAAAAGGGTTTGAAATGGGTGAAATGGGTAGAAATGAATGATCTAGGATTTCTTGGGTTGAATTTACTTGCTTTATGGGACTTGGAATGATTAAGTGTCATGGGTGTTCTTGAGCTTAAGTTTAGTAAGAAGGAATTGGAAACTTAGGTTACCATTGTTGAAAAACTGATCTGGGCCGGGAGGCATGGGCGGTCGCCCAGGTGATGTAGGCGGTCGCCCATGTTGGCAGTAAGTTAGTGTGCTTGAAAACTCACTTGGGCGGTCGCCCAAGTGGTGAGGGCGGTCGCCCATCCCCCTTATGAGCGGTCGCCCATGTGTGAGTGTGCGGTCGCCCATGTGGGCAGAAACTCCCTTCCCCTTTTCCAATCCACTTGGGCGGTCGCCCAAGTGGTATGGGCGGTCGCCCAAGGCCCTGAACCCATATTTCTTGATTTGAATTAGGACCGTTTAACAAGTTATTGGTCACTCATAATTGGACACTCCCACTTAGTATTTGAACTTGAACCTCCATTTAGGTCTTGTATCCTTGAATATGGAATTGGTAGGTTAGGTTAATGATCCCTCAACTCCTTGTTTAATGTTATATACATTGTTGTTGATATTGTTGGGTGTATTCATAAATTGTTGCACTTTCATATTGTTTAGGCATGAGTATATATTACCATGTGGCTATTGTTTATCCCTTTATGTGGATTTTATTCAAGTATCTATTATGTGCTTGATATATGTTGAGTCAGCTGACGTTGGGGGTATAACATAATACGGTCAATTATGGAAGTGTGACCTAATGTGACCGGATTATGTTATATCTGTGACCGTCCCCTCCTGTGGCCACGGGTTGGGGTATAGCATCTGTATTGAGCCAAAAGCCTTACAGAGTTGCTACTGTCTTATATGGTTCCCTGAAAAACGGGTCTTATAAGACGTGAGTATTGCTTAAGCAGCTCACTGTAATTGGAGTATTATTATACCCAATGTTGTACGACTACTGTTCAGACGGGAAAAGGTAAACCAAGGTAATGGAATGTGTTTATAGCTTTCCCAAGGTGTTATGTGCGACTTGTTATATGTTGCATTTATTTGGCATATTGCTGCATCCATAATAGCTTGCTGAGATTTATTCTCACCCCTCTCCCTTTACTGTTTTAGATCCCGAGACAGGAGGACCGCCCAAGTAAGGACGGAAAGGAGTTTGGCTGTGAGCATTTTGGGATATTGTCGGGGTACGTTAGGTTGGCGTAGAAATTATTTTGTCATAATTCCTTTTGGGAGTTTGTAATTATAAACTTTATTTTCTACGTTAAAAACCAATATCTTTTGTAACTAAACAGTTGATTGTTTTCAAAGTTAGTTATCTCCTCCTCCGATGTGGAGTTGAGTGGAGTTCTTTTGAAATGTTATATTATTAATGCTTATGTTTGAAAGTCAAAGTAAAGTTTTAAAAGTTTAGTGTTTTTGGGTTAGTTTGGGGACGCACCAACTCGGGACACGTGTAGGTTCCGGCCTGGGTCCTCACAGTTGGTATCAGAGCTCGGTTAGAATTCTTGGGTAGAGTCTAGCTGAGTGAGAGTGTGTGGTAACTGACGTCGAGTGTTTAATGCAGGAGTTTGTTGTAATGGCGGGAAATGAAGGTGATCCGAATCTGGGTTTGGGTAATGTTGGCAATCCAAATGCCGAGATGATGGACATGTTCCGAGGGTTCCTTCAGCATATGGCAACGCAGAATCAGAATTTGAATCAGAATCAAGGCAGGCAAGGGCAACATGGGTTGGAGAAGTTCGTGAAGATGTCTCCTCCTAGCTTCAACGGAGATCCGGATCCGGTGAAGGCTGAGAGGTGGCTTGAGGCTATGAACAAGATTTTCGCAGCTATGGAGAGTACGGATGCGGAGAAAGTGAGATGCGCCGTTTTCAAATTGGAAGGACCAATGAGCATTGGTGGCAAGTAGTAAAGGATGGTTGGGACCGAGATTTGACACCGCAGACGTGGGAGAACTTCACGCTCAAGTTCCGAGATCACTTTGTGCCGATGGTTACTAGAGACAAGAAAGAAGGCGAGTTCCCGAAGCCGGAGCAAGGGACCATGACGATAGCGCAGGATTCAGCTAAGTACACAGAGTTGGCCCGATATTGTCCCCATTTGGTGCCAGATGAGGAGAGGCGAGTTTACCGGTTTGTGAAAGGTTTAAGAGTTGAGTTTCGGAAGCGCTTGTTGACGCATAACTTCGCCAATTTCCAAGCGGCGGTGAATATGGCGTACCGGATTGAGAACGACATAGAGGAGCATCGTGGTAAGAATGAAGGAGGAAACAGAACAGATTTCGTGGTCAAGGATCGGGACAGAATAGAGTGCACCGAGGACTTTCACCCCGGGAGCGAATCGAGGAGGTCATGTGGCGGCTCCGGCAAATCGTGCGACTTCCGGCCGCTTTGGGACAACATGTGGGTTTTGCAAGAGGATAGGGCATTCCGAAGACAAATGTTGGAGCAAACAAGGCAAGTGTTTGGAGTGTGGATCGCCGGGCCATTTCAGGAGGAATTGTCCCAAGTTACGTATCAAGCAAGCGACGGTACCGGATTCGGGGTCAAGGTAGTGGTGTGAAGAGATATGTTGATGGGAAACCTAAGGATAAAGTCCAAGGTCGTGTGTTTGCTTTGGGTCGAGGAGAGGTCGATCCTAATGCCGTCATTAGAGGTATAGTTCCTGCTCTCAGAGTTAAGGCCCGCATTCTTATAGATCCCGGTCTTCCCATTCATTTGTGGCGTCTCATTTTGCATTCTCATTGCATATCTTGCCCGAATCTATGCCTTATGTGTTAGAGGTCTCTACTCCTATGGGAGAGAGCCTTGAATCTTCTTTGATATATCGTGGATGTGATGTGACTATATGTGGGCATGTATTGCCGGTGGATTTGGTCGAGTTACCAATCCGTGATTTTGATGTGATCCTTGGTATGGATTGGTTGAGCCGAGTGCCATGCTTTGGTAGACTGTCGTAGGAAGCGAGTCTCATTTGCTATGCCTGATGTTCCTACATTTATATTTGATGCCGATAAATCTATGTTCGGGTTACATGTTATTTCGCCTTAAAAGCTAGAAAGATGCTATCTAAGGGGTGTACGGGTTACTTAGCTTATGTGGTAGATTCCAATAAGAAGTCTCCCGAGTTAGCTCATGTTCCGGTTGTGAATGAATTTAGTGATGTGTTCTCTAGTGAGTACTCTATGCCTCCGGACCGTGAGATAGAGTTTTGTATTGACTTAGTACCCGTACCGCTCCTATCTCTAAAGCACCCTATAGAATGGCTCCGGCCGAGTTAAAAGAGTTGAAGGTCCAATTGCAAGAATTGTTAGACCGAGGTTTTATTCGTCCTAGTGTGTCTCCGTGGGGAGCACCGGTCTTGTTTGTTAGGAAGAAGGATGGTACCTTACGATTGTGTATTGACTATCGTTTGTTGAACCAAGCCACCATTAAGAATAAGTATCCTCTTCCGCATATAGATGATTTGTTTGACCAACTCCAAGGTTCCGTTATCTACTCAAAGCTTGATTTGAGAAGCGGATACCATCGCTGAAGATTAGGCCGGATGATGTTGCTAAGACAGCTTTCCGTACTAGATATGGTCATTATGAGTTTGTGGTGATGCCGTTTGGGTTGACTAATGCTCCAGCCGTGTTTATGGATATGATGAACCGTGTCTTCAAGCCTTATCTCGATAGTTTTGTGGTGGTCTTTATTGATGATATTCTTGTGTATTCTAAGTCCCGGAAGAGCATGAGAATCATTTGAGGATTGTCTTGTCCGTTCTTCGTGAGAAGCGCTTGTATGCTAAGTTCAAGATAAGTGCGAGTTTTGGCTTGAGCGCATTTCTTTCTTGGGGCATGTTGTGTCGAGTTCGGGATTTCCGTGGATCCCGCAAAGATTGAAGCCGTGGTTAATTGGAAGCAACCTTCGACCGTGACCGAAGTCCGTAGTTTTCTTGGTTTGGCGGGGTACTATCGGAGGTTCATTGAGGGGTTTTCTGATTGCTACTCCGTTGACTAGGTTGACTCGGAAAGATGTATTGTTTGTGTGGGATTCCAAGTGTGAAGCAAGTTTTGATGAATTGAAGAAGAGGTTGACGACGGCTCCGGTTCTTACCCTTCCGAGTGGTTGCGAGAATTTTGTTATTTATAGTGATGCCTCGAAGGCGGGTTTGGGATGTGTGTTGATGCGTAATGGGAAGGTTATTGCGTATGCCTCTAGGAAGTTATCACCGGCGGAATGTAATTATCCTACTCATGATATGGAATTGGCGGCGATTGTATTTGCGTTGCATAAGTGGAAGCATTATCTTTACGGAGCGAAATTCGAGATTTTCACCGATCATAAGAGTTTGAAGTACCTATTTACCCAAAAGGAGTTGAACAACCGCAAAGAAGATGGTTAGAGTTTTTGAAGGATTTTGATTGTGTCATATCCTATCATCCAGGGAAGGCCAATGTGGTGGCCGATGCGATTAGCCGAAAGGCGTATGTGACAGCCTTGAGTTCTCGGGAGTTGAAGAGTGAAGTGATAGTTGCGAATGTTCGAGCCGTTCCGACATTGTATGGTGATTTGAAGGAAGCTCAACAAGAAGATCCGGAATTGAAGAAAATTTGTGATCAAGTGCAAGATGGGAAAGCCGGGGATTTTGCTTTGAATCGAGATGGGATTTTAACTTTCCAAGGGAGAATTTGCGTTCCGTCATCGCCGGAAATCAAGAAGCGTGTTTTAGAGGATGGCCATAAGTCCAAGTTTGCGATTCATCCGGGGAGTACCAAAATGTATCAAGACTTGAAGCGTGGATATTGGTGGAATGGAATGAAAAGGGAAATAGCGGATTATGTATCTAAGTGTTTGACGTGTCAACATTAAGGCGTAACATCAAAGACCGGCGGGACTACTTGAACCATTGGATATTCCGGAATGGAAATGGGAAGGGATCTCGATGGATTTTGTTTCGGGTTTGCCTCTCACCGCAAAGAAGATGGATGCTATATGGGTTATCAGGATCGGTTGATGAAGTCGGCTCATTTTCTTCCGGTATCAACCAAGTTTTCGTTAGAGAAGTTAGCTCAGTTGTACTTAAAGGAGATTGTAAGACTTCACGGGGTTCCGGTTAGTATTGTTTCCGATAGAGATTCGAGGTTTACATCTAGATTTTGGAGAGCATTGCATGAAGCTTTGGGTTCTAAGTTGTGTTTTAGTACGGCATTTCATCCTCAAACCGATGGTCACCCGAGAGAACTATTCGTATACTTGAGGATATGTTACGAGCTTGTGTGATGGATTTCCAATTGTCTTGGGAGGATCATTTACCTTTAGTGGAGTTTGCTTACAACAACAGCTTATCACCCAAGATTGAGATGGCTCCGTACGGCTTTGTATGGAAGGAAGTGTCGATCTCCGATGTGTTGGGACGAGGTTGGTGAAGCGAGACTTTGGGGTCCGGATTTGGTTCGAGATTCTACGGAGAAGATCAAGGTGATTCGGGATAGATTGAAGACGGCTCAGAGTAGACAGAAAAGCTACGCCGACAATAGAAGACGGGATTTATCTTTTCGGGTTGGTGACTTTGTGTTCTTGAAGGTCTCTCCGAGGACGGGGATTAAAAGGTTTGGTAATAAGGGTAAGTTAGCCCCGAGGTTTGTGGGACCGTTTGAGATTCTAGAGAAGATAGGGGAATTGGCTTACCGGTTAGCGTTGCCTCCGTCTCTCTCTTTGCTTCATGATGTGTTCCACGTTTCTATGCTTAGGAAGTATTGTCATGACCCCTCCCATGTTTTGAGCTCTCCTCCCGATGATGTCCAAGCGGACATGTCGTATGTTGAAGAGCCATTAAGAGTCCTAGAGTTCCAAGTTAAGGAGTTGAGAACCAAGAGTATCCCGATAGTAAAAGTCCTTTGGAAGAATCACACCGTAGAGGAAGCAACGTGGGAGCTAGAGTCGGAGATGAGAGCGAAATACCCGTGGTTGTTTGAAAATCCAAGTAAGTTTCCTTTTTAAAATTCGGGTCGAATTTTCTTTAAGGGGGAGTGAGTGTGACGACCCCAACCCTAGGCACTTATTTTAAATATTAAATTATATGCTTTTAATATTTATGTCATCTTTATATGTTCAATTATATCTTTATATTCTTAAGTTAGGATAAATTGGGTGAAAAGTAAATTTAAATCTCATAAGAATTTATTGGACATTAAATAAAGAAACTAGGGGAAATAATAAAAATGGAAAAAATGTTAATTGGTGTAGGGAATTTTAAATGAGTAGGATGGATTATTTAAATTAAATGGGATAGGAAGCCTTCTTGGTAGATAATTGTAGTAGGGGCCAAAACTCTTACTCCTTCCATGCCTTGCCATGTGTCACTTTTCCCTCAACTCTCTTACTACCCCTCCCTCCTCCCTCCTTCTCCTTCATTCACTACATTCTTCATCCTAGAGCAAGAAAGAAAACCTCCATTGAAGTCCCCTTGCCAAGCTTTGAAGTCAAGATATTCTTCACCAAAAAAACCAAGTCTAGGAGCACATTTGAAGATTGATCATCTTGGGGAACTCATCTAACTAGAAAGATTCACATTTCCTTCTAAAATCCAAGTAAGTTGTTATGACTTCTCTTCTCATGAATGCTCATGAATATTTCTTGTGGTTCTTGTTCTTATGTTGGTGATTTCTTGCTTGGGAAACCTATTGGGAGTTGAATGTGTTGAAAATGGAATTTTTGAAGTTAGGGTTCATGGAAGATTTTTTGTAAAAAGGGTTTGAAATGGGTGAAATGGGTAGAAATGAATGATCTAGGATTTCTTGGGTTGAATTTACTTGCTTTATGGGACTTGGAATGATTAAGTGTCATGGGTGTTCTTGAGCTTAAGTTTAGTAAGAAGGAATTGGAAACTTAGGTTACCATTGTTGAAAAACTGATCTGGGCCGGGAGGCATGGGCGGTCGCCCAGGTGATGTAGGCGGTCGCCCATGTTGGCAGTAAGTTAGTGTGCTTGAAAACTCACTTGGGCGGTCGCCCAAGTGGTGAGGGCGGTCGCCCATCCCCCTTATGAGCGGTCGCCCATGTGTGAGTGTGCGGTCGCCCATGTGGGCAGAAACTCCCTTCCCCTTTTTCCAATCCACTTGGGCGGTCGCCCAAGTGGTATGGGCGGTCGCCCAAGGCCCTGAACCCATATTTCTTGATTTGAATTAGGACCGTTTAACAAGTTATTGGTCACTCATAATTGGACACTCCCACTTAGTATTTGAACTTGAACCTCCATTTAGGTCTTGTATCCTTGAATATGGAATTGGTAGGTTAGGTTAATGATCCCTCAACTCCTTGTTTAATGTTATATACATTGTTGTTGATATTGTTGGGTGTATTCATAAATTGTTGCACTTTCATATTGTTTAGGCATGAGTATATATTACCATGTGGCTATTGTTTATCCCTTTATGTGGATTTTATTCAAGTATCTATTATGTGCTTGATATATGTTGAGTCAGCTGACGTTGGGGGTATAACATAATACGGTCAATTATGGAAGTGTGACCTAATGTGACCGGATTATGTTATATCTCGTGACCGTCCCCTCCCGTGGCCACGGGTTGGGGTATAGCATCTCGTATTGAGCCAAAAGCCTTACGAGTTGCTACCGTCTTATATGGTTCCCCGAAAACGGGTCTTATAAGACGTGAGTATTGCTTAAGCTCACTCACCGTAATTGGAGTATTATTATACCCAATGTTGTACGACTACTGTTCGTACGGGAAAAGGTAAACCAAGGTAATGGAATGTGTTTATAGCTTTCCCAAGGTGTTATGTGCGACTTGTTATATGTTGCATTTATTTGGCATATTGCTGCATCCATAATAGCTTGCTGAGATTTATTCTCACCCCTCTCCCTTTACTGTTTTAGATCCCGAGACAGAGGACCGCCCAAGTAAGGACGGAAAGGAGTTTGGCTGAGCATTTTGGGATATTGTCGGGGTACGTTAGGTTGGCGTAGAAATTATTTTGTCATAATTCCTTTTGGGAGTTTGTAATTATAAACTTTATTTTCTACGTTAAAAACCAATATCTTTTGTAACTAAACAGTTGATTGTTTTCAAAGTTAGTTATCTCCTCCTCCGATGTGGAGTTGAGTGGAGTTCATTTGAAATGTTATATTATTAATGCTTATGTTTGAAAGTCAAAGTAAAGTTTTAAAAGTTTAGTGTTTTTGGGTTAGTTTGGGGACGCACCACTCGGGACACGTGTAGGTTCCGGGTCGGGGTCCTCACAGAAGCAATATGGTAAGAACTCTCAGATGAAGCCAAAGGATTCTGAGAGTGTAGCTTCAGAAGAAATGGCTTATGGAGTTGGCCGCATCCCTAAAACCGCCTCTGGTGGAACTAGAGTTGCTGGCAACCGCAGGTCTGACCGCGCCTCTTCTTCGACCGCTCCTCCTGCCTTCAAAAGCAAGAATAGCGTTCCTAGAAAATACGTGGTCAAACTAAAGCCAGTTCCTTTTGTCCCAGCTACAACCGCTCCTCCCAAACCGCATGCAACTCCTAAGAAGAGTAAGGAGTTAGTAAAACCTCATGAAGCTTGTAGCTTTTATAAATGTTCTGTGTGTGATGGTTTAGGTCACAAGGCTGCAGAATGCCTTTTGCGGTTCACATCCAATGCCAGGAAGAGTAAACCTCCTTCTGTCAAGCAGGTGTGGGTCGTAAAGGGTTGCTAACTTCAGGACCCAAGGAATAAAGGGGGACCTCGTTCTTAATGTTTACATTTCAGGTCCTCTGCTTAATGGCTGGTCACTCCAAGGATAATGAATGGTATCTTGACAGTGGCTGCTCAAGACATATGACTGGAGATAGATCATTACTTGAAGATGTCATTGAAGCAAGTGGTCCGTCTGTAACCTTTGGTGACAACAAAAAAGGGAAGACGATTGGATATGGTATCATAAGGAGAGGAAACCTAACCATTGAGAAGGTTTCTCTTGTTGAAGGACTCAAGCACAACCTCCTTTCAATTTCTCAATTTTGCGACAAAGGAATGCTTTGTAACTTCACGTCATCAAACTGCTTTATCAAAGATAGCATTTCCGGCGTCACCCTACTCACAGGGATTCGTATGAGTAATATTTACATTATTGATCTAAATTCTGCATGTAGTATTACTAATCTCTGTTTTGTAGCTAAGAATGTGAGCGAAAATAGTTAGCTATGGCACAAGAGGTTGAGTCACTTGAACTTCAAGTATCTTGCAAAGATTGGTAGGGAAAACCTTGTTCGTGGTTTACCTAAAGTGGCTGACCATCATCCAGAGAAATGCAGTGCATGCCAGCTTGGTAAGCAGTCCGCGTCGTCTTTCACCAGCAAGACCGCTCCATCAACTTCAAGATGCTTACAACTGCTTCACATTGATTTGTTTGGACCCGTAACCACTGCCAACATTGGAGGAAATAGATATACTTTAGTGGTGGTGGATGATTATTCAAGATATACGTGGGTTGAGATGATGATTTCCAAAGATGATTGTTATGAGATTCTCACCGCACTTTTTAGACGGCTCCAAACTCAAAAAGAGGACGACATCGTTAGTGTTCGATCAGATAATGGAACAGAATTTAAGAACAACGGTGTTGGTCAATATTGTGATGACCATGGGATTGATCACAATTTTTCAACCGCTGGTGTTCCACAACAAAATGGGGTTGTGGAAAGGAAGAATAGGACGTTGATTGAGGCTGGAAAGACAATGATATCTGAAGCAAAGCTACCTCAGTATTTTTGGGTTGAAGCAATCAATACAGCATGCTTCACTCAGAACCGCTCCCTCATCAACAAAACCTATAACAAGACTCCCTATGAGCTTTGGCGAGGAAGAACCCCCAACATTGCATTCTTCAAAATCTTTGGCTGCAAATGTTTTGTCCTCTACAACGGAAGAGAAAATAGAGGTAAATTCGGAGCCAAGGCCGACGAAGGTATTTTTGTTGGGTATGCTAAACATTCAAAAGCTTTTCGTGTTTTCAATAAAACTAGTTTAAAAATAGTTGAGTCTGTTCATGTTACTTTTGATGAGCATTCTCTCCTTGAGCCACATTTGGCTCCAAATGTTGCTGATGATTTTGTTGAGCATAATGAAACAGGTGAACCATCTCAAACCGCACATGAACCTCAACCGCAAAATCCAGCACCCTCAACTGAAATTCCCTCAAACCGCACGTTTGAAACCGCACCTGAAGTTCCTACTCCAGATGCAACTCCTAGGGAAGAAGAAGTTGAGAATTCCCCTATCCAGCTTATAGAACCTCTTCGTCAACTTACCTTCCATGACTTCGCTGAAGGATCTAACGACGTTCCAATTGAAGATCTTCAGCAAACCTCAGTCCAACCAGACTTACCCCCTGAGGTTCGTGAAGTCGCTGCCACCCCTCACAAATGTGATTGGTGATCTGTTTTCCGGCGTTCAAACAAGGAGATCGAATTATGATGAGCATACTTCTCTTTTATCTCAAGTTGAACCCAAGAAGATTGATGAAGCACTCCAAGATTCCAGTTGGGTCGTTGCTATGCAAGAAGAACTCAACCAGTTTGAAAGATGCAAGGTCTGGACTTTGGTGCCTAGACCTCAGGATCAAGGAGTGATAGGAACTAAGTGGGTATTTAGGAATAAGATGGACGAGAATGGAAGCATCACTAGGAATAAAGCAAGGTTGGTTGCACAAGGATATAGGCAAAAAGAAGGAATCGATTATGATGAAACTTTTGCTCCAGTTGCAAGATTGGAAGCTATCAGAATTTTCTTAGCCTACTCCTCTTTCAAGCGTTTCAAGTTATATCAAATGGACGTAAAGAGTGCTTTCCTCAATGGCGAACTGCAAGAGACCGTGTATGTTGCCCGACCGCCTGAATTTGAAGACTCCAAATTTCCCAATCATGTCTACAAACTCCAGAAAGCTTTGTATGGACTTAAGCAAGCTCCAAGGGCATGGTATGAGACTCTTTCTAAAAATTTTACTAGAAAAAGGATTTAAACGTGGTAAAATTGATACAACTCTTTTTATTGCCAAATATAATGAGCATACTTTACTTGTTCAAATTTATGTCGATGATATTATTTTTGGTTCTACTAATGAGTTACTTTGTAAGCGTTTCGAGAAGCTAATGAAAAGCAAGTTTGAGATGAGCATGATGGGAGAATTAACATTCTTCCTTGGGCTTCAAATCAAGCAATGCGAAGAAGGTATTTTCCTCAGCCAAGCCAAATATACCAAGGAGTTGATAAAGAAGTTTGGATTAGAAAATGCTAAAGCATATGATACTCCTATGGCCACCGGCAATAAGCTAGATAAAGATCTCAAAGGTTAGAAAGTTGATCAAACTTTATATCGAGGTATGATCGGCTCATTACTTTACTTAACTGCTAGTAGGCCCGATATTATGTTTAGTGTCTGTGTATGTGCTCGTTACCAAGCAGATCCTAGAGAAGCACATCTTATTGCAGTCAAGCGTATAATCCGCTATTTATCTGGAACCACTAACCTTGAACTTTGGTATTCCAAAGATTCGAACTTCGATCTTGTAGGTTATTCAGATGCAGATTATGCAGCTTGTACTATTGACAGGAAAAGCACTAGTGGTACTTGTCATTTCCTTGGGAATAGACTAGTTGCTTGGGCCAGCAAGAAGCAAGCATCAGTTTCGATGTCAACCACGGAGGCCGAGTACATTCTTCTTGGTAGTTGTTCTTTGTCAAATCCTCGGATGAAGCGGCGGTTGGTGGACTATGGAATCCATGAAGGAAATTGCCCTATCATGTGTGACAACACTTCAACAATTTCAGTCTCCAACAACCCTGTCATGCATTCCAAGACCAAGCATATTGATATCAAGTATCATTTCCTCAAAGACCATATGGAGAAGAGGAATATCCATTTAGAGTACGTGGGGACAGACAACCAGATTGCTGATATCCTCACCAAGGCTCTTGACTCCAAGAGGTTTTCATTCCTTAGAGGAGAAATGGGTATGCTTGAACTTAAATAAATTCCATACTTTTTATTGGATAACTTGTTTGTTGAGTTTAGGATTGAAACTCTTAAGGATTGAGACCGCTTGTGTTGAAACCGCCTGTACCAAAACCGCAAGAGGTCCAACCGCCTGCATCCAACCGCCAGTTCCCAACCGCTTGATGCAGTCAGACCGCTTGGATCAAAACCGCGTTTCAACAAAAAAGTAAATTATGTCCATTTATGTCTCATCCTTATTTCTTTAAAAAAAAAAAAAAACTGTTCAAATTCTTTTATTTATTTTTTAGTCATTATTTTTTGACATAAGGGTATTTTTGCAAATGTTTTCCCTCGTTTATTTCAAAATTAAGAGCATTTATTGCTAAGGGGACATGAGAATTAATTTCCTTCATGTCAGTCGTCATAGAGAGATGTGCAGGAGGTGAAAGGGTGCAACAGTTGGTTTAATTCAATCATTCTTCCTGACCAACTGCCTCCACCCCTTTACCCTATATATACCTAAGTTGGTGAAAACAAACCTTTTTTGCCAACCCTCTCTGCAACCGTACTTATCTACCAAACTTTCTCTCTCTCTAAAACTTTTTACAAAACCTCCATTTTCAAACATTTTCTGAAATGGCAACAACTTCTAAAAGACAAAGGGCCTCAACTGTTGCTAGGGGAAAGAAACCTATTCTGGAAATGGTAACATCTCTAACCCTAACTCTTAATTTCTTCAAACTCTGCCATGGATGAACACTCATAAACTGTTTGTATTCTTCAGTTCATAACTTTGGTGATTTTGATCTTATTTGTTACTCATTTTTTATGATAGTTGTTGGGTTTTGCTCGGATTGATGCACTGATTTAGTTTCTAAAGTTTATTTCATGATCAATCCATGTTTAGAACACTGATTTTGAGATTTTAAGTTCATAACCTTCGAACACCCACTTTACATTTTTAGTGTTTCTTGATGATTCTGGGTAAAGGTTGTAATTTTAAAGATATATT
The DNA here is from genome assembly GCA_022495995.1 of Adenophora triphylla var. japonica. Lineage (NCBI taxonomy): Eukaryota > Viridiplantae > Streptophyta > Magnoliopsida > Asterales > Campanulaceae > Adenophora > Adenophora triphylla. The sequence continues at coordinate 256,080 of JAFEMH010001309.1, forward strand.
ATTATTCCCCTTCCCAATGTGATCATTTTGATATGCCATTTGCTTATTTTAGTTAAGTTTCATGAATCTCTGTTCTTGGTGTTCATGAACTGTTCTTCGTGTTCTTCATAAAACCCATGAGTTTTTCTTGAATATTCATATGTTTTGGATGCCCTGATTTTGAAAAATGTTTTCCAACACTTAGAAAAATTTTCAACATTTTCAATCTTTTTGGTTTTCCTAGGTTTGAAACCGCTTGTATGCAACCGCTTAAGGTTTTCAGTTTCAAACCGCATGTTCTAAACCGCATTTTCAAATATTTTGAAACCGCATGCTGGTTAAATTCCTTCCTTCATTGCTTTTGAGATTTTACTAAGTATATAGGCTGGAAACCAAGAAATTCCTCTCTAATCACCGCTTGCAGTGTGGGATAAGTTTGGATTACAATGCCACGTACTTAAGTAATTTTATTCTCAAGTCCTCATTATTTGTTTAAGTATTCATGGTTTCACTTGGGGTTTGAAATTTTCAAAACCGCACCATTGCTCAACCGCTTGGTGCTCAAACCGCATGTGAACTATGAATACACAAATGGATCTAACACTTGAAATTTTATTTTGTAGGATCCAACTACCTTCCTACCAGGTTGGGAAGTAAATGAGGAAGAGCTCAAAACTGATGCTCTTGGAAGGGAGTTGCTGAGGAAGCTGAGAGTTTCTGGCATCCTACCGCTTTTCACCAAGAAGCAAGATTTCATAGTGCCTTCTTTTGTGGACCAGTTCTTTGCAACCGCAAAGAAAAGATCAAGAGTTCTGGATCAAGGTCAAAGAGTTGCCTGCCTGACTGCAGTTGTTGAAGGCATGAAGCTATCAATTGATTACATTGACATCAGAAGACTTTTCAGATTTGTTGTTGGTGGTGCTCCCTTAGAGGTTGATAAAGTTATTCAGGACAATGCTGCCTTCCAAACCGCCAAAGTAGACACATTGGCTAAGAAGTACAAGAAGATCCCCAGAAAGAATTTTGGTGAGCTGATGAGCCACATTGGTCATCTGGTTGGGAGAACTATTTGTGGAAAGACAGGAAACCACAACAACTTTACATCCCAACAATGGATGTATTGTTCTGCTATCTTTATGGAGATCCAACTGCATTGGCCTAAAATCCTCTACATGGAAATAAAGGATAGCATTGAGACCTATCAGCCCAAGGTCAAAGGTGAAGATCAGAGGTGGAGACCATTCTGCAGGATCATAACCGCTCTATTGATGGACTATGAGCATCTAGATGATATGGTCACCAAGAATCCAGATCTTATGGTGGACTGCTCAGATGATTCTCTTGGATTGCTTGCATGCCACTCCTTCAGGTATGCTAATGGAGATGCATTATACAAATCCTTGTATGATGCAGATACCTATCCCTTGAAGGATCCCTACGAACTAAGAGATCCCACAACCGCTCCTCAAGCTAAAGGAGCCAAGCGGTCCAGGAAGCCCCAAGCCAGGGCAGAACCGCCACCAAAGAAGACCAAGACCGCTCCAGCAACCAAACCGCCTACAGCTGATGATGGAGCTGGTACCAGTAAGAAGAAGCAGAAGAAGCCATCTGAAACCATGAACTTGGTGGATGAAGAGGATGAAGAAGAGGAAGACCCAAGTATTCCCAACTTGGTGGCTAGAGCCAAGAAGGCTAGGGATGAGATGGCTGGATTGACTGTGGAAGAACAGATGAAGGTTCTTCAGGACAGAATCAATAGATTGGCTAAGGAACAGGCTGAGAAGTATCAAGCCAAAGGCAAGACTGTTGACCCAATCGCTTCTCAACAAGAACCGCCTTCAGAGAACCAACCACCTCTAACCCATCAAACCTCTCCTGTCCAATCACCTACCCAATCCCCAGCCAGATCCCCTTCAAAATCCAAATCCATAACTCCTTCCCCTATCAAAACCGCTCCAATTCAGGGGGAGAAACCTAAGAGAAGGAAGATGGTAGCCAAAAAGAAAACATCTAAAAAGACCAAGCCTGCTCAACCCTCACCCTCTCCTTCACCTCCCAGAAATTCCCCTCCTCAATCACCTCCTCAAAATTCCCCTTCACCTTCCCCCAGAAAATCACTATCACCCCTATCTTCTCAATCCCAATATAACTCACCCTAACATTTCCATTCCATAAACTCACAACATTCCAACCAAACCCCTACTCATTCTGCCTATCAACAATGGCAGTCCAAGCCCTCTGCTGGACATGCCACCTCCAAATCTGTTAGAGATGATCCAACCCCAACCAATTCCCCTAACAAAAACCGCTCCCATTCCCATACACCTAACCGCTCTAAGTCTAACACCCCTTCAAAATCCCCAACTCCTCACAACTCACCCATTAGACAGAACTCACCTCCTCCAAATATACCTCCCCAAACCCAAACCGCGCCTGAAACCAACCAAACCCAACTGCCTCCCATATTTCCAACCACCTCACCCTCAACCGCCCCTCTTTCTGAGTACTCCCAAATTCTCCAAACTCTCAATCTGATTCAAGGCCAACTGGTCATAAACCAAGGCCATGTCATCTCTTTAACCGCCTCCAATGAATCCCTCCTTGCCTCCAACCGCGCTTTACAAGCCAAGGTGGATTCTCACTCCCTTGAGTTGGCAACCCTTAAAGCTTCTTTGCTTGATGCCATTAAGGGGGAGAGATCTACAGCAATTCCATCCTCCTCCTCAACCGCCTCTCCTGACCAAACCGCTTCCCTAATCAAAACCGCTTCTGAAGCCTTTCAGAAATCTCTTGAAGCTGGTATGGTCAAAGCCTTAGAAGAAAAAGCTTCAGTTGAGGAGATGAAGAAATCCTTGGATGTTCTTGGAGAAAAATTTTGTGCCTCCCTTGATAAAGATTTGGGTAATCTGAGCACCAAATTCCTTGACTTTCTTCAATCCAGACCGCAATTATCTCAGGTTGTCCTGACCGCTCTGGATTCTCTACGTGAAGAAGTCTTGGAACAAATTGATCTATTCAAGGTGGATTCCAAGGTGAATCTGGATACTGTGTCGGATTCAGTGAAGGCCAAGCTGAACGAGATCCAAGATGAGTTCAATGACCGCTTGGACAACCTCAGGGAAGGATTCAACTCCAGACTAGGCTCAACAGTTAATGAACTCAAATCCTCCCTAAAGGTATCTGTGGATCTTGAGCCAATGGAACAAGCAATTCAAGCTCAAACCGCTTTAGTTCAAGAGGAACTCCACACCACTTTTAACTCTATCTATTCCTCTGTCAATGTGAAGCTTGACATTATCAAGAAAAATCTTGTGGAAAATACCAAAGCGGTTGGTGCCACCAATTCTACCTCTGCTCATTCTGTCAATGCCTTAAAGAAGCTTGAAGCTACTCTCACCAGAACCGCAGAGGAAGTTAGAAGATTGAGGAAAGCGTTTGCCCCTGACCAATCAAGAGTTTGGGCCAAGTGGAGCCGATCATGAAGTTAACAAGCCGCCCAAATAGCAAACCGCTTTTCCTTTTTGAACCGCTTGTGTAAGTTGGACCGCACTCTCCTTGTATTTTCTTTGTCCAACTTACTTTGTTTTGTTTTTTTTGTAACCTTGTAATTTTCCTTCATTCCTGTACTTGTAATCATCTTAGGAATTAATGAAAATTGCATCATGGTTTCAAAACCTTGTTCATATCAAACTGCTTGTTTGTAGAACAATGAAACCGCTTAAGGTCTTAAACCTCATTCAAATATTTTTTCAACTTAAAAATCACTCTTTTGAATTGATGTTTAAACATTCAGTTTAAACTGCACTCGAACTTAAACTCACATTTTTTAAGTGCACTGAATGCATTTCTATACTCTTCAAATTGTAAGTTTTTCAATCTTTCAAAAGTATAGAAATCTATAGCTTAAGCTAGTGTGTGCATTGACTTGGGACATGACTTACCATGTTAATTATTATGGACATGTTTTTACCAAGTACAATGTTTGCTTTTGCTGTAGTAGGTAATGGCATCAATCAAATAGGGGGAGATTGTTGGGTATGCATATTTTAACCCTCCTATTTTGTATTAGATTTGATTGATACCATAACCTCCTGTCTATTTTAAGGACTTTAGGACCCTATGTAATGAAGCTTAGACTTCAATTTTTTAGCTAAGTCCATTTTATAGTATAGGTTAATTTTAGGCTTGAAGACTGGCACAAGACTCATTGGATCTGAGGATTGCAGTTTAGAGTTTCAGACCACCCCATTAAAACCGCCTAGGCTGAACCGCTCCTGGAACCGCCTGGTGAAACTTTGTCTGAAACCGCTTCTCTGAACTCCTTAGTGCAAATCCCTTTGAACCTCTTCATGCAACTGCCTTGCAGTTTCATACTCAAACCGCACTTAAGGAATTCCTCTTCTGGTGGAACCGCTTCACATCAAACCGCTTGACCCCAGAACCGCTCCAATGATTGGCTACTTGAAGTGAACTCCCTTGACCGTTGGAATCCACGTCAGCAATATCAAAAGTCAACTACCATATCTTGTCACGTGACTACTTTTCAGACAAGATCTGCAAGGATCTTAAAAAGGTGACAGATGTCCTAACCACCTTGATTGCAGCTGAGGTCTGATCAGCTTTACCTGCATCAACAGTTCCATAGGAAAAAAATGGTTGTTGTGGACCAATGGGATTCCATCAAGGACTGTCCTTACAAGAGCTGTATCCAACGGCTAGTCTCTTGATGCTTGGGTATAAATACCCCTAATCTTCACCATTTGAAGATTGCTTGAAAACTTGAGAAATTGCTGTGTTCATAAGAAGTTGAAGCTCTGCCCAGAAATTCTAAGTCCTTTGAATCTTCATCTTCATACTTCAAGAAATATTCCCCAGCCCAGAAATCAAGCCTTAACACATTCAAGAATCATTGAGCTCTACATCTCTCAGATTTAAAGAGCCTTGATCTTGAACACACACTCACCTCACTTGTTTAAACACATAGTTTATTCATTTGAGATACACTGGTTATAGTCTAGGATTTGTTCTTCATAGAAAAGATTTTATTGTACTTTGTAATCTCTCAATACTCAATATAAAATCTCTCTTAGAAATCCAAGACTAACCATCTTGGTAGTGGACGTAGATCGTTTATCTATTGAACCACTCCAAATAGCTTGTCCGTACTTTACTGCATTTATATTTTATGTGCTTGCTAATTATTTATCTCTGCCTCTGTTTGATCTTTATATAGTTATCCTTTATTGTGAAATAGTGTTTGGAGTTAACAGTGTCAAAGCCTCACTTTTTGCAAACTGCACCTTCTGTAAACCGCACTATCAAACCGCTTTGCAAAATCGCTTCTCCCAAAACTGCTTTATAACTCCTATATTCCGCTGTGCATTTTACAACTCTACTTGCAGTTTCTTATACACTGCAAGAGGTTTTGTAAGCTTAGAGGTTTAGTTTTTAAAGAGGGCAAAAATTTTGTAACAGCTATTCACCCCCCCCCTCTAGCTGTATTTTCACCCTTGTTGCCACCTTTGGGACCAACAAGAAGCCTCGATGTCTGTATATGACACCCAGTCGAGGTCTAGCAAGGAATCAATCTTTGTCTTTAACTCATCGGCCCACGGAGTCGGCCACACATACTCGTCGAAAACCATCCTCTGACTCTCCGGGAATGGAAACTGCCAACCTACTCTGCTTTCAACAACGATCATGTGGTTCTCCCAACCATAGACCTTGTTTTGAGTATCCAGAAACAAGCCCCGTACATTCCTATGTGCATCAACACTAACCACGGATTTCCCACGAACTGTGGTTCGGGCCGTCCTATAGTATTGACGAAAAACTCTGTTACAATGCTCGTGGCCTAGGAATTTGCAGACTACGATGAAGGCGGACAGAATTCTGACGGCGTTGGCACTTAGCTCCATCGGCACACAAGACGAGTCCTATAGGAACTCATTGATGAAAGGGTCAAGGGGTAACCTCAATCCAAGCTCGAAGTGTTTGTAGAAAAAGGCTACTTTTTCCTTGCTGGTGAGAAGGGCCTGACGACAAGGCTCGAATTCAGCCTGACAGAGATACTCGAGACGGTATGAGGAGGCTTGGACCCTGTAGGAATCTCGAAGAACGTCAATCATTTGGGTCCCAATATCCTTCCTCCTGGTCTGGATTTTGGGAATGGCCCATCGCCCTTCTGCCCCGGCTCCAAAGCCTTGTTCATTGCGCCCTGGTCGTACACTTGTATGGAAGGCATCGACTATTCGAGGGCCCCCGACACTTGTGCTAGCCTCGTTTGCTTCTTGGATTGATTGGTTGGGACAACCGTCGTGATCCATTGCTACAAAACAAGTGGAAAGAGCAAGGGAATCAGTCCTAACATCCTTAGGCGACGACCTATCTAAGGGTAACCTAGATTCCCCTGAAACCAAACTCCTAAGTGAATCACGACGGGACAAGGAATAGTTGGTTTGTATATGACTGGGTAGGTCGTTCATTGACCTGAAGGGTGTGACCCTTGGATCATCTTCCTCAAATTCCCCAAGAACCTCACCAGTTGGAAATCCCAAGGGCTCATTTTCAAAACTAAATTTCTCCAGAATTGAAGAACATTCAACCAAAGGGATTTCTCTCCAAATGCCCCTAGCACATTTATATACCCGTTGGTTGAGCCCAAAACCAAATTTAACCCCTCTCTAAAAGCTCACAGTTCTGGGGGCCATTATTCAAATTTCTAAACCCCAACAAAACCCAGAAAATCGAAGAACAATCAAAGAAATTACTTGAGGAAGGAGTTGCAGATGAGTTTTCCGATAAGTTTTCTGGTGGGAGATCGAAAAAATCTCTTATCCAAGCTCCCAGTTGCCGTACGAACTGAGAAGCCAGAACCGTACAGGTCGCCAGAAAGGGATCTGATATTACCGGAGTTCTTCTTGCTGGTTGCCGAAATCTTTCTCCTTGCTAAATGCTCTCAAAGGTTTTGGGTGCGAAAAGTTTGAAATGGAGGAGGGGGGAGGTTTTTATACTCAGAGAAGATGAAGGGTTTTGGCCTAGGAAACCCAAATGGTGTAATGATGGGGAGCATTAAATTCCCTATGTGATTTCCGAGGGGAATGTCCCATCACGGGACGCGTGTCATTTAATGGGGGAATCCTAGTCGCCCACGTCATCAAAGGTGACGTCATCACTTTTTCAAATTTCAAATTGACGGTCTTATGGATAACCCTTAAAAGACAACGCTAACTCCCGGCCCGTCAAGAAGACCCATGAGTTGGGGGCCACTGAACAGAATATTTCGTAATGGGCCAGTCCCAGTACGTTCCCTACGAGATAAGGGGCCCAGCAAGCCCACTAAGGGATCAAGACTAAGGTAGCCCATCAAGCTTTGGGTCATGGCCCATCGTACAACAGATGGAAGTCGTCGCCAATGAGCGACCAAGCCCATCTAATGACGAGCCACCTTACCATATGGGTCGGAGCTCGTCTTACGAAGAATGACCGTCATCGCCATTGAGCGACCTAACTCATCTGGAGAACGAGAAAACTCACTCGTCCACTCGCTCGTCGAGTCATCTGTCAAGGCAACGATCTTACTGGACCTACAGCTCCAGGTAGTCCCTTTATTTGGCTTCCTCAATAAGCTTACTCAATAAGCTATTTTGGGATAAAGTCAGACCTGCCACTGGGCCATTATGCGCGTGCAATCACGGAACCAGAAGTAGCGCCAAAGATGTGCAGGTTGACTTTCTATTATAAGGCAAACAACTTATCCGTGTCAGACACAACAGTGTCCTTACTTAGGCGGAGCAATCCCAGCATGCCACGTGTACGCCAAGGGAACCAAGCTGATCCAACGGTTGGCCACTACCCAATCCAACGGTTCAAATGGAAACCCTAGTTCCATTTCATCCACTATAAATATGAGATCAGTGTCATGGGTTAAGGTAATGCAACTTTACATATTCACGTATACACACATCCACCATTTTCATATCACCCTTCTCCAGTCCAAACGCTGATTTTCACGCCGGAGGGCCTTGCCGGACAAGCCCCAGCGCAGTTCATGGTGTATTTCTTGTGTTGTGCAGATCCGAAGTCAGCCCAAATCATTAGCTGGACACAGAGCTGAGCCTGAACGTATTCCTGCGTCATCAAAAAATTATATTGGTAATTTGATAATTAAATTTGGTGTAATTATTGTGTTTTTTAAAATGTGTGAAAAGTGCAAAAATGACACATAATTTGGAGTCGGTCTGGGGAGAAACGCGTTTCTCCGTGCTTCTGGAGAAACGAGGCTTGTTTTGTCGCGTGACATAATAAGCCAGTTTCTGGATATACTTTCATCAGCTTCTGGATATCCAGAAGCTTTGAAAAGGATATCCGGAAGCTTTGGAAAGGATATCCAGAAACCAAATATTTTTTCTGGATATCCTTTCCAAAGCTTCTGGATATCCAGAACATTGAATATGGATATCCAGAAGCTTTGGAAAGGATAGCCGAGAAAAATATTTGGTTTCTGGATATCCTTTCCAAAGCTTCGGATATCCTTTCAAGCTTGGATATCCGAGAAGCTAACGGATATCCAGAAGCTTTGGAAAGGATATCCAGTTGTGGTGGCTAAGTATGTCGCGCGACAAAACAAGCCCCGTTTCTCCAGAGGCGACGGAGAAACGCGTTTCTCCCAGATTTTGTGCATAATTTGGACCAAAAGGAGTGGCAAATATACATAAAACGTCAAATATTTTGAAACAATATTTGACTCCTAAAACAATAAAATGTCAAATATTTTGAAACAATATTTGACTCCTAAAGCAATATGTATTTTGAACTCCCGTTCATACTCCTTGGTTCTCTTCATGTCATTTTATTTTTAGCTAATCCATACTTTGTCCTTTTTTCCTTTATTACATTCTTAAATAAGTATTACATTTTTAAATAAAATAATTATTTTAGTATAATTTTTTTTTATGATATAATTATTGTACAAATAAGTAAAACACGTTTTTTAAAGAAAAAAAAACTGACAAATGAACTACGATATATTTACAATGGGACATGAGATCAGTATTGTAATTTCATATGTAAAGTTCACTATATCAAGTCTAAATAAAGAAGATAATTTTTTTTTTTATTTCTTTTTCTTTGAACAAATGGGTGCATCTATTTTTGCAAGTTAATAAACTTGGTATCATACTTGGTCAACTTTCGAAGTTTTAAGAAGTGCAAAAAGGTTACTTTTAATAAAAAAAAACAAACAGAAACATTTCAATTAAAAACAATAGCAAATGTATAGGAGCCGGTTATCAACAAATGACTGGAAACTTTATTTATTTATTTATTTTTGATACCCAGGTTTCCAGCTTCGCCGGACTAATCCTGGACCACCAGGTACCGGCCCCACAGTATGCTGGCGGAGGTAAATCGCGGGATGTGCCCTATGCAGCCAGGGTGGCAGCACCCCTTATACTCCAGAGCCCCAAGGGGGACCTCCTACAAGGCATTTACATCACTCTTACATCTCCAAATGGCTGCTCCAGCTGCTCCTGCCAAAGAGGCATTTACATCACTCTTACAACACCAAATGGCTGCTCCAGCTTTGCACCTGCCAAGATTTGAACTCCCCACACTGAGGGTACAAGCCCAGCAATGCCGCTTCCTTAACTGCACGGATGTGTCCCGGTGGACTCCTAAGGACCCTGAAACCAAGGTAGAAAATTAAGCCCCAAGAGTCCCCTTGGGGGGACTCGAACCGGCGACCTCCCCTTCGGGAAGTCACCATTGTACCACTGGGCCAAGGCCCGTTAGGTACAAATGACTGGAAACTTGATCCAATTAGTGGGGCTGGCATATTCAAAAGTTGCCCTAAAGAAAACATGCAACAAGGCATAGATGAACAAAAAGAGATATCGACTATTGTCGAAATTTTTCATGTTCACACTCTTACGCAACTTTTAAATGGATGGCATACGATTACGCGTAAGCCCGAAGTTGATCAGAATATCATTTGAAAACTTTCCTTACAAACAAAAATCTGATGCGTTGTTTTTTTTTTTTTTCAAAAAGATGCAACCAAATCGACAATTAATTCATCATTCTCGCCGTGTAGTAGATTGAGATTAGCCAACAAATATAAACACAAAGCCCTCAACAACAAAGGGGAATCATAAGCCTTCAACAAATGAGGGAAATTGATATGACATAATTTATACTATCTATTTCCTATGTTTCCGTCCCTATAATTCTTTATTTTCATGTATTTAGTAGAGATGTGATGTAATTTGAGTGAAATATGTATTGAGAGGATTTAGTGAGAAAAGATGTAATTCGAGGGTAATTGAGAGATTTTACCTTGTAATTGAATATGGTTCTCAAAGAGCTCAAGAACATCATCTCTACATCAATGAAAGCCGACAAAGTCAAGGCAATGTTCGAGGGTAATTGAGTGATTTTACCTTGTAAAATTAGCTTTATTTTTTATTTGAAAAAGAATAAAATAATTTCTTGATCTTCATCTCTTAGAACTTCATCAATTAATATTTAGAATCTTGACTGTGTCGGCTAGGTTATTAATATTGATTGGGTTTATTAGTTGAGCGTGTCGCCGCTAGTAATTAATAACAAAGAAGAGAGAGAAATTTTATATCTCGTGATCAAGTGATAAGGGGAATAAAAGAAATAATGAACCAATGATATTGATTGATAAACAATAATAGTTTTATTTATCCAAGGTACTTTTAAATTACTGTTTACAATCCAATCTATTTTCTTACTTTAGTTTAATTACAAAAATCAAATCAAACAAACTCCCAAACTGGTCTGTGACTATTACATAAATAAATAACTGTTCTTCAGATGATCGACTCTGAACTTTTCCTTGCTGCAATTTTGTAGCCAAGTCTTGGTCATTAATTTGTAGGCTTGCGACTTCAGCCTATCTCATTGTATGGCCCATACCCGTTCAACTAATAATCTTCTTGAGCTTTGTGATCCAAAAATAGAAAAGACTTTCAGGAAGAGAAGGAAAAATTTATTGGTGGATAAGATGGAGAATAAGGATCCACCGCCGCCTCCACCCCAGACCCTAAGGCAAAGAGTAGCTCCTAATTGGGGGGAGCAACCACACGCAGTCGTATTTCCGGCTTTGCCTGACGGTGTCACCTTTGAGCTGAAGCCAAGATTATTGAATCAACTGCCTCATTTTCATGTTCTGCCGAGCGAGGATCCGAATCAGCACATTTCTCGGTTTGTGCAAATCTGCCAAAGTATGAAGCCGGCTTCACTTTCGATTGAGCAGCTTTTATTGAGAGCGTTCTCTCTCACCTTGAAAGACTATGCCAACACATGGTATTATCACTTGCCATTAAACAGTATCACTACATGGCAACAGATGAAGGAGATGTTTCTTGAAGAGTCACTACAAGGAAAATCGATTTTAGAGACGGAAAATTCCGTAGCTAAAATGAAGATTCCGTAGATAAATCGTGTTTAGAGACGGATTTGTTCCGTAGCTATTCCGTGGGTGCAGGTTCGTCGCTAAATTGGGTGTCGCTGTTTTGTAGTTGTTTTAGAGACGGACATATCCGTCTCTAAATTAGAGATAGGCATATCCGCCTCTAATTTAGAGACGGACATAATTGTGTCTAAAACAGCTACAAAATAGCTATGCCCAATTTAGCGATCAACATGCACCCACGGATTAGCTACGAAAGAAATCTGTCCCTAAACACGATTTAGAAACAGAATCTTCATTTTGGCTACAGAAATTGTCGTCTCTAAAACACATTTTCCTTGTAGTGTATATATATATATATATATATATATATATATATATATATATATATATATATATAAAATACACTTATAAATAACCTTATATTGATAAAATGTCATATATACATCTATTAACAATGTCAAAATACCACTACTAAAATATAATTCACATTCATAAAATTTCCTAAATCAAAACTTTTAAAATCAATTACAATTACAAATGGGGGTTCAATTATAAAATCAATAATAATTTCCTAATTAAACAAAACCAAACCCATTACTGTCCTTGGACCAACCCAAACCACAGCCAAGACCAAATCAACGACCCACCAGCTCACCAATGAGGCGGCCGCCTGGCCCATGCCGAGGCTGGGGCCTCACTCCCAGCCGTTTGGTCCCAAATCTGCCCAGCTTCATGCGGCCGCCCGGAGAATCACGATGCTGCCACCTCACATCCAGAAAATCCACCCAAGAAAAGCCACGGTGAGGCGGCCGCTTGGCCCCATAAGAGGCTAGCGCCTCACCTCCAGAAAAAATGCCCCCGATTGAATTGCTCAAAAATGGCAAACAAATTTACCCATCTTCCGGAAATACAGGAAATTGGTAATCAGACGCCATATTTGATAATGCTTAACAACAAGACTTGGATTCAAGTACAAGTTATAAGGTGAAATTATCTGCAAAATTCCACAAAAGCAACATCATCAATGCCAACTCAAATTCAAAAACAAACAATCACATACAAATAGAGACAAAATTAAAAGGAAACCCCGATTTCATTTTCAGAAAATCAAATAACCCAATTGAGAAACCCACCCAATAATCCAACCCATAAATGATTTTTCCAATTGAATTCATAAACCAATATATAAACAAATGAATCAACCAAAAAATACCTCGAGGGAACAACCAATGGTTGTGACAATCGCTGCGGTGAGATAAGACCGAGTTATAATAGGCATCTAGCGACCGGGAATGGCCGAAATCTCGCCGACGGTTATGGTTGTCTCCTATGGAGGAGTTTGATGGTGATCTTTACACCGTTGTCTTCGTCTTGCCATTGCCAAGAGCGGTAGAGCAGCGGCATAAGGAACGGAGGGTGAGTGGGTGACGGCGGCGTATTGTGAGTGACGGAGGGCGAAGAAAATGGAGAAAGTGAGAGTGATGGAGGGCGGAGGGTGACGGTGATGGCGGTGTAAGGTGCAGAGAGAGTAGGGAATGGGGAGGTTGTTTGTGTTTGCTGTGTTTGTTGCTGCCATGGAGAGAAATAGAGAGAGAAATATAGAAATAGGGTTAAATGAGAGGAATAAAGGAAAGGGAAGAGGTTTTCTTTGAATTAATATGGACCGTTGGATTGAATGTAATGAACGGTTAGATGTTGCTTTGCTCATGATCCGCGTGAAATTTTGGTATCCAATCAAACAATGCCACATCACATATTTATATTTGTTTCACACTATACTATATGCTAACTAAAATATTTATGCCTAATATCAAGAATAATAATATTTATTATCAATAATTTTTATTAATGAATTATTAATTATATAATTGATTAATTAATTAATATTAATATTAATTATATAAACAGTATAATATTAATAATATTACTAATAATAACTAATAATTTTTATTTTTTTTATTGAATAGGAAAAAATATTTTAGACTTTTTTTATTAGTGGAATTTACAAAAAGTTATCTAAAATATTTACATGTTTTTATTTGATTTATCCCAAATTTTAGTTAAAAGAGGGACGGACTACCCAATATTTATTTTTTATTTTTAAAAAAATATTTATTGACTAAAAAATAATATTTTAGACTTTGTTAATTAGTGATTTTTTTTAGAAAAAGTTATATAAGAAAAGGTAGAAAAAAACTAAACAAATGAAAGTATATAGAAGAAAAGTCAAAAGAGGAACGCACTACCCTATATTTATTTTTTATTTTTATTTTAAATTTTTTATTGACTAGAAAATAATATTTCAGCCTTTGTAAATTAGTGATTTTTTTTTTACAAAAAGGTATATAAAAAAAGAGAGAAAAAAACTAAACAAATGAAAGTATATAGAAGAAAAGTCAAATGAGGGACGGACTACCCTATATTTATTTTTTATTTTTATAAAAAAATTTATTGACTAGAAAATAATATTTTATACTTTGTTAATTAGTGTTTTTTTAGAAAAAGTTATATAAAAAAAGATAGAAAAAAACTAAACAAATGAAATTATATAGAAGAAAAGTCAAAAAGGGACGGACTACCCTATATTTATTTTTTTTAATTTTTTTATTGACTAGAAAATAATATTTTAGACTTTATTAATTAGTGATTTTTTTAGAAAAAATTATATAAAAAAAGATAGGGTTTAGGGTAAATGATATAGGGTTTAGGGTATAGAGTGAGGTTTAGACTTTAGAATGGGGTATATTTATTTTTTATTTTAATTTTTTATTGACTAGAAAAAAATATTTTAGACTATGTTAACTAGTGATTTTTTTTAGAAAACGTTATATAAAAAAAGATAGAAAAAAACTAAACAAATGAAAGTATATAGAAGAAAAGTCAAAAGAGGGACAGACTATCCTATATTTATTTTTTATTTTTAAAAAAATATTTATTGACTAGAAAATAATATTTTAGCTTTGTTAATTAGTTATTTTTAAGAAAAAGTTATAGAAAAAAAGATAGAAAAAAACTAAACAAATGAAAGTATATAGAAGAAAAGTCAAAAGAGGGAAAGACTACCCTATATTTATTTTTTAATTTTTTTTTAATTTTTTATTGACTAGGAAATAATATTTTAGACTTTGTTAATTACTGATATTTTTTACAAAAAAGTATATAAAAAAAATAGAAAAAAATAAATAAATGAAAGTATATAGAAGAAAAGTCAAAAGAGGAACGAACTACCCTAAACCATATATCCTAAACCTTATACCCTATATCATATACCCTATACCCTAAACCCTAAGCCCTAAGCCTTAAACCCTATACATTATACCCTAAACCCTAAACCCTAAACCCTAAAAAATATCTTATACCCTAAGCCCTAATTCCTAAACCCTACACCCTAAATCCTAACCCATATACCCTAAACCTTACACCCTATACCCTAAACCCTAAGCCCTAGACCCTATACCTTATCCCTTATACCCTAAACCCTAAAGCCTATACCCTAAACATTATACCTTATACCCTATATGCTAGCTAAATCTTAAATCATATACCTATACATTATACCCTAAACCCTATACCCTAAGTCATATACCTATACATTATCCTTTATACCCTAAATCCTAAACCCTATACCCTAACCCTTATATCTTATACCTTATACCCTATACCCTAAACCTTATACCTATACATTATACCTTATACCTGAAACCCTATACCCTAAACCTTATACCCTATACCCTAAACCCTAAACCCTAAACCCTAAGCCCTAAGCCCTATACCTTAATGAAAAAGTTTTTTTTCTCTCTCTAGGGTGACAAAGAGATTTCTGGGCGTAGGGATTTCGCAGATCATTTGGCCGTTTTTGGCCGGAGATGGAGCCGGTGCAGGCGGTTCTTCATGGGGGGACACTCTGTTTCCATGGGGAATGGTGGGGGGCAGCTATTACAACAGAAAGATAGGCTGTTAGGGCAGAATTCTGCTGCTGCAGAAAATTAGCAGTCACCTCCTGCATGGGGAGGGAGAGGCAAGATTCAGCATGGTTTTGGGGGATCAATGGGTCAAGGTGGGTTAGTCTCTTCTTCTGGGTCGAAATTACAACAGAAGGAGAAGCTGGTTACTGCTGTATTGGAGCCACATGTTCAAGGGGTAGGAGTAGAGCCCCATAAAATTCCTTTATCCTATTCGGCGGCTGTGAAGAGTGATCGTGGAGTGGACGGAACTTTTCTGAATCCTTTTGAAGGATTGGATTCCCCAATTAGACCGACTTCGAAGGTTGATGGTGCTAATGCATTGATTCTCACGGATAGGGAAGTACAAGCTGCAGTGGATCGTTTAAAGTATACATTGGTGTTGAAATTCTCTGCGGGTAGACCACAGCTTAAGGTAATTTACGATCACATTAAATAGATTTGGGGCTTGAAAGAAAATTCAATGTGGGTTTGTTGGACACTAGACATGTTCTTGTTAACATGTCAAGCCAAGATGATTTTACTAGAGCTTTAGCCAGGGAATATAATGTTATTGCTAATAGCAATTTTCATTGTTTTCGTTGGACACCGAATTTTGATTTCATGGTTGATAATCCATGTATTGCGATATGGGTTCGGTTGCCTAATTTACCTTTGCATTGGTATGCGTTTATGAAAAATATTGGAAATATGCTTGGGAAATTTTTGAAGGCAGATGATAGGACTACTGGGTTCACATATCATGCCTTTGCTCAGTTGTGTGTGGAAGTTGATGTTTTTAAGCCCCTTCCATCTCATATTTTCTTGGGGATGTCGAAAGATAACGCTTTCATGCAGGAAGTGGAGTTTGAAGGCAATGTAGCTTTTTGTGAGGGTTGTGGTCTTTTGGGTCATACTAAGGGTTCATGCAGGAAAGGTAAGATGAGACCTAAGGGTGATCAAGAAAGGCAGAAAGTGGCTAATCAGAGCCAAGGTCGCAAGGAGGTGATAAAGGTTACTGATAATGGGGAGGTTAAAAAGACTCAACAAAAGGCATGGCAAGTGAAGGGGAAAAGGGAAGGTAGTGGAAGAACTTCATCATGTTGGGGCTCATAAGGATGGTGTGGGGCCATCTACCAATCAAGTTGCTGATAAGGTAAATACTAAAAACTTGACTTTTGGTAAGGTAACTATACTTGGTAAGGAGGGGAATGTTGATAAGGCTACAATAAGGTCAATACCTCGAACGCTTTCTCAGTATTGGAGGATATTGATGGTGAGGGTGTAAATGGGGAACAATGTCAATTGAATATGGAGGCGTCATTGTCTTCTAGTACGGAGGAGGTGAATAAGGGATTTGAGACTGGGTATTGTTATTTGGGGGGTATAGAGCCATCGATTGAGCCTTCAGGGAATGTAATAATGGTGGAGTATGGTGAAATTGAGATTGATAGGGAGCCTGTTCCATCCCCTAATGCGGTTGCTAAAGATGATAGGGTTGAGAATGAGGAGTTTGAAACAGGTGAGATCGAGGTTATTAATGGTGGGGAGCCAAGTAACAAGTTTTTTCCTGCGGGGGAGAAGGATATTGTTCCATTGGGAGACATTGCTCCTTCGCAGAGTGCTGTGGCAGATTCTGATAAGGGGGAGATGTTGAGTGTTCTAACGAGGAGGTTTCATCTTCGGCCGGGGAGGATGATTCACAGGATTCTTCCTTTGTGGTGGAGGACAGAGTAGGGCAAGAGGCTAATAATATCGTGCATCAAAAGGTGTCTCCTCGGAGAACCCGGAGTAAGCGTAAGGGGGGTCTTCTAAATCCAAGGTTTTCCAATGACGGTCATCATATGGAACGCTAGGGGGGTTGGGAACGTGGAGACTATGGATGTATTGAAGCTATTGATTGCTAAGCATAAATCGTGGTGTCTTGCAATTTTAGAACCCAAACTCATGGGGGATAGGCTTGCAAGAATTGCGAGGCAGTTAAGGTTTAATAAGTTTTTACATGGGAATCCGGTCAATACACACATTTGGGTTCTATGGAGTTTGGGATTTGACAAGGATTTGGTTACAAGTTCAAGCCAACAAATGACGGTGCGGGTTACTTGTAGTGGGGAGGATTACGATCTTCTTTCATTCGTTTATGCTAGTTGTGATTGGGTGGCTAGGAAAGCTTTGTGGACAGAGCTTACAGATATTTTCGATCAGTTTGATGTGCCTTGTCTTGTAGGGGGAGACTTCAACATTATATCGCAGCCTTCCGAGAAATTGGGAGGTAATAGTTGGGATTTCTTGGGTATGGATGAGTTCAATTCATGTATAGTTGTTGCGGGTGTTTCTGAGGTGGACTTTGAAGGCAGCATATATACATGGTGTAATGGGCATGATGGGACGACGCGTATATGGCAACGCTTGGATAGGGTTTTGGTTAATGGGGCTTTTCTTTCGAGGCACGGGCTTGTCACGGTGACTCATCTTCCTCAGGACATGTCGGATCATTCGCCTCTAAAGGTTAGCTTTTTGGAGATTCCCAAACCAAGGTACGTCTTTAAATTTATGAAAATGTGGTTGGATCATCATGGCTTTCTGAGTTTTGTGCAAGAAGTTTGGGGTCGATGGACCGGGGGTAATCCTTTGGAAAAACTCCATAGGAAATTGCATGCTCTTCGCAAGGCCCTTAGACAATGGAATTGGGAGATTTTTGGAAATATTTTTAGAAAAATTGATGGTCTTCGGGATGGGATTATGGCTTTGGATGTTCAGTTGCAGCAGGGTTGGGATGATTCCGTAGCTCTTAATCTCAAGCAGAAACGGGTGGAATTGGCTCAGGCTCTGCGATGGGAATATGATATGAAGCAGCAACAGTCGAGGTATTTGTGGGTTAAAGAAGGGGACAGAAATTTAGCGTTTTTTTCATGCTAGCATTAAGGAGAGGAGACGGATGAATTCTTACAAATTACAGCTTCGGGATGGGTCTTGGTGTGATAATGAGGTGGTCTTGGGTAATCTGGGGGCGGCCTACTTTGAGGACATGTTTCGATCTATCCCTCATGTTATTGATGATTATCTATTTGCGGGTATTGATGGGGATTTAACTCTGGAGGATAATATGGCTATTACAGCGATTCCGGATGAGAAGGAAATATGGGATGCCATTAAATCTTTAAATGCAGATAGTGCGCCGGGTGTGGATGGTTTTACGGGCCATTTTTTCAGGGGATGCTGGCCTATTATTAAGGTAGATGTGGTGGCTGCAGTTCAGGTGTTTTATAATAGAGTGGAGCTGTCAAGGGGTCTATCTTCCAATGTTCTAGTTTTGATTCCCAAGGTTGATAAGCCAACGGGTTTTAAGGATTTGAGACCGATAAGCTTGTCCACGTTCATGAACAAGGTTATCTCAAAGATCCTTACTATCCGTTTGGCCTTGGTGATTCCCAAGGTGATTTCCCCGAAGCAAACGGGCTTCATTAAAGGCCGGGGTATTCAAGAAAATATCGCTTTGGCTCATGAGTTGGTTCATCGGATTGATCAGAAAGTTACGGGGGGGCATAGTATTGATCAAGCTCGATATGTCCAAGGCCTATGACCGAGTGGAGTGGGACTTCCTGTTTCGTGCATTGACGTCATTCGGTTTCGGTGATAGGTGTCGGGATTTGATTTGGATATTGGTTCAAGGCAACTGGTACTCGGTTCGAATGGGTGATATTTCTCATGTATTTTTTGCTTCCTCTCGTGGGGTGAAACAAGGGGATCCTCTGTCTCCCCTTTTGTTTATTATTGCTCAAGAGGTCTTGTCGCCGGCTTTACACAGAGCAGTGGCGAATAATGTTTTCCTTCCGTATTTGCATGGTCGGGGTGCTTTTCATATCACCCATTTGTTGTATGCGGATGACATGTTACTATTTTGTAATGGGAGGAGGAGTTCGATTGAGGGATTGAGGGGTGTTTTGGCAATGTATGAAAGGGCTTCGGGGCAGCTTATAAGCCTTGAAAAAAGTGGTTTCTATGTAGGTAAGAAGATGAGAAATTTTGAGGTGGATAACATTCGGCGTTGGTCAGGTTGCACTCACCAACTGTTTCCGCAGAAGTATCTTGGGATTCCTTTGTTAAAGGGGAGGATGTTGAGGGTTCATTTTGCAGAGATTGAACCGAAGGTGCTGAAGAGGATTAGTGGTTGGAAGGCTAGACTGTTTTCATTTGGAGGTAAGTTGATTTTAATTAAGTAGGTTTTGAGTAGCATTCCAATATATTCGATGGGTGTTCTTAAAGTGCCAAAAGGGGTGATAAAAAAGATTGAGGGGCTGTTAGCACATTTCTTATGGAGCAGTGGCGGTGAGAAACGACCCCAATGGGTGGCTTGGGATAAGGTTTATAGGCCTATCCAAGAAGGTGGTTCGGGGGTGAGAGCTATGGGTGATGTTAATGGTGCGTTGCTGGCCAAGCTTGCGTGGGTGGCTAAACATGGCAATTCTTTATGGTCCCGCTTTATTAGGGAGAAGTATGGGCTGAGCTATGCGGAGTCTAGTTCACATGCGTGGAAGGCAGCTTCATATTTTCTTTCACAGCTGGATGATTGTAGTCAGTGGATTGTTGGCAGAGGGGATATTCGATTTTGGGGGGGATGACTGGTGTGGAGAACGTATTGGGGGTCCTAATCCGAAGGATGAAACTCTATCAGTTCGGGATGGATTGGCGATTATAGATGATTTATGGGACCACATTCCAATTCACCTACATGATAACATTAAGAGGGTTCGGGTGGATATTGATAGGGATGATATGGTGGTGTTTACGCTGACAAAGTCGGGAGATTTTGAGACTGCAGCTTGGTGGGATCATTATCATATCCGGAGTCCTTTGGTGGATTGGGGTGCTAAGATTTGGCAGAAGAACATTCCTACCAAGGTTAGTGGCTTCTGGTGGCGCTTAATGCATAGTGCCCACCTGGTTGATTCCAGATTGGAGGAGAGGGGTTTCAACATCCCGCCTCGTTGTTTATGTTGTCTGTCTGGTGGACATAGGGAGACTCTTGAGTATTTATTTCTTCACTCGGATATGGCGTTATCTTTATGGCAACATTGGTCTTCTTTCTTCGGGATTGGGAGTCAGTATACGGGATTACATCAGTTGTGGGAGATTTGGTGTAGGGGTCAATCCAAAAGGACTCAAATAGGGTTGGTTCGCATGGGGACTATGATGTTTATTTGCTGGGGGTTGTGGAAGGTGAGATGTAAGATGGTGTTTGAAGGCAAACAAATGGAGTGTGATGCTATCAATGAGGGAGTTCAACGTGCTTTATTGGATATGTGTTCTTTTCTGACTCCCAAGGAGAAGCATACACAAGAAGCTTGTAATATTCTGAATTGTTTAGGATTAAGGGTGGTAGTGGTGAGGCGTAGAGTGAAAATAATTTTGAGATGGGAGCCATCGAGGGAGTATTGTTACACTCTTAACACAGACGGATCGTCGGTGCATGGTGAGTGCTCGGGAGGAGGTATCATTCGAGATTGGAGGGGTGGTTTCATTCATGCTTTTTCCAACTATTATGGGAGGGGCACCAACATGAAGGCAGAGATTTTGGCCCTTCGGGATGGGTTGAGATTATGTCGGGATCTTCATTTAGATTTGGTGCTTGTAGAGTCGGATTCTTTGGTGGCTGTGGGGATTTTAAAAGGGGGTTTCTCCGGCCCCTGGCAACATTCATATGAGCTTAGGGAATGTGGAAATTTGATGTGGGAATTTGGCATTCGACATGTTTTACGGGAAGCAAATGGGGTGGCAGATCGGCTAGCAGCAGTGGCATATGTTCATCAACATCATACGGTTTATTTGCTTGCTAGAGATATCCCGGGGGACGTTATAGAGGCCTTGACATTTGATAATTATGGATGCTATGTGGTTCGTGATTGATTTGGGACAGCTTTTGGTATTGCATGGATTTTGGATGCGGCAGATTTTTGGTTGTCGGTTTGCTGGCTGCTTGGGACTGATGTGCATGGCCTTGTTTTGTTTTAAACATGGCCATGCAAGTACTGATGTTTCAATTTTAAGTACTGGTGTTTCAATTTTGATGGATTTTGCTAGTGTACATGGCCTTGTTCAGATATCAGCATGGCCATGCGAAGGAGGGCACGGCCATGTCATTTTGCTTGCTTGCCCGAGCAACTGAGGAATTTTCAAGCGTGGAGTTTCTGCTTTCTTGGAGCGTCCGATCCCAATTTTTGGTGCGTCCGCTCCCCTCTTGGCTGGGCTGGGTCGTGGATTTGGCTAGTGGGCTGGCAGTGGCTTGGGCTGGTATGATTTGGGCAACGCCTTTGCAGTTTGGGAATTTAAATTGGGTTGTTTTAATGGAACCGTGGTGGCCCTTTCAGCTTGGATGGTTTGTTTTTGGTGTTGGGATAGATTGATTTATTTTAATTATGTTGGATTTAGAGTTGGGCATTTTGATTCTCAATCATTGATGTAATATTTTTCTTTCATCAATAAAAGCTCCTAGGTGTCATCCTGGTTCTTCAAAACAAAAACCCTAAGCCCTAGACCCTATACCTTATCCCTTATACCCTAAACCCTAAACCTTATACCTTATACCCTATACACTAGCTAAACCCTAAATCATATACCTATACATTATACCCTAAACTATATACCCTAAGTCGTATACATATACCTTATCCCTTATACCCTAAATCATGCATATACATATATATTATACCTTATAACCTAAACCCTATACCCTAACCCTTATACCTTATACCCTACACGATGGCTCTTTCTTTATGGCAGCACTGGGCATCCTTTTTTGGGCTTGGATATCACTATACGGATCTGCATCCTTTATGGGATAATTGGTGCGGGGACCAATCTCGTAGAGCTCAAATAGGTTTGGTGAGAATGGGGATCATGTTGTTTGTCTGTTGGGATTTATGGAAGGCGCGATGCAAGATGGTTTTTGTCGGCAAACAGATGGAGTGTAGTGCTATTATAGATGGGGTACAGCAGGCGTTGGTGGATATGTGCTCTTTCATGCTTCCCAAGGCAAAACCTACGTTGATGGCTCGAAATATTTTACTTAGTCTAAAATTACGGGTGGTAGAGGTGAAGATTAGGAGGAATCGAACTTTGCATTGGGAACCTTCTAGTTCTTGTTTCTATACTCTCAACACGGATGGTTCGTCTGTTCATGGCGAGTGTTCGGGAGGAGGTATCATTCGGGATTGGAGGGGTGGTTTTGTGAGTGCTTTTTTTAATTACTACGGTTTGGGTACCAACATGAAAGCGGAGATATTTGCTATTCGGGATGGTTTGAGGTTATGCCGCGAACTTCAATTGGAATTGGTTCAGGTGGAGTCTGATTCTTTGGTGGCAGTGGGGATTTTGAGAGGTAGTTTTATCGGGGCTTGGCAATATGCATATGAGCTAAAGGAATGTAGGAGTTTGCTAGGCGACTTCGGCATTCGACATGTTCTAAGGGAAGCAAATGGGGTGGCGGATAGGCTCGCGGCAGTGGCACATGATCATCATATAATGATGGTTTATTTTCATGCTAGAGCCCTCCCGAAGGAAGTGTTAGAGGCCTTGAACTTCGATGTGTCGGGTTGTTATGTTGTTCGTCGTTGATATGGGAATGATTATATGGATTTTGGTGATTTCTTGGTGGTTATTTACTAGTTTGAATGGTGATAACTTGGGGCTGATGTTACTGATTTTGGCTGTTGTTTTCTCATTTCTGCTGGTGGTTGGTATTGCTTGGTTTTTTTTTGGAGCTTGGATGATTATTTGTCGAAGATTTGGGACAGTTCTTTTTGGCTTTGGTGGTGTTTTGGTGGTTATTGACTATTTTCTTGGGGCTAAATCTCTACTTGTTGGCTGGTATTTAATACTGTTTCAGGTTACTAAGTTGATAGTAATTGTTTTGGGACAGATTCAAGGGGTTGTTTGGCTGCTGGGATCTGATTTTGGTTTGCCGCTGAAGTATGTTGCTGCTGTTTGGATTTCTTGCAGAGATTGGGTAAGCCGTGCGACACAATTGATCTTGGAAGGACGAGTCGTGCCCAAATGGACGACTCGTGCCCTTAAGCCTGGCTCGTTTCTGAAGTTTCTGTCTATTTGGAGCGTCCGCTCCCCTCATGGCTGGGCTGGGTCGTGGTTTTTGGAAGGTGCTGGGTGGTTTGGGCCATGTTTGGCTGACTTGGCCTACATTTTCTGATTTGGTTTGGGCATTTTGGGGCCAACCTCGGCCAATCTTACCTTGGGTTTGGCCTGGAACAATTTGGGATAGTTTGGTTTGTATTTTAATTATGTTGGTTTTAGAGTTGGGCATTTTAATACCCACTCATTGATGTAATATTCTTCTTTCATCAATAAAAGTTCTCAGGTGTCGTCCTGGTTCTCAAAAAAAAAAAAAACTAAGTCGTATACCTATACCATATACCCTATACCCTAAACTAGGGCTGTAAACGAGTCGAGTTCGAACGAGTTTTATGTGTTCGAGCTCGAGTTCGTTTTATAGTTATCGAGTTCGAGTTCAATCGGTGGTTCGAACTCGAGCTCGATCGAGTTCGAGTTGTTCGCGAGCTACTCGCGAGCTTCTCGAGTCGATCTCGATTTCGAGCTTAAACGATCCGAGTTCGAGTTTGATCTTTTTTGGAAACAAATTTTCGAGCTTAACGAGTTTATTTCGAGTTCGAGTTGTTATCGAACTCGAGTTCAAGCGAGTCAAACTCGAGTTTTGGGCCTTTTTTTTACTGGGTCTTGAATTGTTAGAGTGGGCTTGCCTTGAATTGTTAGAGTCTGGTCCGCAGATAACTCTTAAAAAAAATATCATGACAATTCAAATGAAGAAATCTTATTTAATACATGCAAACTGAATGTGCCAACTGAGTGGGCTCTTCTCTGCAAATTTTTGTAAGTGTTTTCTTGATTGAATTAGCTGTAACTGGATTTAATGCCAAACTGAGACATAATCAAACATTGTTTCAAAAGAAAATCATTCAAACTAAGAACTGAGACATAATCAAACTGAGACATTCAAACTGAGACATATTCAAACTGAAAAAAAAACCTCTGAAGTCTAATTTAATACTTTCCAAATAACAAACATTGTTTCAAAAGAAAATGCCACATACATGTTCATACAATCAAAATAACAAACCCATTGTTTCAAACTGAGACATAATCAAACTGACTAACTGAGTATTCAAAATAACAAACTGAGACATAAACAAACTGAGTCACTAACTGAGTATTCAAAATAACAAACCCATTGTTTCAAAAGAAAATGCCACATGCATTTTAAAGCATGGTACTCTGCTCATGAGTATTCAAAATAACAAACATTGTTTCAAAACATTTTCCATTGTCCCATACCTGATACTCCCATAGCTATGGCGTAGGGTCATTGGGGAACTGAAATACCTGCTCCTTAATCTTGTCCTGTAAAAGAAACACATGACATAGCAATTAACACATTAACATTGAATCATTGATAATAAAAATGTGTCAGGTTTTTACTTGTAAAAGAAACATATAATATATTACTATATCTATACACTCACATCAATTTTTACTTGTTTTTTATTTAGTCCAATAGCCTCTCTTGCCCAATTTGCTCCACATAATAGAACTTGAACTATTTCAGGTTTCAACGAAGCACGATACGGGTCAATAACCCTACTTCCTGCACTAAAGGTAGACTCCAAGGTGACTGTGGTGATAGGAATGGACAAAATGTTAGAAGCAACCTGAGACAAAACTTTGTATTTAAAGCTATTAGCTTTCCACCACTCCAAAGCATCAAACGATTGTCCAGGAACATCATTTACAGGCCTTTCTTTAAAATAAGTATCCAACTCAGATTCCTCCGGCTCCGCATTTGTTTGTGACATGTGCAAACAAAACTTGAACATCCCAGATGCAACACTTGGACCCTGGTTTGCTGTTTCATTTGAATGACTGCTATTAGAACTAGAAGATGTACCAACTTGAGATGCCCTCTCTTTTGAATTTGAAACATACTCGGCAAATAATTCTCGTATGGTACTCTGAACCTCATCAATTTTCTTATTTGCGACTCCAGCCTCTGTGTACATAACTGGAAAATAGTAGTCAATAAGCTTGAACTTGAACCTAGGATCTAAAACAGAAGCAAGAGACATCGTTAGATTACTTCCACCCCAATACTTATCAAACTTTTTGTTCATCTTTTCAGCCATAAGTTTAATGTCATCATCAAGACTCTTCAACTTCTCATTAATCACTTCTTTTATCCTCTAACCCTCTGAGAGAAGTAAGTTGGCAGTAGGGTATGAAGTTCCTGAAAGAATATTTGTTATGATGTTAAAAACTTCCAAGAAGTCACAAACATCTTGAACTTTTCCCATTCATCATCGCTAGGAACATAATCAAAGCCCCTTTCCCTATTTCGATATTCTGGAAACACAGCCTTGAACTCAATCGCAGTTGCTAACATCTTGAAAGTGGAGTTCCAACGTGTATTATTGTCCAAAATCAACTTTTTCCCACTCAAGTTCAACTCTTTCGAAATAGCTGCAAACTTTATTAGTCTCCCCTCCATTTGAGTAATATATTTAACACCGTCTCTTACACAAAGAATAATATAATTAATCGGTTTAAGTCAACTTCATAAAATGAAATACATTCTTGTGTAACCATTTGACGAGTAATCTTTTTCCAAAATGGGGTAGCAGAACTCATCATCTTGTTAAACATAAGTGAATCTACTAGTGAAAATGGCAACTCATTAATCAATGTAAACTCAGCAACGGTCTTTCTCATCAATGCATGATCATACTTAAATGTCTCCAACTTATTAGATTTGGTACCTGAAGGTGTAAACTGTAATACTTTTTGACTAAGCAGTCCATTCTCAGCTTTACATTTTTTCACATGCCTTCCCAATTGAGTCGTTGAGCTTGTCGAGTGCATCTTGAAAGTTTTCTTGCAAATGTTGCACATAGCTAATCTTTGTTCCCCTTCTTTAACTTTAAGTTCGGTACATATTTTCCATACCTCCGATCTCTTTTTGTTTTTAAATTTTTCAAGCCCACTCTCCGTATCTTCTGCTCCATTTCCTAGATTTTCTGTTGAACCATTATATACTAAATCATTGTCATCTTGGTCAATTTCAATATCATTCATGGCATCATCATCTTGACGGGATATGCTTCCAATACTTATATTGTTGTCATATTCCTCCATATTCCCTGTTAATGTGCACATTCAAAGAGAAATTTTGAAATTAAAGTTGAGAAATTGAAGAGAGAGATAAAAGAGGTATGTGGGAAATTAGTTAATTTACAGTTTGAGCACCACCATGGTAATAAATAATCAGTACATATGGAAAAGAAAAAGAAATATTGATGTCTATAAAATACTCCCTTCGTACAGCAGAGGCAGAGGGGATGGCAAATCGAAGAATACTTCACAATTTCACATAAATCCCGAGCAAGATGACATTCAAACTTCAAAGTATATGATAAACCAACGACTAACGCTGCTCCGGCATTCCCCATATTCAAATAAAAAACTAAAGCCCAAGCAGTAGGTACATGGAAAACAAGAACTGCAACTGAGCTAACTAACATTGGGAGCATCAAACTTTGAAAAAAGTTTTGAAAAGGTAATAATTTTGAAATTATAGTTGAGAAATTGAAGAGAGAGAGAGAGAAAAGAGGTATGTGGGAAACCCTAGCATCTATCAACCAGAAAAAAAAACCATCATCGTAGAAAGAAGAAAGGAAATAGTGAAATACCGAGTGAGAGGGCCGGAGAGAGCGCCGGCAATGGGAGCGCTGGAGAGAGCGGTGGGGAGAGAGGACGACGGGCCGACGGTAAAAGATGGGAAGTTAAAAGAGTGAAATGTCAAATGTGGAATCATGGAACTGGAAATGGAGGAGACTAGGCCTAGGAGTCTTTTGGTTTTTCTCTTGCCTTTCAAAATCAGATTTGAAAATGGAGGAGTCTTTTGGTTTTTTTTTTCTATCTTTTTTTTAATATATATATATATATATATATATATATATATATATATATATATATATATATATATATATATATATTTGTAAAATAAAATCACTAATCAATAAAGTCTAAAATATTATTTTCTAGTGAATAAAAAATAAAAATAAATAAATATAGGGTTTAGTGATATAAAGTATACTATGATTTAGGGTTTAGGGGTTGGGGGGTATAAGTATATGATATTTGAGATTTAGGATTTAGGGGTATAAGTATATATGATTTAGGGTTTAGGGATTGGGGTATAACCGTATAAGTATATATGATTTAGGATTTAGGTGGTGGTAGTAATGGTGGTAGTGTGGTAATAGTAGTTGTAGTAATAGTGGTGGTGGTAGTGGTAGTAGTAGTGGTGGTGGTAGTGGTGGTAGTAGTAGTGGTAGTAGTAATAGTAGTGGTGGACCTGGTGGTAGTAGCTGTAAGTACCCAAATCCGGATCGTCCAAATCCGTCAGAAAGTTAACCGAAATCCGTTAACTGGCCCGCTCCAGGTTAACCGGAACTCGTTAAACTCCCCGTTGCCGTGCCAACGAGACGTCCCGGGACTGCCCCGTGCATCCCGACGTCAAAGCATACTTAACACGTGTCATCTCACGTAAAAGTATGGCTTTCCCTGAAAAATGCACTTTTCGGCACTTTCCGGGGGCGTTTCGGACATTTTCCGGACTGTTATTTTAAAAAACGGACAAAACCGGGACCCGGGAACAAACTCCCACATAGGCTGGTGACTCACAGGGCACGTGGCAGCCATGCCACCTCCCTCTAGTCACCCTTCAATCACAAATCAAGCTAAAAAGACCAAAATACCCACGAATTCGGCCAAAGTCCGGGGACTCCCTGTGCAAACTTTCTGAAATTGCCAGCAAGCCCCTCAGAATTCCAAAATACCACAAAACCCCCTGGATTCAGTCCAAGTCCGTCCGGACTCCTACTGCAATTTTCACCTATAAATAGAAATGGCTGTCAAAGCCAAAAGAAGGAACTTTTTTTACCCCAAAATCACTCTACCCCACGGCCAAACTGATTTTCACCCCTTCCGAGCTCCCGTTTTGTCTCGATTCGCGTGAAACCTTCGTATTTCAATCAAATACGCCCCTTACCACTTCGAAACAACCTTTTAAACTACTTTCCGTGTCCCGTACACACCTTTCGAGCCAAAGGAGTCGACCCTAGCCATAGGTATAACTCCCTCTCTCTAAATCTCTCGTTTCGTCTCGGTTTACGCGCCAGTCGCTACAACCGTTTCGAACAACGTTATCAAAATGTAGACGCCTCCGTCTAACGGGGTCCGATACGTTTTAGCCCCTCGATCCTCTTCTCTTTTCGTAAGAGATGTAATCACGGGTTAAAACGGCGTTTCGACCCCGTTCCGTTTACTTTTATGTCATTTACCAATTCCGGATCGATCGATCCGTTGATCGTCATTTAATTTCTGTCATTTACAATTCCGAGCCGATTGGCCTCGTTGATCGTCATTTACAATTCCGAGTCGTTTGACTCATCGATCGTCATTTACAATTCCGGATCGTTTGATTCTGTTGATACCGCACTTTAAATACTGTCATTTACGAAGTCTGACCCGTTTGGATCGTGATAGTATTTACTTTTCAAAGTTCGAGTCGCAACCCGATTCGTTGATCGCATATCATTTAATACGCATTTTTCCGTAAAAATTGTTAACAATGTAATGCCCGGTTCAAAACCGGAGTTCGTCCTTCGAACTCTCTTTCAAAACGCGCGAAATGACGTTCGGCCTCCGAACGCTCATCTTCAAACTAAAAGCCGCCATTTGACACTTAAAATCATTTAATACGCATTTTTCCCGTAAAAATCGTTAACAATGGCACGCCCGGTTTAAAAAACCGGAGTTCGGCCTTCGAACTCCTTTTCAACTCAAAGTCGACGTTTGCCACGCAAACGCTCATTTCAAACTCAAAGTCGACGTTTGCCACGCAAACGCTCATTTCAAACTCAAAGTCGACGTTTGCCACGCAAACGCTCATTTCAAACTCAAAATCGACGTTTGCCACGCAAACGCTCATTTCCGTCTCAAAATCGACGTTTGCCACGCAAACGCTCATTTCCGTCTCAAAATCGACGTTTGCCACGCAAACGCTCATTTCCGTCACCTAATCAACGTTTGTCATTCAAACCAAGATTAAGCTTGTCATTCAAGCCCCCATTTCAAAAAACACACACACACGTTTTTTAGAAAGGTAGAAAGACTCGTCATGCGAGGCGTTTCGGGCGATCTCATAATACTCTACCCGAAACGTAACGTGACCTCCGAACCTAACAATCTCTTGTACTAAAAAAGCTTTTTACTCATTTTTGCTACCAATAAAAATGATCCCCCATTTTCAAAGCCTTTTCCTAAGTTTTTGCTACCAATAAAAACGACACCATTTTCTAAAGCCGTTTCTCAACGTTTGGGCTCAAAATACAAAAACCGCGTGGCGACTCCTCATTTTTTCCTTCCCATGAAGCGAGGTCTCAGACACCAACCCCCCGCGAAAGACAACCGCCTTTCGCATCGCGCGAAATTCGGGTAATTTCAGTTGGCGACTCTGCTGGGGAAAAGATACTTTTTTCAAAACTACCGTTGTTTTCTAAAAAGCCTTCCGTGGGTCAAACTTTCGTTTACCCTTCCTCGTTTTTGTGTGTGTGTGTTCCTTTAAACCTCGAACGGTTTTTATTTCGAAAGACATTACATTGTCAACTTTTCAAAATCTTACCATGTTTGTGCATTCCCATTCATGTTCGATTTTCTTGTTGTCTTTTGAACTGTGCATCATAAATTCTTTAAGACACATTCTGAAAAAAACCTCTATTTTACTCAGAAAAAGAATTTTAGTGACCGCACACTACGCGCACTTGCTGCCTCGAAACACCGCACTTCAAATGCACTTGCTGCCTCGGTACACTGCACACTACAACCCCTAACCCGGGATGGCCTTATCAGTTGCACCCCGATTGGTCTGCCAGACACCTTTCGGGGGCGCACGGGGTCGTCCCAAACATCCCATCCTAGCCCGTGTAAGCTATGCACTCTTTGTGTCACACTTTGTCCAAGACCCCGGTTGGTTTTTGGCTTAGCGCGTGTCATAAAGCCTAAGTGTATGTTTTTTACGCCGGGCCCCGCTCCGAGTCAAGCTCGAGAGTTTGAGACCAAAGGTCGTTCCCGACCCGAAGTCTTGAGCTCTTCAGCCTTGACTTTGACGCGGAGCTCTGCCGAAAAATATACCCGAAGGTTCAATGTGACGCCGTGTCACCAAACCCTCACCATATGTACTGTGCCAGCCACAACTCGGCCAACACCAAAAGCTAAGGTCTCTCGCACAAGCGAGTCAGGAGAGGTCATGCCCAAATTTTGGCACGATCCCCGCCTTAACTTAAGGACGTTGACTTCGACTGTGGCCCGTGCTTCACATACGTTGAAAGTTTGCGTGATCAGCTAGCCTTAAGTTCACTTTTTCCTTTGTCGGTGGAACTCGCTTGCCTTATCAGACCTCGCTCGGGATAGTCCGTCCTGAGAAAGATGATCTACAATGGAAACGAGGGGCTTATAAGCGTAGTGACGAGATCCACTGATTAGAGCTCTAGGATTAGTTGCGAAAAAGAAGACCCGCTCTTTTCCAACCGATTAGGACTCTGAGAAAACGCGCTTTAAGTAAACATTAATCGGTAACTGCACATTGCACAAGACAGAAACCTTGAGCCAAATACCCTTTTCTGAATCCTAAACCCTTCCTTTCGTTCCTCGGCGAGCGGCGAAAGTGGTTCGATTTCCGGGTCGGCGCCTTGCCGGAATCACGATAACGGCGGCGTCGGACGGTTCTTCGGTTCCCTCGGTTCCCTCGGCCAGAATTTCCGACATGTCTAGTTCACTGAGAAATCGTGACGGGGAAGGAACCCCGCCACCGTAATGAGATATGACATTGGAAGAAGCCATCCGGGCTTGTGAGGTTCACAAGAGGCGAAAAGAAGATCGGCGGGAATTTCGTGGTACGGCTTACGAATGAGCGTGGTATAGCGGCTATCACCCGGTCGGACGGTACTTTTGTCCCAGTCGAGGATGACGATTCCCCGAAACCAGGTTCACCAAGCCTTCAACCGGGTTCCTCCCCCGCCAACTTACGGGATGCCGTCCAACCAAGGAATGCAATAGGCCTAGGCTCCACATTGCTACTTCTCGTGGCAACCCTGTCATTTTTGGCCGGCCCAGTGCTACTCCTATCACTCAATACCACCGGCGCACCGGACCATCTCAGATGCCAATATCCTCAATACCCTCCGGGTTCGTCCCGTTGCCTATACACGAATCCCTAAACACCGGGGACAAACCCCGATACGATTCGAAAAGGCCCCCATATATCCACATATATCAAGCCTTCCACCTCCAATCACTACCGCTCACGTGGTAGCACCCGGCGCCGAGCCTCACAGTCCCACCACCGGACCCAACCTTAGCCTAGATGGTCGAGCGGATGAAAGACACGAAAGCCACCATGAACGGCTCAAAGCAGAAACGCTCAAATCCACGGATTCGGGAATGGTCACGCCTCTCCCGCCATGTTCGTAATGCCGGAGATGGACCGATTCGACGGAACCGAATGTCCTCAAACGCACGTCGACACCTACGTTCTCGGCATGAGAGCAAAAGGAGCAACCCTCCGGCAAATGGCCGACCACTTCCGGCATACGCTCAAAAGTTCGGCGTTACGATGGTTTCGAGGGTCAAGCCTGCGGATCGTCACACACAGGATCGATTAGTAACATCTTCCGGAACGGTACCGATCCAACTTAGAGTGGGAAACAAGTCGTGAGGACTTAATCACCACCGAGCGAAAGCGGATGAAAGTGTTGGGGAATTCTACAAGAGGTGGAGCCGGAAACTCTCCGAGATCATGGAGCCACTCTCTAAAGAGGAACAGATGCGGATCTTCAAGTCCCGCTTAAGACCGTCCATCGAACTCTCATCATCATCATTTCTTCCCGAGATCTCCGGGCCATGGTCAATGCCGGCTCACAGTTCGAGAAGGATCTCAAGGAAAAGTTGGCTACTACACGGCCATACGAGATACCGCTCAGCGGTTTCATTCAATCCCGCACCGGCCCCCGGCAAAGGGAAAGATACATCTGTCAACTACATCCATCAGGGACAACAGTCGGGCAACAGAAACCCAGTCCCGCAAAGCAACAATTCTACTCAGAGGCAGCCTGCCGTACACTTCGACAAGTTGGACATGCCACTAAGCAAGATGCTGGAAGGGTTAATCAAGGAAGGTCTCCTTAAACCCGTTACAAACTACAAACCCAAAAATCCCGTAGCCAATGCGGACAAGAGCAAATATTGCGCCTTCCATCGGTATCACGGCCATACCACGAGACAAGCGTTTGGGGTTACGATACGAAATCCGAACTTGATAGAAGAAGGCAAGTTGGAGCGCCCCCGTGGGCCCAATACAGTCGGAAACCCTTTTCCGAACAATAACAGCATGAATTCCATTGAGTGGGTGCCCAAGAAGATTGCCACAGAACCAGTTTCTCCGCCTCTTCCAGTCGGGTCCTCATCAAATGTCCACATCAGCTACGATGTTTGTGACTGCTCCGCCTTCCTGGAGTACGAGTCTCAAGATATGGTCCGGAGCGATCCTCCGCGAAAACAGAAGAAGAAGTCCTCTCAACAGCAACTGAGAGAAAGATACAAGGCTGGGGACACCAGTGTAGGTACACTCGGAGAGCCTTCCGGGAGGTTCGACTACTACGTACTGTACTCCAGCCAGTCCTCTCTTCCTCCAGGCCATGCAGCTTTAAAGCAAACAGGGATGGGAAAGCCGAAAAGTCCTGCTGACCAGAGAGCTCAGACCCTGGGACACCGGAATACCTCATATCCTGGTAATTTTACTGCCAGTCAGAAGCCTAACCCTCCGCGGGATCAGCCAAGATTCAATCTGTCCAGCTTACGAGCTCGGACCGGTAAAGGAAGATCAAGGTCCGCTTGGCACTCGCACTCGATCAACGTGCTAACCAAGGGCGGCAACCGCCACAAACAGCCTCAACACAATCCCGAGGCTCCAGCAAAGGCTTTACCTCGCAAGAGGAAGACAGGAAACGGATGGCTTGATGACTCTCCTTCTCCGGATAGAGACCAGATCTACGATTCCCGACTGTACGGCAGTATGATCACGTTCTGTGACGAAGATCTACCGAGAGATGCCTCGGGGCACAATGAAGCTTTGTACATCACTCTCAAGCTCAACACCATAACACTCCCCAGAGTATTGGTAGACAATGGGTCAGCCGTTAACGTTCTCCCTCTCAGCATGATACGAGCCCTCCGTATCAATGAAAGCCATCTGATCCCGTCTACTCGGACTATCAAGGCCTACGACAGCTCGTCTTGTCCCATCCTGGGGACGGTAACTCTGGAACTCTGGTTCGAAACCCAAATGGTGCCAGCAAAATTCCACGTAATGGACATTCCATCCGAATTCACAGCTCTGTTAGGACGCCCTTGGCTACATCACATGAAAGCCATAGCCTCCACTCTCCATCAGTGTGTTAAGTTCATTAACCGGCAGGGAGATCTTGAAGTCATCCGAGGGGATAGTTTCCTCATAGGGAACGAAGCCGAGACAATAGCCAAGCGTGTCCGTACTCAGGCACCGGGGTTACCTCCTTCGAATCAACCAAGGGACTACCGGGGCAAATCTCATCAGAATCCCTCAGAGTCCGGAGATGCTAACTATGTAAACGTACTCGAACGGTGCGAGACCACAGGCGTCAGATACATCAAGTTCAACGTCGTTTCCAACATTTGGAGGCGGGTGGAAAGAAACGGCCGAACATCGCCATGATGCGGGCACATAAACCCCCGAGTCTCCAATCGAAGATTCGTCGGCATTCTCCAAACCAACTCTGGCCCCGCCAGGCGAAGAAATCTTTGTGATAAAAGTCAACAAGCATCGTCATTCTCGGGATGAATGCATGAAAGTCGTATGGGATGTCCTCCACGAGGAACTACCCACTGCACCCCTCATCTCCAATGAAGAGCATGATGTTTTCCTAGCTGCTCCAAAGAACGCATCCGACGCAATACGTCCCTACGTTTGGATTGAACCGTCAGATGACGACGAATCGGGACTCTCCGGAGTCGAGGACGCGGCAGATCCGCGGGCAGACCTCTGCATTCACATGCTCGGTTTGAGGACGGCACTCCTTCCGATCGGGTCACCTACGACCAAGGCTCCAATACCATGGAAATTGTCAAGCTCAGCGTCCAAGATGCAGTGGCGGCTATCCGACAATTGGAAGCAAGCGGTTCACACGACAAAGAATCCCTCGATCAAGTGGCGATGACGACTTCGTCAACATCATCTATTCCGAGATATCCCGATGTTACCAAGGATCCGATCCTTATCATCAGATTCTGCAATGCCCAAGTCACCCTCGACGATCGCCTTTGCTCATGGTAAACGAGGCCCTGGCCAAGCGAGCTCAGAGCTCATCACTACTTCCGAGTACCAGCCCTAGTGGCAACCGGCCCATGCCGTCAGTCAAGCTTATACCCTCAAGCGCCGCCAAGGCTAAGGGCAACAGCGAAGGAGACCAAGCTCCTCACCCTGCTATGAGTCAGATCAATCTCGGGAACGCTTCCGGAAGCCACCCCGAAAACATCTGTGAAAGTCTTCCCCGCAAGGCAGAGTCAGCTTTCGACATAGGAAATGACCACCTCAGCATCAACATGCTCTAGTTCGATTCTGTTCCCAGCCGTCACGGCCCCGGATTCAGACATCCTGCCAGTCGACTTCTAGCTCTGATAGACTTGGCGATCGAGCGAGATCACGAGACTGTCAACATTGCAGAATTCAATACCCCCGTGGGGTCAATCAAGCAGATATGGGCAATTTTCTTGGTAATCGAGATCAAGGAAGGCCGCATGGAATGTCCCGGTCTGACTTCCTTCGTCAACGTAATCCAAGTATTCCCGCCATTCGGCGATTTGAATGTAATCACGGTTCTGGACACTAGTCAGATGATGCGCACCTACGGAGACTGCTTAGCTCTCGCAAGGAAAGCCCTCATGGAACTAGCCGCTCAAGAAAGCCGTCTTTGGGACGAAGACCAAGCTCGAAAGACCGACAGGGACCGAGCCCTTAAAGTGTCACAGGCGGCTTCGGACGTAAAGCTAGAGGCCACTCTAGACCGGTTCGACCTCAAGGGTTTTGCTCACGGCAACTTCCACGACTACCATCTGTTCTCATCCAACCCCTCTGCCAGGCGAGGGTGGTCAACGGTCCCGATGACCTAGGAGTTGGAACGACACAGCATAACGAATCCCAGCGCTTACCTCCCCGGGAAAGCAAGTTCTCTATGAAAGCGACGACGAAGATGATGAAACCATTCTCTTCCAAGCCGGGCATGAAGTCAACAAAACCGGACTCCCAAGGGTCCTGGGAGGATGGGAACGGATCATTTCCGCACTCAAATTGAAAGGCCAACTCAGGGAGAAAGGTCTATTTAAAAACAAGAGGAGGATGGAAATTCGTCTGGAGCAATTACTCAGGGAAATTCCACAGGCCGAGGCATTCGTTTACGAAACGATCAACCGGGACAAAGAACAAGTCACATGGGCAGATGTTCGGGAAGCCGTGTACTCACCTTCCGACATACCCGGCACTCAGAGATAAGACAAAGGAGAAAACTCTCCCCGATGGAGGTTTACCTAGACTGCCGCACGCAGTTCAAAGAAGCACTGGCTATTCTCACATGGGAAGAAACGCAGGCATTAACTCTCGACGCAGGCTCCGCTGCAAGAAAGTTGATCTGGGCCAAGAGTGGAGGAAAATTAGCAAACCATGAGTATCGCCAGACCCAACTCCAGAATGCCCTGAGTATGCTCAGCAAGAAGGAAAGGAACGCGATATATCGTGAAGAGATCAAGGAGACCGTTCGCTTGAGCCGAGAACTCTCCAACCTCCCTCGGAGGGTCAGCAACGCACAGTTCAGTTCAAACAACCACTGTTGTGCACTGACATTCGAACAGCTGCGTCAAACTGTAGGCTACCTCCCCGCAGAGGCACCTAAACCAGTATCCTGGGACAGAATCCGTCAAGCTGCCGAAGCTTCAGGGAATACATCCACAGTCAATGAGTTGAGGGAAGACATATGGCCCTATGCTACGAGGAATCCTCCTCTAACTATGGCTCAACTCAGAGCGGCCTGTTCAGAAGGGACCAAACCTGATGTCAGCGTTCTAACCCGATCGGGTCAAATCCATGCATTACCACCTAAGGCCACCAAAAAGCCTGCGGAGCCAGAACTGCAACCCAGTCAGCCCGAAGACGCAAGTAAGAGGACCCGATCCTCACTCAGCTCAAGCAGACTCAGGCGAACATTTCCCTTTGGTCTCTGCTCACCTCTTCATATCCTCACAAGCTCAAGCTAGAGGAAAGCCTGGCCCGTACCATGGTCCCCGTGGACGCAACCCCAGATGAAGTCATTCAGATGATCGGCAACATCCACTATGGAAACATTATCACCTTCACAGATTTGGACCTTCCAAAATTTGGGGCTGATCACAATGAGCCGCTCTACATCACAGTCCAGCTGGACGAGCGTCGCCTTCCCCGCGTGTTGGTAGACGGAGGTTCCGGAATGAATGTCTTGCCCGCCAAGATGATGGACCTGCTTGACATCAAGCCCACAGATCTGAAGCCTTCAGTCCACACTGTCAAGGCCTATGACTCTACTTCCCGTACAGTTCTCGGGGTTGCTACTCTTAACATCTGGTTCGGCAAGCGGGTGATCCCCACCGAGTTCCAAGTATTGGACATTCCAATCACTTTCACAGCCATCCTGGGACGTCCCTGGCTGCATCAAATCAATGGCGTGGCATCCACCCTTCATCAATGCCTCAAGTTCATGCAAGGCAACGAGCTAACCACAGTCTACGGCGACAGCGTCACCACCGAGGGGACCAGCACCAACGACATTCCGGTATTAGAAATCAAGCATAATGACGACATGGCATTAACTGGATTCACTCTGGAGACCTCCAAGATCCAAATATGCAACGTGGACCTTCCACTATCTCACGACCAGATTCCTCCTGCCATGAGGATGATGAAACTCATGAACTTCATCCCAGGACTGGGGCTCGGCAAAAGGCTGCAAGGCCAACACCAAGTTATTGAAGTCAAGGACCACACCACGGTCCAGGGGCTTGGCTACGTGCCAACACCGGCTGATATCAAGGAAGACAAAAGGCTCGCCCGCACCAAGGCAGCAGCCCGTAAAAGGGGAACCTCCGACGGCACACCCAACCTCCGGCCTTACAGCTTTGACCTCGCTCATTACTTCACCAAGGGGACCGACAGCGGAACCAGAAGCGGCGGAAGCTGAGGACCGACAAGGGAACCAGCTGGGGGGCCGACAGCGAATCGGAACAGCGAATTCGAGGGGACCGATAGCGGAACCGGCTGAGGCGAGGGGACCGACGGTGGAGGCCCGATGAAGATGAGAAAGAAGCGGGGATAGTCGGCAGCGAGACTACGGGAAGAATGGAACAAAGCCTAGCACGGGACCTCAGCGTTTCAGAGGACTCAAAGCTAATCCGATAAGGGGAGCGTTCCTTGACATCACAGCTCTACCTGGACCAACTACCACCACAGTTCAGCACGAGCACACATTCAAGGGAATCCCGGACTTGGAAGAGCAACTCAGGGTACTCTCCATGGGAAACAAATTGTTCGGATCAGCCACCGAGGCCACGTTCGAGACAGTAACTCCAAAGCGAAGGAACCGGAATTCATAGAAGACGCTCTCGGTGGACCGGCTACGAGTCTTTTTGAAGAAGTCATGGAGGTGCCAAACCTGATTGACTCTGGGCTCCGGCAACGGCATGATCGCCATGGTTGGGGCAATGAAGCCAAGCCTCTCGATCCAGAACCCTCATCAAGCATCCAGCAATGCCATGAAGAATTGGGTAACTTTCACCGGACCAAGGGCAAGCCGAGCGGAGCTGGAAG
The DNA here is from genome assembly GCA_022495995.1 of Adenophora triphylla var. japonica. NCBI lineage: Eukaryota > Viridiplantae > Streptophyta > Magnoliopsida > Asterales > Campanulaceae > Adenophora > Adenophora triphylla. The sequence goes on from JAFEMH010001309.1 coordinate 294,505, forward strand.
ACAAGTGGGCCCGCACCCACATCTCCACTAAACCCGGTCTCAAACCCTCGAGTCGGTCCTTGTCGGGAAGTCCGATCCCTGCCGGAGTCATCCAACGGCCTTACGCCGGAGAACCGTGATAGTGTAGCCAACCATGTATTTCCGTTCTTGCTTAATGAAAAGTCTGACCTTTCGGAGTATCCTCTCATTGCCACTTTAACAACTGATAAGTTAACAAACAACTTAAAAGACGTTAATAATTCAATTGATAAAGAAGCAGACACATTAAACGAACAATATATTAGAGAAGTTCTCGAGCGCGTAGTTGACCAAGAGGACAATCGGGCTATTTCCGAAGAGGTTATGACCAAAGTGAACACAGGGGTCGGTGCAAGAGCCTAAAGAGACACAAGTGGGCGGTTTCTTCGCCGATGCGTAAAAGAAGCCACGATAAGCCTCCTCAGGGAGTATGTTGACGTGTTCGCTGGTCATATCGGGATATGCCGGGACTCGATCCTCAATCGTGGAGCACGAGAATTCCCACTGGATCCCGAATCCAAGCTGTCGAAGCGAAGTTGCGCAAGATCAAGCCGGAGCGGTCCTTGCAAGTAAAAGAAGAAATTGAGAAAATGCTCCGAGTTGGTTTCATCGAGTGATTGAGTGCCGACTTGGCTCTCAACATCGTGACGGTCACCAAGGCCAACGGAAAGGTCGGATCTTTGTGTGGATTTCCGGGATCTCAACAAGGCCAGCCCTAAAGATGATTTCCCACCGCCCTAACATCGACATGCTTTGGTCGACACCACGGCAAATTTGAAGTAAAGTCCTTCGTGGACGGAGTTGTTTGGATACACCAGATCAAGATGTCCGAGGAGGATCAAGCCAAGGCTGCCTTCACCACTCCGTGGGGGACATACTGTTACACGATCATGCGGTTCGGTCCGAAGAAACGCTAGGCTACTTACCGAGCCGCACCTGACCTTCTTCCATGACATGATTCACAAAGAAATCGAAGTATATGTCGACGACATGATCATCCACTCCGAGGATCGGGCATGCGGCACGCATGACAGATCTGAGAAAGTTCTTCAACGAACTCGAAAGCACTCCATGAGGCTAAACCGGCAAAGTGCACCTTCGGCGTCAAGCGCGGCAAGGTGCTTGGGATACATGGTTACGAGAAAGAGGTATCGAAGCCGATCCCAAGAAAATCAAGGCCATCATCGACATGAAGCCTCCTCAAACCACTGACGTAAGTGAAGAGCTTCCATGGGAAGACTTGATACATCGATCGCTTCATCAACCGGTTGACATCTCTCTGCGAGCCCATGTTCAAAGCTGATAAAAAAGAATGCCGACATCAAATGGGACTCAGAGTGCCAAACAGGCTTTTGAGAAGATCAAGACCTACTTGGTGAATCCCCCATTACATGCCCGCCACATGAAGACAAGCCACTACTCCTGTATCGACGGTAACGAGACATGTCAACCGGAGCAATGCGCACAAGAACGAAAGATTCCAAGGTTGAGCATGCAATCTACTTTGTAAGCCGGAAGCTTCAAGGAAGTGAACTCGGCTACTCGGCATCGAGAAAACTTGTACCGCCTTGGTATGGGTAGTCGGGAAGCGAAACACTACATGCAGCCGCATTCGGTGCTCCCGGTCTCCAAAGTGGACCCCGTCAGATATATCTTTGACAAGCCATCCTCACAATGCGGCTAGCCAAGTGGTCATTCTTCCCGACCGAGTTCGACATCAAGTACATGGTCGAGAAAATCAACAAAGGGTAGAGTCATGGCGGATCAGTGGCCGACTTCCCGGCGGTGAACCTAAGGGTTACGATTCGCAATTTCAGACGACGGAATCTTCTCACTCGGCAATGCAAACCGGCGGCAACTCTTCTTCGATGGGGCAGCCAACAAGAAGGGAATGGTATTGGAATGCTCCTTGTCGATCCCAAGGACGAGCATACTCCCATAGCCATCAAGTCCGGAATTTCGAAGCAACCAACAATGCGACGAGAATACGAAGCTTGTGCAGCGAGTTTGGAAGCCGCCCTCAGCGCAACATCTCAGAGCTGGATGTATATGGAGACTCGGCATTGATAATCAATCAAGTGTCCAACAAATGGAAGACGGTAGATTACGGCCTTGTAAGTACCATGCGTACATGGAGGAGCTCATTGCTGAGTTCAAGGACATCTCTTTTCATTATTTGCCAAGAGACAGGAACCGTTTCGCGGACGCCCGGCAACCCTCGCCTCTCTTGTCAAAATTCCCGATGGGAAAGCGGTAAAACCCCTCGGGAATAGGCGGACGGGAAACACCCGCCTATTGCTGTGAGAACGAAAAAGAAAAAGAAACGATCGACAAACCACAGTACAATAAGATTTACAAGTACCTCCAAAGCGGAGAAGCTTACTTCACAAATGAAGATGGAAAATACAGAGATCAAAGCCAAAAACATGATGGCATTAAAACGCCCGGCATCCCATTTCATCATGCAGGGGTATGTTGTACAAGAAACGCCACTCAAGGGCCACTCCTTCGGTGTGTAAACAAAGAAAAAGCCGGCGAGCTAATGAACGAAGTTCACAACGGAACTGCGGTCCGCACATGAACGCCGAGAATTGACACGAGATCATTCTCCATATGGGATACTATTGGATATCAATGGAAACAGATCGCATCCAGTTCGTCGAAGGCTGCGACAAATGTCAGCGGTTCTCCAACCTCAATCACATCCCTCCTCATGACCTCTCTTGCATGACTACGCCACGGCCTTTCGCCACATAGGGAATCGAACGTCATCGGCAAGATCACTCCACCGAGGAGCAATGGTCACGAGTTCATTCTAGTCGCGATCGACTACTTCACCAAATGGGTAGAAGCCGGATCGTATAAGGTGCTTGAATTCTAAGAAGGTGGCCGAGTTCATCCGAGAGAACATCATGTGCCGATACGGAGTGCCAAACGAGATCATATCCGACAATGGGACTCACTTCAAAGGAGATTGTGACCAACCGCCGACCGAATTCGTAGTCACACGTCACAAGTCTTCTCCTTACGAGACCACAAACCAATGGTGCGGTAGAGGGCGGCCAACAAGACTCTCGCCATGATAATCAGAAAGATGACCACCGCAGGTCGAGAGGCCCGAAAGCTACATCTAGCTCCTCTGTGTGATACCGAACATCGGTCGGGAACCGCCACAGGGGAGACTCCGTTCGCGCTTACCTACGGAATGGAAGCGATGTTGCCTGTGGAATTGGAAATTCCATCCCTCCGAGTCCTCTTGGAAAACGGGATCAATGAAGTCGAATGGCTACAGAGCCGTCACGACGAACTTGCTCTACTCGACGAGCGCAGATTGAAAGCCATGGAACATACTCGAGCCTACCAAAGCAGAATGGCACGAGCATTCGACAAGAAAGTCAAGATACGAGACATCAGAGAAGGCGACTTGGTGCTAAAGGAAAAGCCTCCTACGCAGACCAATCCCCTCGGAAAGTGGGAGCCTACCTGGATAGGACCGTTCGTGGTACAAAGAATCTTCTCCGGAGGAGCCATGAAGCTAGCAGACTTGGACGGAAACCCTTTCGTTAACCCCGTGAACGGAAGCAAGCTCCGCAGATACTTCGTTTAAGGAAGAGCACGAGTCAACTCACCTTCCCCATACACCGTCCCCTCAAGAAATTAAAGTGCTAAAAGAGTAATACCCAACCGGATACATTCCCGCTAATGATCCGTAAAAACAAATGGTCGCACTTCTTTTGTCTTTTGTTTTTCTCAAATTCACCTAAAGTGTCGAACTACGGTGACTCCGAGCCCCTTAGTTCAATTGTAAAAGGGGAACGTAGGCACCATCATTGGTTCTATAAAAAACAAAAATACAATAAGCATCAATTGCTTGTGTTTCTCAAAAACTCTTTTCATTTAACCTACAAATTCATAATGGTTAAAACATTCTTTGATGAGTTCAAGCACGGTCAACTCTTGACTCAAGCTACACGCTAGCAAAACTACAATAAAACATTAATCAATTAACGTGTCTGCCAGAATGACAATGGGTGAATACTCTGGACAAAGAAGGTCAACCTAGTTTCCCGTACTAGGTCCTTCATCCTTCTTCCCCTTCCCTTTTCCCTGGCAAATGAGTGTTCTTCACCTTCGCAGAAATATTCCTAAGGCCTTCTACCTCGGCTCAGGACTCTTCCCGATGCCTCCGTTAAGCCCGTGGCTGTCAACGCAGCCCCTTTCTCTAGCTCGTCTCGAGCCGCCTCGCTTCGAGCCATCATAACAAGTGCTTTGATTGGCCTCCCGATCAGCATTTGTCTCATAATCACCTATGGCATCGCGCACGATTCCTGTGGTTAGCCCTTGCTTCGCCCCCCTCCTCAAGGTCGAGCCGTCTGTGTGATCAAGCACTCAACACCACTCCGTCTCCACAAGATAGCCATCCGTGTCTCCCTATACACTCTTCGTACTCGCCCGTATATCATGTTGCCGATGCAACGGCTCCTCTCTCCGTGAAAGAGAACCCCGGGCAGAAAGGACGCGTATTGCTACCACCGGTGATCGCAATAGCGCCAAGGATCTTCCATCCGCAGAGATCCCACCTCAAAGGTAGCAAAGATAACTCGATCGGGCCAAGGCACCGCCCACTCGCATCGTCGCAGTAACCAATGATGGAATATAGAAAGACGTCCGAGATAGCCCCGCACTTCCGACAACCGATGCACCTCCCGAGTGGTCCGACAAGTCTCGCAATTTCCAATGGGAACCCACTCATCGCAAGCTGATGCGTGGCAAAGTCTCGGCCATCCGTAGCTCCAGCTCGCCTGATCGCCCCCTATCACCAGAGGACGCCGAGAAAAGGACCAAGCGTCACAGACATTGGCACCTCAGCATCATCTCGCAGCTTCTCCCTTAACCACATGGTAAGCATAGCGGGACTCTCCCCACATGTATCGGCACGGCCGCCATCCGACTCTATGCCTGTGAACGTCTCGCCCAAGACCGCGGCACGATGTCTCCCCACTCCGCACTGCCACTGTGTCCAAGACACCGTGATGGCACACACCTGCAGACGTGAATATGAACAGAGTAGCAATCGCGCATGAGCAAACGCGTCCCACGAAAAGACGCTCCTCGCCTCCGACAAATCTTTCGGGGCGCTCCGAAATGTCAACATAATCGCATCCTCAGACAAGATCCCGTATGCTTCTCCAAATGAGATACCAAACAAAGACACTAGCTTCTCAACAATGGCCATGCCACCAAGATACGGAAGAACTAGCTGCTCCATCTCAGTCCTCCTGCACGGCCCTAAATCTTCAAACGTAGGAGTGACTTCGTCAGATTTAAAAAGCCGTACACATTCCTCCGTACGTCCTGCAACCGAGACGCGGCTCTCAAAAGATCCCAATCTGGCATGAGCTCCTTCAAAGCCCAAACAGATTTAATCCCGTAATGTGCCTTCGAAAAACCCTTTGTTCTCGCCTCGTGTGGTTCCGAACCCACGACTGAAAGTTGTCCAAATATCGCTCTTGCATCCGAGACGGTAACTTGGGAAAGGGAGCCATAAAGAATGAAGGAAACCTTGAAAGTTTGAGAGAATTCAGCCGTAATGATCAAAAACAATGCAGCTTCTTACAAATTGCAAAGCGGAAACCGCAATTTAAAGAATCTCAGAAATTCACTCCTAGTCCGACGGATTCTCTCGTTAGCTTGACTTGTCAACTCAGCCTACCGCCCCTAAATTGGAAACATTTCCAAACAACTCCCTGTTCATCCTTATGAAACTCGCGTGCCGCCCGGTTTCATTCAACCAATATCAATCCCTTCCGCCCTGCTCGTGCAACAAAGGCAAATAATTAATAATTAGTGCATATAGGCTTAAATTTTGACTCGTTCAATTTTTAATGCATTTCTCATTTTATTTATTTTTGATTAACCTACTTCCTTATTTGCCGAAAATAATGTAAGGTGATCACGTAATAAATGCGCGGCATGTGTTCGCCCCACGGCGCCTTTTTCGAATACAAGCTTAAATCAAATTTGTTCCCGACAAATACATGCATTTTGTCTAAACAAAGCAAGAAAAAAAAAAGGAAAAGAGGACTACTCCGAGTCCCGCTGTCATCCGAGCACTCGACGTATCGCTCCGCCGCCGCCGGATCCGTCGCAAACAAGAACTCGCCAAACTCCTCCAAGCGGGAATACGCGAAAGGCCTCCTGGCGTACGCGAACTCGAAGACTTCTCTCTCGCGCCCGAGTGCGCAGAGAAGGAGCTCCAAATCCACCGTTCCGCCGCGAATCCGGCCGAATCCCCGTGCAAAGTCCTCCCACCACCGCGGAGCAAAAGCGAACCTCTCGGCCTAGACGGCCCCCGCTCACGGACATCCACGCTCCTCCGGGAACCGCACCGCATGAACTCCACGAGTCTCCTAGCGTAGCACCACCCGTCCACTGCACTCTCATGGCGTCGTTGTACGTACGGCTGCATACTCGCAACCAGAAGGTCGTCAAAAGACAAGCGTAAAGTACAGATGCAACATTTGGCGTAATGCTACTATCAAATGCGTAAATCAAAAGATGCTTCACTCAAGCATTTGGGTCAACCGTCAGATCGTGGTTCCTTGGCCAATGGAGCGGATCACAAGTCGCCCGCGCAAACTGCCCAGCCTCGTACGCGCCTGGGATCACAAGCGTGGACGGAGATCTTGGGACGCCCCTGAACCTCGCCTCCCTATGCCGCACTCGCGGGCTCCTCACCATCTCAAGAAAGTATCATAGTCGGCCCCCGCTATGATGTACTCAGATAGAACACGCCTGCCTATACCTCTCCAACTTCATCCATCGACATCGACAGAGGATGCCGCATGTACATAGGAGGATCCACCCGCACCAATGGAGCGGACTCCCGGCCACGCCGACGGGTCACCCGCTCCCCGCATACATAACGCCGCAATGAAGTCCCACCAGAGCCTCCTCCGCCGCGCCATCTCGCTAGCGACCCGAACCACGCCATAGTGGAACCGACTCCACCAGTCAGCCTGGATCCTCTCGAAGAACTCCTGCCTGCCCGAGACACCTCTCATATGACACTCGAGTGCCAACTCTCGACGAGACCGCCCTCTTCGCCTTCTTCCGCCAAACCAAAGATGGCAGGAACAGGGTCGATACGCTCCTTGATGTCCCAATCCTCGCGATCGAACACCTCATAGCACTGCACCCGCCAAGCAAATGGAAAGTTATGTCGCCTACAAAGCGTATACATACGAGTACATAAAAGAGGCAAGGAAGAGAAAAGACGTAAACTTACATCCAAGACAAAGTGAAGCGCCTAAAGGAGTGCCTCTCCCCGTGAGAACTCCGTCTGTGGAATGGTAGAGCTCGGCCACCCAGCCTCCCCCACGCGAACCCCTCACAAGATCTGCATCCGTCGCCGACTCCGAGCAGAGGGAAGTGACAGGATGTGTCGGGTCGGGAACAAAGTCAGCCGACAACGCAACCAAAGGAACTCCTCGAGCCAGCGCTCCGCGGTCATCCTCAATGATCCAAACCAAATAAGCGGCGTACACCCGCCCGCATGCCTCTCCATCGGCCCGTATCGAATGCCTAAGCCCCCGGCATCGGTAATATCAAAACCCAGCAGCCTGCATAACTGCTCCGGTATAACCGTCAACCCACACCCAGAGCCGTGTTGCCATAAGTCCGCAACCCTGATAGCGGCAAAATCCGTGGGAGTCACCGTCGCCTCCCCATCTCGAAATGGAAAGTGTGGGTCGTATCCCACCAATACTCGCTCAAAGATACATACATGGACTCGGCCCTACAGACGTATCGATATCGCACATCGCGCATCGATGAACCCAAACCTAATCCGTAGTCAAGCACTACCGTCGCGACTCCTCTCCTCTCGAGCCACGTTCGAGATGATCTCCCACAATGCTCTCACCGCCTCAAAGGCACCCCGACTCTTCTCGGTTGTGAGTATCAACCTCCCCGTCCCTCGCAGCAAACAAAATGTAGCAACGTCAACAAATGCACGAACGCATGTCAAGAGGATGCAATGCAGATACGGTTCTCATTCATTTCCTACATACATTTCCATCATTTCAAAATTCAACTGAACTTTCAAAATCTTTCAAAACTCCGTCGAATCCGAACTTTCAAAACCTTTCTAAAACTCCGTCGAATCCGGAACTTTCAAAATCTTTCGAAAACTCCGTCGAATCCGAAACTTTCAAAATCTTTCGAAAACTCCGTCGAATCCGAAACTTATCCGGAACTTTCAAAATCTTTCGAAAACTCCGTCGAATCCGGAACTTTCAAAATCTTTCAAAAACTCCGTCGAATCCGAAACTTTCAAAATCTTTCGAAAACTCCGTCGAATCCGAAACTTTCAAAACATTTCGAAAACTCCGTCGAAACCGGAACTTTCAAATTCTTTCGAACATTTCGAAAATTTACTCCGTCCCGAATTAAAGCTACTTTAATTTTGGAAAATGCATCTAGACATGGAATTTTGCAACCAAAATTTTTATGTCATCTACCCATGATGTCAATTGAACTACATCCTAGTCAATTTCGACAACGATTCATGGCAAATTCAAAAGCCCCAATTCAAGCACCAAAATCCCTAAGTAAATTCCTAAACAAATTTCTAACATTTAAAGAATGCACATTCTTAAAATTAATGGAATTTGTAGGAAGCTTACTTGTCTTTCGATCCTCCTTGGAGTTGTGTCTATCCCTAGCCGGTAAAACTCCGCCGGATTCAATGGATGAACAATGGTTCGAATGGTCCGAACCAACCGCTGCTTCTTTCGTCATCGGTCCTTCCATGACGACCCATCAGTGCCCATTCACCTTCCATAGCGATTTTCCTTCACAAATTCGAGCAAACCTTGCAATTTGGGTTGGATTTTTTCTCTCCTCTCTCTCTCTCTCGTCGGAAAATATGGGGAAAATGGTTTGGTTCCCGCTGACTTGGAGCCGATTTGAATCTGTCACCCACCCAAGTCCTACGACTTCGCCGCAATTTAAAAAGATTCCTTCCATTTTAGTCCCTCAATTTTTTGGCGCTTCCCATTTTATCCCTTTTCGCCCCCAAAAGTGTAAAATTTCCTCGCTAGACATTTCTAACATCCTATCCCCGAGGATAAATTCCCGCTAGTTTTCACTAACGTCCGTCTCTGCACGTTAAATTATATTCCCAGCTGATGTTTGACATTCAAACGCTCAATCATGTCTCCTGACATTCCAGCTACATTTTCGTCTCCGCACGTTAAATTATATGCCCGCTGACGTTTGACATTCAAACGCTCAATCATGTCTCCGGACATTCCAGCTACATTTTCGTCTCCACGTTAAATTATATGCCCAGCTGACGTTTGACATTCAAACGCTCAATCATGTCTCCTGACATTCCAGCTACATTTTCGTCTCGCACGTTAAATTAATCCCGCTTGACGCTTGACATTCAAACGCCAACCATGTCTCCTGACATTCCAGCTTACATTTTCCGTCTCCAGACGTTAAATTAATCCCAGCTGACGTTTGACATTCAAACGCTCAACCATGTCTCCGGACATTCCAGCTTGCATTTCCGTCTCCCGACAAGTTAAAATGTCCCGTGGTTTTCACCATCGCTCACTTCCCGCCGCCGCCGTAAGCCCGATCGTCCCATTTCAGCGGCAATGCAATAAGTCCGAAACCTAAGGCACGAACGCCACAACAATCCTCTTCGCCATCAAGGTAAGCCCGAATGCTCATCCCTGCCAGGATTCTAAAGAAGAAACGCCGATCCTTCCGAGTTGTTAATAACGCCGCTTTAACACAACCGTTCTCACGCATCGCCAGATCCCCAAAGCAGATAAAACTCCGGCAAGAAGAATAAGCCCAGCACTCCAAGGCACGAATGCCTTCATATCAGATAAACGTATCCTCGCAACTCCGGCTTGAGGCGCCACACGCCCGCGCACAACAACTCCGGCTTGAGGCGCCACACGCCTCACGACAAGAATCTCCGGCCTGAGGCGCCACACGCCTCGCGAAGAACTCCGGCTTGAGGTGCCACACGCCCTCGTCGCTCCAATCAACTCGGCTGAGGCGCCACACGCCTCGTCATCATCGCAACTCCGGCTTGAGGCACCACACGCCTCGAAGGTTTCAGAATCCTGTGCTTAGACGCCTCCCACAGTCTCGCTGTGTCAAGGTCCCCACGCGCGGCTCCTTGCACCTTCGAACTACGACGGCTTTGATTCCCGCCGGATACGTAGGAATCCTTTCGCTAAGGGTCCACCACCGACCGCCTGTGTCTTTCAAAGTAAGGCATCCCGATTTCGATCCTTATCTTTTTCAACGACCCCACCTCCTTCGGAGGAGACGTCGCGAGGGGCTAATCTGTAAGTACCCAACCGGATCGTCCAAATTCGCCGAAAAGTTAACCAAAATCCGTTAACCGCCCGCTCCAGTTAACCGAACTCGTTAAACTCCCCGTTGCCGTGCCAACGAGACGCTCCCGGATCGCCCTGTGCATCTCGACGCCAAAGCATACTTAACACGTGTCATCTCACGTAAAAGTATGGCTTTCCCCGAAAAACGCACTTTCCCACTTTCCGGGGCGTTTCTGACATTTTCCTGACTATTATTTTAAAAATGGACAAAACCGACCCGGAACAAACTCCCACATAGGCCGGTGACTCACAGTGGCACGCGGCAGCCATGCCACCTCCCTCTAGTCACCCTTCAATCACAAATCAAGTTGAAAAGACCAAAATACCCCCGGAATTCATCAAAGTCCGGCCGGACTCCCCGTGCAAACTTTCCGAAATTGCCAAGAAGCTCCCTCGAATTCCAAAATACCACAAAACCCCGGATTTAGTCCAAGTCCATCCTGACTCCTACCGCAATTTTCACCTATAAATAGAAATGGTCAAGCCAATGCCAAAAGAAGGAACTTTTACCCCAAAATCACTCTACCCCACGGCCAAACTAATTTTCACCCTTCCGAGCTCCCGTTTTGTCTCGATTCACGTGAAACCTTCGTATTTCGATCAAATACGCCCTACCACTTCGAAACAACCTTTCGAACTACTTTCCGTGTCCCGTACACACCTTTCGAGCCAAAGGAGTCGACCCTAGCCATAGGTATAACTCCCTCTCTCTAAATCTCTCGCTTTCGCCTCGGTTTACGCGCCGCCGCTACAACCATTTCGAACAACGTTATCAAAATGTAGACGCCTTCTTTCCGTCTAATCGGGGTCCGATACATTTTAGCCCTCGATCCTCTTCTCTTCCGTAAGAGAAGTAATCACGGGTTAAAACGGCGTTCCGACCCCGTTCCTGTTTACTTTTATGTCATTTACCAATTCCGATCGATCGATCCGCTGATCGTCATTTAATTCCGGATCGTCAAAATCCGTCAAAAGTTAACCGAAATTCGTTAACCGGCCCGCTTCCAGTTAACCGAACTCGTTAAAGCTCCTCGTTGCCATAGCCAACGAGACGTCCGGATCGCCCGAGCATCCCAATATCGAAGCGTACTTAACACACGTCATCACACGTAAAAGTATGGCTTTCCCGAAAACGCACTTTTCAGCACTTTCCTGGGGCATTTCTGACATTTTCCGGATCGTTATTTTAAAAACCGACAAAATCGGGAATAGTGGCACGAACTCCCACGAGGCCGGTGACTCATGGAACACGTGGCAGCATGCCATGCCACCTCCCTCTAGTCACCTTTCAATCACAATTCAAGTGAAAAGACAAAAATACCCCGTATGTGCTTCAAAGTCCCACGACTACTTGCGCAGAAACTTTCGAAATTGCCAAAGCAAGCCCCTCCAATTTCCAAAAGTTTCACAAAACCCCGATTTCACTCTAAGTCCATCCGGACTCATGCCGCAATTTTCACCTATAAATACAAGGGCTGTCAAAGCCATTTACAACAACAAAAATCACACCTTTCACCAAAACCCCACGGCCAAACCGAGTTTCACCACTTCCGAGCTCGATTTTACCTCGATTTGCATGAAAACTTCGTATTTCGATCAAATACGACCCCACCACTTCAAAACACCCTTCCAAACTACTTTCCGTATCATGTATACGCCTTTCGAGCCAAAGGAGTCGACCCTAGCCATAGGTAGCTCCCTCTCTCTAAAACTCTCGTTTCATCTCGGTTTACGTGCCGGTCGCTACAACCGTTTCGAACAACGTTATCAAAATGTAGACGCCTCCGTCTAACGGGGTCCGATACGTTTTAGCCCCTCGATCCTCTTCTCTTCCCGTAAGAGAAGTAATCTTGGGTTAAAACGGCGTTTCGACCCCGTTCCGTTTACTTTTATCGTCATTTAAAATTCGGATCGATCGATCCGTTGATCGTCATTTAAATTTCTGTCATTTACAATTCCGGACCGTTTGATCCGTCGAACGTCATTTACTTTCATGCAACTTTACAACTCCGAGCCGTTTTGGCCTCGTTGATCGTCATTTACAATTCCGAGCCGATTGGCCTCGTTGATCGTCATTTACAATTCCGGATCGTTTGATTCCGTTGATACTGCTTTAAATACTGTCATTTACAAAGTCCGACCCGTTTGGATCGTGATAGTATTTACTTTTCAAAGTCCGAGTCGCAACCCGATTCGTTGATCGCATATCATTTAATACGCATTTTTTTCCGTAAAAATCGTTAACAATGTAATGCCCGGTTCAAAACCGGAGTTCGTCCTTCGAACTCTCTTTCAAAACGCACAAAATGACGTTCGGCCTCCGAACGCTCATCTTCAAACTAAAAGCCGCCATTTGACACTTAAAAATCATTTAATACGCATTTTTCCCGTAAAAATCGTTAACAATGACGCGCCCGGTTCAAAGAAACCGGAGTTCGACCTTCGAACTCCATTTCAAACTCAAAATCGACGTTTTCCACGCAAACGCTCATTTCAAACTCAAAATCGACGTTTGCCACGCAAGCGCTCATTTCCGTCTCAAAATCGACGTTTGCCACGCAAACGCTCATTTCAACTCAAAATCGACGTTTGCCACGCAAACGCTCATTTCAACTCAAAATCGACGTTTGCCACGCAAACGCTCATTTTCGTCTTAAAACCGACGTTTGTCATTCAAACGCTCGTCTTTTCAAACAAAGTCACCTAATCAACATTTGTCATTCAAACCAAGATTAAGCTTGTCATTCAAGCCCCCATTTCAAAACATACACACACACACACACGTTTTTGAGAAAGGTAGAAAGACTCGTCATGCGAGGCGTTTCGGGCGATCTCGTAATACTCTACCCGAAACGTAACGTGACCTCCGAACCTAACAATCTCTAGTACTAAAAAAGCTTTTTACTCGTTTTTGCTACCAATAAAAATGATCCCCCGTTTTCAAAGCCTTTTCCTAAGTTTTTGCTACCAATAAAAACGACACCATTTTCTAAAGCCGTTTCTCAACGTTTGGGCTCAAAATACAAAAACCGCGTGGCGACTCCTCATTTTTTCCTTCCCATGAAGCGAGGTCTCAGACACCAACCCCCCGCGAAAGACAACCGCCTTTCGCATCACGCGAAATCTGGGTAATTTCACCCCTGACTCACTCAAACGCAGTCTCGAACACCCGAAACCCTCAAAGAGCCCTCCAAACCCTTCAAAACCCATCAAAGGCCCAATAAACCACCAACCAAACCAAGGGGGAGCCTTTCTGGGACAAACAAACACAGAAGGACCTTGGGGGAATTATGCAGAAATTGGGAAAAGCAGGGAGGTCCGTACGGACCTCTTTGCATGCCAATAAGGTCCGTACGGACCTTCTTGCTACCAACTCTCATCATTACAGAATCCCTTAAAGTCCAAGAGATTCCCCCAAATCAGGGAAAACCAAAATTTTAGTTTAGCATGGAGGTCCGTACGGACCTTATTGCACGAAAATTTTGACTATAAATAGAGGGCTCCCCCTCCCTCATTTCACACACCTTCCTCTTCTACTATCTCCCTAGGCCTTCTGGCTTCCCTTCTAAGTCCTTTCGAGGCACTCCCGGCTCCTTTCGGATCCTTTCGAGGCCTTCCGAGCCCCCTTGTGGTGCTCCGAAGCCTTTCCGAGCGCTCCCGAGACGCTCCCGCGCTGCCCCGAGGCACTCTCGAGGTTGCCTGGTCTTTCCCGAGGCATCCCGGCTCTTTCCGAGTCAAACTGGCAACTCGGACGCACGCCGGAACTCTGCCCGAATGCAACCGACGATCCCGACGCACGCCGAACCTCTGCCCAAATCCAACTAACGATCCCTGAGATCCCAACGCACGCCGAACCTCTGTCCGAGTGCATACCTGACAACCCCGAGGCACGCCGAAGCTCTGTCCGCAGACAACCGGCACATCCCGAAGCAGTCCCGGTCCGTCCCGGAACACTATTCCATCCTCAAACACTATTCCCCTGCGGAAGATAGACACGAACCAACATTGGTAAGGCTTCCTTCCTACACTATTTCAATACATTTCAATAAGCAGTGTACAATGTAGACATCCGACTCAGCATGCATTTTTAAAAGCACACACACACAACATTTAAAGAAAGAAGGGGTATCGAAAGACTCATTTTTACGAGGCTACTCGGATGAGCTCTAATATTCTAATATTCTCTTCCCGAGGAGTAACCTGACCTCCGAACTCAAAATCTCATCACACAAAAACAGTTTATTTTTAAACTGATGCCTTTTCTCAATGTTTTGGGCTTAATCAAAACAGCATGGCGACTCTACAAAGCAAAAACACAGCGAGGCAACGCCCTCCAACACGCGCAACTATCGAAAATGCCAGATGCCGGGGCGCGATCGCGCTACCTCTCGGATCCGGGTAATTTCAAGGCCGCCCGTCAAAGGAAGAACCAGTTGCTCCGCCTCAGGTCCTCCAAGTATGGCCCGGAAATCTTCAAGTGTGGGCGTAATCTCGTTGTACGAAAAGCTGTACACGTGCCTCCTTACGTCCCAGAAGCGAGCCGCAGCTCTCAAGAGATCCCAATCCAGCATGAGCTCCTTCAAGGCCCAAACCGCTTTCATTCTATAACAGCCCTCGAAAAATCCCTTGCTTTGCCTCGTGTGGCGCCGTACCCACAACTGGAAACTATCCAAATATCGCTCTTGCATCTGAGACGATAACCTGGGAAATAAAGCCATGAGAAACAAAGGAAACCTCCAAAAATTCGAAAGAGAAATCAACTTTGATCAGAAGCAAGCGTTGTGTTTTCAAAATTGCAAAAACTGGACTGCAATTTAAAACAATCTGAAACTGAAGCCCAGTCCGGCCGGACTGTTTTTCAAGTTGACTTGGTCAACTCTGCAGTCAGCTGCCTCAAAACTCAGGAACATTTCCAAACAGCCTCCTGTTCAAGCCTTGTCTAAATTACATGCATCCGTATGATTAATCATCCACTGTCGACACTACATCCGCCCCGGGCTCGTGCAACAGTGCAGTTAATTAAATAACAGTGCATATAAATATAAATTTTGACCAGTTTTTATGCATGTCCCATTATTATTTTTTTTTTGATCAACCTACTTGCTTATTTGTCAAAAATAAAGGAAGGTAATCACTAAATAAATATTCAAAATACAAGGGTTCACCTCAAAGGCCCTTTCAAATACAAATCAAATTGTTTGCGCAATACACACAATTGTCTAAAAAATAAATCAAAAAAGAGGACTACTCAGAGTCCTGCTCGTCATCCGAGCACTCGTAATACTGCCCCACCGCAGCCGGATCCACAGAGGACAGGTAATCCCCAAATTCCTCAAGGCGGGAATACGAGAAGTGCCGCCTCCGCTCCTGTTTCCCCGAGGACTCTCCTCGCTCGTGTCTCGAATACAAAGAGTCATGAGCTTCGAGCCCCGCTGTCTCACCGGAGAACTGGTTGAACCCCTGCGTAAAATCTGTCCCACCAGTCGTGGAGGCAGACGAGTCTCTTGCAGCAGATGGCCTAGACGGCATCGGCTCATGCACAGCCGCGCTCCTCTTGGAACTACACCGCAGGAACTCCACGAGTCTCCTGGCGTAGTTGGTTATCCCATCCAGACGTCTCACGGCCTGGTTGTGAGTAAAGTCAGACACCTGCAAAATAGGAAAGCCGTCAAAAGACAAACAGCACAATGCAACATTTGCAGAATGCTACTATCAAGTACAGAAAAGCGAAACAAAGCACTCACCGAAGCATCGGGATCCACTCTGTACCGAGGCCTCGCCTCCTCCGGAATGGGGACCGTCAGCCGCCTGCGGGAACCATCAGCACCCTCATACGCCAGCCGAGTGCGAGGGAGCGGGTAGTCCCGGGGATATGCAGGGCCCTCGCCCTCTCTGTGCAACACCTGCGGGCTCCTCAGCCTCGTCCTCCGGAAGACATCATAATCAACATCCTCTATGATAAATTCGGCATAGGACACACCCTGCCTGTACCGCTGCAACTCCGCCATCGGTATCAGCATAGGATGCTGCATGTGAGGAGGCGGGTCCATCGAAACCAAAGGAATGGACCCCGAACCATGCTAACAAGTCACCCTCTCGCCCAAGTACATCGCGTCGCAATGAAGCCCCACCAGTAGCTTCCGCCATGTGTAACATCCCCAGCAGCATGCACTACAAAAGCATCAATCCGACTCCACCAAGTCAGCTGGATCCGCGGAGAAAAGTCTCGGTCCATGGCCAAAGACACCTCCTCGTAAGACAATCGAGTGCTCTCCCTAGACTTCGCCGGCTTCCTCGCCGCTTTCTGCCAAATCAACATGGCAGGGAACAAGAGCGCATACTCCTCCCTGGTCTCCTACCTCTGCGGGTGGAACACCTCCAAGAACCACACCTATCAAATGCATGGAAAGTTATATCAGCTACAAAGCAGATACATACGAGTACGAGTGAGACAAGGAAGAGAAAAAAGAAAGGAACTCACATCCAAGGCAAACTGAAAACAACCTAAAGTGTTCTTCTCTCCCCGAGAGAACCTATCCAAATCATGATAGAGCTCGGCCAGACCGGCCTCTCCCTAAGCAAACCCTCTCACGGCCTCCAGGTTGGTCAGTGAGCCGAGCAGAGGAAAATGACATGACGTGTCAGCAGTGGGAAACAGCGTAGCTGACAAAGCGAACCATAAAAACCCTCGAGCCAGGCGCTCTGCTGTCATCCTCAGGGACCCCGCCAAATACGCCTCGATGCCCCTCCTCAAGTGTGCCTCCATCGGCCTGTACCGAATACCAAGGCCCCTGACATCGGTAATATCAAAACCAAGCAGTCCCAACAACTGCTCCTGGGTGTAGCCATCCACCCACTCAACAGTATTGCCCCTGAATGGCAACCCAATAATCGCTGCAAAATCAGTGGGAGTCAGGTCACCTCCCCCCACCTGAAATGGAATGTGTGGGTCGTATCCCACTAGTACTCACTCAGGGCGACATGCAGAACCATCGCCCTCTACGTCGAAGCCACCATGGCTATCGCACTAATGAATCCTGCCAGACCGGAGTCAACCACGAACTTTCGTGGACTCCTCTCTCCATCCCGAGCCTCGTCTGGAGTATCTCCCACAGCTCACGGACCACCTCAAAGGCTCCCCTGCTCTTCAATTTATGTACATCAATCGGCCCTCGCCTCTGCAGGTGAACACGGCAAAAGTATGTTACTACAGATATAGCTATTTTCTCCTAAAAATATTCCTGTTCCACCAGTCAGAATATTCACGGTTCAAGCTTTCAAAACATTTATAAAACTCCGTCGAATTCGGAACTTTCAAACATTCTGAAAATCTGTCGAATTCGGAACTTTCAAAACATTCCGAAAACTCCGTCGAAATCGGAACTTTCAAAACATTTCGAAAACTCCGTCGAAATCGGAACTTTCAAAACATTTCGAAAACTCCGTCGAACTCGGAACTTTCAAAACATTCCAAAAACTCTGTCGAACTCGGAACTTTCAAAACATTCCGAAAACTCCGTCGAACTCGGAACTTTCAAAACATTTCAAAAACTCTGTCGAAATCGGAACTTTCAAAACATTCCGAAAACTCCGTCGAACTCAAAACTTTCAAAACATTTCGAAAAATCCGTCGAAATCGGAACTTTCAAAACTCTTCGAAAAATCCGTCGAAGTCGGAACTTTCAAACATTTCAAAGAATTACTCCGTCCCGAATTAAACTTACTTTAATTTCGGAAAACACCCCTAGACATGGAATTTTGCCACCAAAATTTTTATGTTGTCTACCCGTAATGTCAATTGAACTAAGCTCTAGTCAATTTAGACAAAGGCACGTCGCAAAGTCAAAAGCCCCAATTCGGGCACCAAGAGCCCTAACTCAATTCTAATCAAATTCTTAAAATTCAAGAATGCACATTTTGAAAATTAACGGAATTTAGAGGATGCTTACCTGCCTCGCGATCCCATCCTTGTATTTATGAGTGTCCCGAGCCGGATAAAACTCGGTTGGATCCATGGGAAGAGCGGTGGTCCGCACCGTCCTCCTCAACCTCGCTCTCGCATTGTCGGTCCTCCTGTGCCGACCCCGTGGCCCTAATCCGGCTTCCATAATGATTATCTCGCGAAGATTCGAACAAAACTCGCAAAAAGGGGGAGAAATTTCTCTCCTTTCTCTCTTATCTCTCGCCTGAAGTGATGGAGTTTGGCATGGTTTCCGTCGGCCTTGGT
This sequence comes from Adenophora triphylla var. japonica, assembly GCA_022495995.1. Lineage (NCBI taxonomy): Eukaryota > Viridiplantae > Streptophyta > Magnoliopsida > Asterales > Campanulaceae > Adenophora > Adenophora triphylla. The sequence continues at coordinate 313,177 of JAFEMH010001309.1, forward strand.
GCTGATTTAAATCTGCCCAATTTGAAGAAGGGTCCGGCCGGACTCTTTTACACCATAAAATTTTCTTTGCCACTTTGGTCCCTCAGCTTCCCATAATTTCAAATTTACCCCTTTTGGCCCTCAAAAGTTTAAAATTTCCCCAGTTAGCCCTTTCTAACACCCCCTCCCCCGAAGTTAAATCCCAGTTAGACATTTCTAACGTTCCGTCTCCAGACGTTAAATTTCCCGTTAGTCCTCACTAACGTTCCATCTCCAGAAGTTAAATCTCAAACCGTCTTCGGACATTAAATCACAATCCCGTCTCCAGACGTTAAATTTCCCGTTAGTCCTCACTAACGTTCCATCTCCAGACGTTAAATCTCAAACCGTCTTCGGACGTTAAATCACAAACCCATCTCCAGACATTAAATTTCCTGTTAGTCCTCACTAACGTTCCGTCTCCAGACGTTAAATATCAAACCATCTTCGGACGTTAAATAAAAATCCCGTCTCCAGACGTTAAATTTCATGTTAGTCCTCACTAACGTTCCGTCTCCAGACGTTAAATCTCAAACCGTCTTCGGACGTTAAATCACAAACCCGTCTCCAGACGTTAAATTTCCTGTTAGTCCTCACTAACGTTCCGTCTCCAGACGTTAAATCTCAAACCGTCTTCGGACGTTAAATCAAAATCCCGTCTCCAGACGTTAAATTTCCCGTTAGTCCTCACTAACGTTCTGTCTCTAGACGTTAAATCTCAAACCATCATCGGACGTTAAATCACAATCCCGTCTCCAGACGTTAAATTTCCCGTTAGTCCTCACTAATGTTCCGTCTCCAGACGTTAAATCTCAAACCGTCTTCGGACATTAAATCACAATTCCGTCTCCAGACGTTAAAATTCCCGTTAGTTCTCACTAACATTCTGTCTTCGGACATTAAATCCATCTTCGGCCGCCCTAGTAAGCCCGAATATCTTTTCACTCCAGCAAGTGAACGCTCACCTCTCCGACCGTCAATCATAAGCCCGACCATCCCATTTCAGGGGCCATTAAGGTAAGCCCGTACAACAATCCCTCTTTGGCCATCATCGTAAGCCCGAACACCATATCCCCAGCAGACAAGATGCGAGCGGCCAATCAACGTAAGCCCGCACAATGACCTTCCAAGAAAGCCTTTCCGTTAAACTCGGAACAGTCTCACTTAGGTTCAGACGCCTCACAACAGTCTCACTTAGGTTCAGACGACTCACAACAGTCTCACTCAGGTTCAGACGCCTCACAACAGTCTCACTTAGGTTCAGATGCCTCACAACAGTCTCACTTAGGTTCAGACGCCTCACAACAGTCTCACTCAGGTTCATATGCCTCACAACAGTCTCACTCAGGTTTAGACGCCTCACAACAGTCTCACTTAGGTTCAGATGCCTCCCAATAGTCTCCACTTAGGTTCAGACACCTCACAATAGTCTCATTCAGGTTCAGACGCCTCACAACAGTCTCACTCAGGTTCAGACGCCTCACAACAGTCTCACTTAGGTTCAGACGCCTCACAACAGTCTCACATAGGTTCAGACGCCTCACAACAGTCTCACGTAGGTTCAGACGCCTCAAAACAGTCTCACGTAAGTTCAGACGCCTCACAACAGTCTCACATAGGTTCAGACGCCTCACAACAGTCTCACTCAGGTTCAGACGCCTCACAATAGTCTCACTCAGATTCAGACGCCTCACAATAGTCTCACTCAGGTCGGATGCCTCACAACAGTCTCACTCAGGTTCAGATGCCTCACAACAGTCTCACTCAGGTTCAGATGCCTCACAACAATCTCACTCAGGTTCAGACGCCTCACAACAGTCTCACTTAGGTTCAGACGCCTCACAACAGTCTCACTTAGGTTCAGACGCCTCACAATAGTCTCCACTTAGGTTCAGACGCCTCACAACAGTCTCACTCAGGTTCAGATGCCTCACAACAGTCTCACTTAGGTTCAGACGCCTCACAATAGTCTCACGTAGGTTCAGATGCCTCACAACAGTCTCACGTAGGTTCAGACGCCTCACAACAGTCTCACGTAGGTTCAGACGCCTCACAACAATCTCACGTAGGTTCAGACGCCTCACAACAGTCTCACGTAGGTTCAGACGCCTCACAACAGTCTTACTTAGGTTCAAACGCCTCACAACAGTCTCACTTAGGTTCAGACGCCTCCCAATAGTCGCCACTTAGGTTGAGACGCCTCACAACAGTCTCACTTAGGTTCAGACACCTCACAACAATCTCACTCAGGTTCAGATGCCTCACAACAGTCTCACTTATGTTCAGACGCCTCACAACAGTCTCACTTAGGTTCAGACACCTCACAATAGTCTCACTCAGGTTCAGACGCCTCACAACAGTCTCACTTAGGTTCAGACGCCTCCCAATAGTCTCCACTTAGGTTCAGACGCCTCACAACAGTCTCACTCAGGTTCAGATGCCTCACAATAGTCTCACTTAGGTTTAGACACCTCATAACAGTCTCACTTAGGTTCAGACGCCTCACAACAATCTCACGTAGGTTCAGATGCCTCACAACAGTATCACGTAGGTTCAGACACCTCACAACATTCTCACGTAGGTTTAGATGCCTCACAACAGTCTCACTTAGTTTTAGACGCCTCACAACAGTCTCACTTAGGTTCAGACGCCTCCCAATAGTCTCCACTTAGGTTCAGATGCCTCACAGGTCTCTTCAAGTAAGGCATCCCCGGATTTGGATCCTTATCTTTTTCGATGACCCCACTTCCTTCGAAAGTGACGTCCCCGAGGGGCTACTGTAAGTACCCAAATCCTTATCGTCAAAATCCATTAGAAGTTAACCGAAATCCGTTAACTGGCCCTTTCCAGGTTAACCGAAACCCGTTAAACTCCCCGTTCTCAAGCCAACGAGACGTCCCGGGACTGCCCCATGCATCGCAACATCAAAGCGTACTCAACACACGTTATCACACGTAAAGGTACAGCTTTTCCCAAAAAAACACACTTTCCGGGACTTTTCGGGGTCGTTTTGGACATTTTTCGGACAGTTATTTAAAAAACTGACAAAATCGGGAATAACGGGACGAAACCCTAGCCTAGGTGAGTCACAGGGGCACGTGACACGCATGCCAACGCCCTCCAATCAACATCAATCAATTTCCAAGGTGAAAAGACCAAAATACCCCTGAGATTGAATGACTATCCGGCCGAATTGTTTTACCTGAAAAACCAAAATTGCCAACAAGTCCCCCAATTTTCCAAAATACCAAAAAACCTCCCCAAATTGAAGAAGAGTCCGTCTGGTCCGGACTGTTTTGCAAATTCACCCTATAAATACAAGGGCTGTCAAACATTTAGAAAAAGGAAAAATATAATCTCTTTTCACAAAACCCCATGGTCCAAACCAGTTCCAACCTTTCCCGAGCCCCGTTTTGTCTCGATTTGCGTGAAAACCTCATTTTCCGACCAAACACGAACCAAACAAACTCAAAACACCCTTTCAAACACCAAACCGTATCCCGTATACGTCAACCGAGCCAAAGAGTCAACCCCTAGCCATAGGTAACACTCTCTCTCTCTAAACACTCGTTTCGCCTCGATTTACGCGTCAAACGCTATAATCGCTTCGGTCAAAATCACTTAAATGTAGACGTAACGCCGTCTACGGGGTCCGATACGTTTTACCCCAAGATCATCTTCTCTCCCATAAGAGAAGTAATCTCGGGTTAAAACGGCGTTCCGGCCCCGTTCTTTACGTTTATGTTATTTACAGTCCGGATCGTTTGATCCGTTGATTCGCAACTTTACAGTCCGAACCGTTTGGTTCGTGATAGTCATTTACAAAATCCGGATCGTTTGATCCGTCGATATTGTCATTTAAATTATGCACCTTTACAAGTCCGAGCCGTTTGGCTCGTCGATCGCATCTTTAATGTCCGGATCGTTTGATTCCGTCGATACCGCATTTTAAATACTGTCATTTACAAGTCCGAGCCGTTTGGCTTGTGATAGTATTTATTTATCAAAGTCCGAGTCGCAAAACGACTCGTTGATCGCATCTCATTTAATGCCTTTTTTCATAAAATCGCTAACAATGTAATGCCTGGTTCAAAACCGGAGTTCGTCATTCGAGCTCCCTTTCAAAATGCGCAAAAGTGACGTTTGGCATCCAAACGATCATTTTTGAACTCAAAACCCGACGTTTGACATTCAAACCCTCTTTTCTTAAAAGTCAACGTTTGATACTCAAGCCAAAGATTCAAATTCGTCACTCGCACCTTTTTCCTAAAAAACCCCAAAACCAACGTTTTTCATTCAAATGCTCGCTTTTTCAAAGCCATTTCCAATGTTTGGGCTCAAATACAAAACGACACGTTTTCAAAGCCATTTCCAAAGTTTGGGCTCAAAATACAAAACGATACATTTTCCAAGCCATTCTCAACGTTTGGGCTCAAAATACAAATCCGCGTGGCGACTCCTCTCCTTCCCGAAAGCGAGGTCCCAAACCCGTGAAAGAAAACTGCTCGCCGCGCTTTCCCCCCGCGCGCGATCCGGGTAATTTTAACCACGCGGATGGAGTTCTTTATCCCGATGTGAACTCGGGGTCGAGTTCTTTAGAGGTGGAGGAGACTGATGTACGAGACGAAGGAGACGACTACAACAGCCCAGGAGGGCGCCCCACTTGTCACCAGCCGGTCGCCTCGCATAGCTTCAACGGAGGTGGTTCTTCTGGCATCCAGGCGAGCGCTTCATCCAAGCCCAAGCGGGCGCCTCAGGGTGGAACAAACAGGGCCAATGTTACTGGAGGGGAGGCGGGCGCATGAAACCCTTCCAGGCGAGCGCATCAGTTGGACGACAGCAAGCAGCAGCACACTGAACTCCAGGCGGCCGCATGGCCTTATCCCAGGCGGGCGCCTCGCGTCGATTGCCCAGTTTCCTTATTTCGTTTTAATTCCGTTTTTACTGATTTTTGAACATTAAGTTGGGGTTATTTTGGTCATTGTTTTACTATTTCGTCTTAGGGTTTTGGAGAAGTATTTAAACACTTTTAGGGCATTGTTAAACACTGTTTTTGATCATTTTAATTCAAAGGGTTTATCTTTTTTTTGGGTGGATTCCAGTTTATTGTGTCTAGGGTTCATCGCTTGTGAACTCTTGTGTTTAGTGCGATATTCACGAATCTTTGCTTCCGTGCTACGTCAAAAGGGCATGATTCCACCTCCGCAATTTTGTCACCAGAGTTTGCATTTCCCGACGAAGATAATTCTCCTGGATCAATAGGCTTTAGTCCCACTTTCACTCCCGTAAGCAGAAATCTATGATGAGCTGACACAGACGAATTGGCATTATGTATTTCATATAAACGCAAGGCAAACGGGGACATAATGAAAGATGTCAATCGTTGCCTCTTTTGTTATTGATCTCTTCAATATATAGAATTACATTCCTATAAGTATGGTAACAACCCTAATCTAGCTAAATCAAATATTCACATGCTAAAGATAAGGCTAAATATAATATTCACATAATAACACAAAAGATATGGGGATATCTTCAGCCCACGGCTATTACTCCCCCACAGTTGAAATGGGAGGTTCCCGGACGCTGAGACTGGTACGAAATTCTTCAAAAAGTACGTGCGGAAGCCCTTTAGTAAAGATGTCAGCGATTTGGTAACGGGAAGGAACGTGAAGAACTCGAACTCGGCCACGAGCAACTTTTTTCCGGACGAAAAGAATATCCATTTTGATATGTTTTGTACGTTGGTACTTGTGATGATGTGTCGCCATTTCGCGGGAAAAAATTCGATTTTTCGCGTTTCTTTGAAAAAACCAAATAAAACCCGGGAAAAAGAACGGAGTCGCCACGCCATTTTTGTTTTAAGGGCCAAAACTTTGAAAAAAGCCCGAGATCAGAAATTTGGGTTCGGAGGTCATGTTAAACGCCGGGAAGGACGTTAGTGTGCACCCGGAATGCCTCGTAAAACGAGTCTTCCAAGCTGAAAATCATTTATGTGTGTGTGTGTGTGTGTGTTTTGGCCAAAATAATTTGAAACTCAGAAAAGTAAAAATTGGGATATCTTTTTAAGACTTTAAACTGATCCCACGATTTTTTGGAAGATTTTTGGATTGAGATTTGGTACTCAAAAGACCTTTTGAAGTTGAGAGCCACTGTTGTTCCAGACACCTTAAATAAGATTTGTGCGAAGGAATTTTCCATTTTGGAGAAGATTTGAGGGGTCAAAACCTTCTGGAAACCTCAGATATGAGATCTGGATTCCCAGAAGCTAATGAACTAGCCTCTGAAAGAAAATTTGAAAAGAGGAGTTTTACTCACCCAAAAAATAAAGTAAAAATATGTCTGGAAAGCTCCGGATGTTGGCTACAAAAAGTGTTTTGTAGTCAACACCAAACTCCAAGTTTATCTGTGTCCAAAAAATTAGACCATGGACTGAGGTCTGAGAAAATTGCTACTGGACAGCAACTTCTCAAGAAAGAAAATATGATTTTAAGGGGGGTTTTGCATCCATTCTTGTCCCCATTTCCCTAGGTTTTGGTTAGTGATCACTTGACATTTTAGTGGTGAATCAACTATACCAAACCATCCTTGGGGTACATTAGGACTAAGCACTTCATTTGCTTGGGAAGGGGAATTTTATCCTTTGAAAATGAGATTTGATGCTTGAAAATGGTTTTTAGGGTTTTGAAAATGCATTTGCAAGAAAACAAGAACACATTAAAGAGAATTTTGATCCTTGTAGAAGATCATCCATGGAGATGGACTTCCATGGTGATCTTCTTGGATCTTAAGACAAGAAGAAGAATGAACTACATTTTGTAGTTTGAAGATGCATGCATGGATGAGAGATTTAGGGTAAGAAGAGGGAGGTTATACCTATCTTCCTTGTATTTTGAGGCTTTGGATTGAATATATGAGTGTTTGAGGCTTGAATGTGTTTAGGGTTTGAATTTGAGAGTGAGTGTGAGTTGGGAAAGATTCAAGAGAAAATGGTGACAATTCAAGTGAATTCTCACTGTTTTCTCTCTATATTTCGCCAGAGGTTCAGTGCAAATTGTGTTGTGGCTTCTTATTTTTGTGACTGGAGGGCTCAATTTATAGCCCTCTGAATTTTACAAAGATGTCCGCGCGGATGGGATTGGTGGCGTGCACTGTTCATTAAATGCAGCTCCAGGCTTTGGACACAAGGAATAAAATTCAAAAATATCAGCAGAAAATGTTTTTCAACTTGCTGTTTCGGGATTTTCTTAATTCTTTTGCTTTTTAAGATTCCTTTGAAGGTTTATCTTTAAATAGCAATGCCCATTTTGCCCTCACTTTGTTAGAAATGTTAGGATTGTTAGGAATTGTTAGAAATGTTATAACTTTCGTTAATTTTCTAACGAAAATACTAACAAGCTCAAATTGGAGCACTTACAGTACTGAACGGGGTTACTAGAGACGTACATGGCACTAATGTTGTCGCAATAAACCAACATGGCCCTTGATAATGGACAGTGAAGTTTGAGAAGTAAATTATGAAGCCAACATGATTCCGAAACAACGTTAGCAATGCCACGGTATTCAGCTTCGGCACTGGAGCGGGAGATTGTAGGTTGTCGTTTTGACGACCAAGATATGAGATTATCATCAAGAAATACACAGTAGCCGAATGTGGATCGGCGTGTGTCTGGACAACCGCCCCAATTAGCGTCAGTGTATGAGGCGAGTGATGTGGATGCGGACTTATATAGATGCAAACCATGATTGAGAGTACCTTGTAAGTAACGCGGAATGCGTTTCAAGGCTAACATGTGAGAGTCCGTCGGAGCATGCATATGGAGGCATATTTACTGCACGGCATAAGAAATGTCCGGCCTAGTAAAGGTGAGATATTGGAGGGCACCAGCAAGGCTGCGGAAAAAGGTTGGATCTACAAAGGGAGTACCATCAGAGGAACTCAATTTGGATTGTGTGTCAACTGGAGTATGCGCCGATTTGCAGGAAGACATGCCAGCACGGTCAATGGTGGACTCGGCATATTTGCGTTGGCTCAAAAATAGCCCATTTTTGTGATGCGTAACGGAAATGCCTAAAAAATTATTGAGAGGACCGAGGTCCTTCATAGAAAACTCGGATGCGAGTTTGGTCATAAGAGAGTCACGAAGAGCAGTTGAAGAAGTCGTGAGTATGATGTCATTCACATAAAGAAGTAGATATGCCATATGAGTACCGTGTTTATAGATGAAGAGAGAGTTGTCGGAACAGCTATGCATAAAACCAATAGTGGCGACGAAGTCTGCGAACCGTTGGTATCAAGCTCATGGAAATTGTTTTAAATCGTACAAGGATCTCTTCAAGAGGCACACATGATTTGGTCGATGAGGATCCTTGAAACCGAGAGGTTGGTGCATGTAAACGGTTTATTGGAGATGACCATGGAGGAAAGCATTTTTGACGTCTAACTGGTGTATAGGCCAAGACTTAGAAATGGCCAAACTGAGAACAGTCCGGATAGTGGCCGGCTTGACAACCGGGCTGAAAGTATCATCACAGTCTATGCCAACTTGTTGGGACCTGCCATCTGCATCAAGACGGGCTTTGTGCCTCTCAAAAACACCATTAGATAACATTTTATGACGAAAAATCCACATGGAACGTACAATATTCACATTAGTAGGACGGGGTACCAACTCCCACGTCTTATTTTTAATTAGAGTTGTGTACTCATCATGCATAGCGGATTTCTAATTTGGGTCAAGGAGAGAATCTTTAGGATTCTTTGGAAGAGGAGAGGGAGTGACTGTAGTAGTTAGATTAAAGAGTTGTTTAGGTTTAGAGATCCCGTGCATGCTCCGAGTGGTCATTGACCGAGAAGGTGGAGGAGGAGGAGCAGTACGGGTGGGAGCAGGTTGTGATGCTGTATGTGAGATAGGTGGAGAAACGACAGTAGTCACAGTTGGAGTAGTGACGGGCGAAGTGGGTGGAGAGAGAGTAGGTTGTGTCGAAGTTGAGATTTGGTGAGACACAATAGGGGAGAGGCCATCATCAAGAAAAGTGTATGATGAGGCGGACGGAGAGTGCAACCTAGCAAAGGAAAATTGAGACTCATCAAAAATCACATGACGAGATACATAAAATTTGTTACGAGAAATGTCATAACATAAGTATCCTCTATGATTGGGAGGATATCCCAAGAAAACGCATTGAGTGGAATGGGGTTGGAGTTTGTGGATAGTATTTGCGGGGTGGAGTGGATAACAAAAACAACCAAAAATGCGTAGGTGATCATATGAGGGAATACGACGATAAAGTATTTGGGTTGGAGACATGTTGTTCAGATTTTTGTGAGGGAGAATATTGAGTAGGTAGGTTGCCATTTGGTGGGCATGGTGCCAAAAATTGACAGGCATGGAAGAGTGATTCATGATGGTCCGAATAAGGTTATTGATGGTCCTTATTTTTCTTTCGGATTTACCGTTTTGAGAGGATGTGTGTGGACATGAAAAACGGAAACTCATTTCATGAGAGTTACAGAATTGTTTGAAGTTATTATTGTCGAATTCTCGACCATTGTCGCATTGCAAACATTTGACACTAACTGAGAATTGTGTTTGAATGTGTTTGGAGAAAGAAAGGAAGATGGGATATACCTGAGATTTATGGCTTAATGGGAAAGTCCACAAAAAATCTGAAAAATCATCCAGAATAAGCATGTAATAACGATGACCTGCGGTGCTAAGAACGGGTGAGGTCCACAAGTCACTATGCAATATATCGAATGGTAAAAGAGTATGATTAGCAGAGGAATGAAAAGGTAATTTAATATGCTTCCCAAAAACACAAGAACGACAAACATGGTCTTTAGAATTTGAATTACACTTTATTGAACTACTACTTCTAAGAGAATTAAAAATAGACGATCCCGGGTGCCCTAAACGAGCATGCCAAATTGAGGGAGACAAAGCTGCAAATGTGGACGGAGGAGAAGCATTTGAGGAAGAGAAGGGATACAGATCACCGGTGCTATTACATCTCAGGAGGGACGTCCATGTCTTTAGGTCCTTCACATAGAAACCAAGAGGATCAAACTCAACGGAAACATTATTGTCGGAAGTAAAGCGACGAACAGAAATTAAATTTTTAATGAGTTTAGGAGCATGCAAAACATTATTTAGACGGAAAGGGGGGGGTGAGGGGGTGGAAAAGAAACATGCCCATATCCTTGAATTGGAATCATATGTCCGCTACCAACAATTATATTGTTATGAGTATTGCTCAAATAAAAATAAGATGAGAGTGTACCTTGAGATCCTGTCATGTGAGAAGTTGCCACGGTGTCCATGAGCGAATTTTCGACCGGAGAATGAAGAGACATGGTGTGCATGGCTGACTCTATCTCGGTCGGGGCATAAGTAGAAGGGACATGGGCACTGTAAGCTTGCTGCAGACGAGCTCCAAGGATACCAGGCTGGCGTGTAGATCCTGACCATGTGGAGGTGGGATAGGGGCAAGGTGGAGTGGACCATGGCTGTGGTCCCCAAGCAGCCTAGGTGGGTATTGTGCCCATGGATTAGGAGGCTTCTGTGTGCGATGAGGCTCCCCATAATTGTTGCCAGTCGGAGAAGAGTTGCTGCCACCAGTACGTCCTTTGCCCTTGTTCCTTTCCTTGGACTGGTTACGCTGCTGAGACTGATGACCACGGCGATTGCCATAGTTGGTCCTAGTAGGTGATGAGGAGCGAGGTTGTCCACGACCAGATGTGTCATCCGAAGGAGTTGTTACATGAAGGGCTGTACCAGCAGCAACGGCAGCCGAGGCAGCCTGCTTTGCCTTCCTAGTTTCCTCCAGGATTAGCTTAGATCGGGCCTCATAGATTTGAGGTAAGGGATCGCTCTGCTGAATGATGGTGGCCACGCTGTCGTAGCTCTCATTGAGTCCCGCAATAAGTTAGAGAACCATACGCTGATTTGTAACCGGAGCAACAACATTTGAGAATTGGTCAGCAAGCATTTTAAGCTCCTTACAATAGGCAGACACAGAGGAAAAATTGTCGAGGTGAACGACGGTGAATTGATTCTCTAAATACACAACACAGCTATTCTTATTGTCCTGGAAAATATTTTTCAGACGAATCCAAGCTTTGCGAGCGGTGGAGCGAGGTTCAATGATAGTGTGCAGTAAGTCAGTAGAAATGGTGTCGTAGATCCATTGCAAGACAATGGCATCTAGGCGAGACCACAGAGCATCCTTTTTGGGTGCAGCAGTAGTAGTTTCCTCAGAAGAGGACTCGGGAGGGATGATGTGGTCGATGACATCAAAGGCACGGCAGTGAATCTAAAACAATTCGGCCCAAGATGAGTAGTGACCTTGTTCCATTTCCAGCGTAGGGGAAATGAAATTCTTGAAATTTGTGACTGCTAGAGCAGGGTGAAAGGAGGTTTTCTCGGCCATTGAAGAAAGGGAGGCGGCTGGAGAAAGAAGAAGAAGAAAAGAGATCGACTGGGTTTAGGATTGAGGCTATGATACCATGAAAGATGTCAATCTTTGCCTCTTTTGTTATTGATCTCTTCAATATATAGAATTACATTCCTATAAGTATGGTAACAACCCTAATCTAGCTAAATCAAATATTCACATGCTAAAGATAAGGCTAAATACAATATTCACATAATATCACAAAAGATATGGGGATATCTTCAACCCACGGCTATTACATAATTTAAAATGATTAAAGAGGTTTCAGTACATATCATGCAAGGGATTGTGAACAATACAGTTTTATTAAAAATAGATTTCAAATTTAATGTACCAGTACAGAATGCTTAAATTTATAAAGAATCTTCATCATCTGGCAAGCTATATCTCTAGATCAAGAAGAATGTGTGTACGCGTGCGCGCATATATGTGGCCACGATCTAAAGACTTAAATTAGGCAGTGATCTTCAATGTGTTTGCAACATCAATGACAAAACGATATCTAACATCAGCTTTCTTAAGCCGCTCCAAGGCCGTGTTGACATAGTCCATTGAAATGACCTCAACGTCAGCTGTTATGTTATGTTCCGCTGCAAAATCTATCATTTCTTGCGTCTCCTTCAATCCCCCAACCAAACTCCCGGCCACCATTTTCCTCCCTGCAGCCACCATTCCACAACCCCCATAAATATCCATAAAAAAAACAAAAAACAACAACAAAAAAGACGAGACAAATTTTTTAAAAAGAGCAGAGGACATGATAGAATGACATACCCATGACCAAAGGAAAAGCAGGCAGCTCGAAAGGCTTGTTGGGTAAACCAACTAAAACAAATTTCCCATGAGGCTTCAACAGAGCAATCAAGGGTACTAGAGCATGGTCAGCAGAGACCGTATCAATGATCCCATCCATAGTACTAGCAGCAGCCTAAGCAGAGCAGAGAATCAGTACGAGCTTAATTACTCCCTCCGTTCAGGAATGATCTTACTACTTTTTTGTTGTTATTTTGAATGAACTTTGAACAATAAATTTAGGTTAATTTAATTATTCTAATGAAAATCTAGAACTTGTTATTGATACAACATCATAAAAATTATCATTGACAACTTTTAGATTTTCATTAGGATAGTTAAATTAACCGAAAATTATTGGTCAAAGTTCATTCAAAGTAACAAAAAAATAAAAATAGGAAGATCATTTCAGGACGGAGGGAGCATTATCATAGTGAATTAAACAAAATATCACAACAACGGTGTACCTGCATCTGATCTTCATCACGACTGACCAAGAATGAGTCCGCCCCAAGAAGATTAATAGCTTCTTCCTTCTTCTTAGGCGAAGTACTAATAACAGTAACCTTAGCCCCAAACACCTTTGCAAACTTGACTGCCACATGACCTAACCCGCCTAGCCCAACCACGCCCACATGGAGCCCGGGCTTGTCAAGTCCATAGTACTTAAGTGGACTATAAACAGTGATTCCGGCACATAGTAGAGGAACACCAGCATCAAGAGCAAGACTTTCAGGCCAACGAATAATGAAATGCTCATTGGCAACTATGCTATCTGAATAGCCTCCATAGGTATTGGTTCCATCTTTGTCTGTGGCATTGTATGTTAAGGTCATTTCGGGACAGTAATTTTCAAGATCGGCATGACAGTTGTCGCATGAACGACAACTTCCAACCAAAGAGCCAACGCCAACTTTTTCTCCGACTTTGACATTTTTTACTTTGTTACCGACTTCTGTCACAATGCCTACGATCTCATGCCTGCATTTGAAACAAATTATTAGACTCTTAGTTAACAAAAATGAGTGAATTATATGGGAAAATGAAACTAGTAAAGAAGTTAATTACCCGGGAACCATGGGGTAGATGGAGCCGCCCCATTCATTCTTTATGATGTGAAGGTCAGAGTGACAGATGCCACTGTAAAGAACTTTGAGTCTTACATCTTCATCACCCGTTTCCCTTTGAAATTCATATTAAAACAACATTAGCATCATAACATAACTTATGCTGGTTAAATTATTTGTCAAATTTCAATTAACTTGACCAGTAAAAAAAGTGACCGTCCTTCTGGGACGGAGAGAGTATATACCTTCTAGAAAAACTGAATGGGGAGAGAACACCGGAACTGTCTCGGGCAGCCCAACCGAAGGCTTTCACGGGGTGTTCCGTCTCGGGTGATTTCGCCATTGCTTACGAATTGAAACAAAAGGAGAAAAAAATATAGAATTCGAGAAGAAAACAATTAGAAGAAGGTTGTAAGGTTTTGATTGATTTTGCAAGTGTATATATAGCATGTAAATAGTTTGAACAGGAATGGAAATGGCAGTTTGTTTCTGCCTTTTCCAGAATTCTAAGCACGGAAGCAAAAGGGAAATATTTATTCAAACGCTTCACACGATATTAATTGACATCTTCAAATTAGTTTTCCTTTTATGTAATAAACCATCCTAGAAAATATTAGTAACCAAATTGGAATTTTCTTCCATTTTGTGTACAATCATAGCTTTTTATATTTGACTTTTAATCGGATTTTCTCAATTTGTTTTGTTAAATATTGACTGAAATCTATGTTTTAAATCTGAACTACAAAAAAAAAAAAAAAAAAAAAAGCGTTAAAACAGCTTAAAGCTCAAGCATACACATGTCAACGGTATTGGTATGGTCAAATAGATTGAAATATGGAACAACCTTTTTAAAAGACTAAACATTTTATAACAAACAAAAAGGGAAAAATGAGAATGCGGTTTGGATCGATTTCTCATATTCAATAGCCAGATTCGGAAATGGGATCCCAAATAGCCAGAGACAAAAGATTCACTCCAAACTTCCCCGTTGTCTTGTTATCCGCTGAAATAAAAGTTTCACGACAGAAAGAAGCTGACATAAAAGTTTCACGACACAGAAGTCTAAGAGGAATATTTGTATGGGGCACCAACGATTTAATAACTATCTTTGTATCTCGGTAGCTTTTTTACCCCCACATTGTAGGGTGAAACAATCATTTCTGGATAGAGGAAGTATGTATATAAATGCTCTTAATGACACTTAGAAGCAAATCCAGAATACATTTTGCTCAAACTTACTATGCAGGAAGGTACCCAGAAACCTTATTGTCAGAGGATCATCAACTCCGTTTTGTCTGACGATCTCCGAATTCAGAAGTGCTAGCTCCACAAACACATTCCAAACACAGACCTTTATACCACATCTAAACAAAATCATCTGCCTTAGCTTTCTTCTCAACACGACCCTTCACCAGCATGCATGTAGTTATCTAATAGTGGCAACAGCTACATTTACTTTATCGACCAAAGTACAAGCGTCTGATACTCGCATAGTAAACAAGGAAAGCACATTTTCAGGCCAAAAAGGGCACTATCTAGCAGGTCACCGACTAAAAATGAGCTTTTTAAAACAGCGTCAAGCCCCAGGCTACCACACTAGTACTGCCTTCGTCTCTTCAAACTGCTTACATTTTGTTGAGAACCATAGAAGTCAGGCATGGGGAAATAACTCACATATGGAACAAAAGCTGGTCTCTCCATACAATGGTCAATGCACTTTTGCCAGACGGACTAAAGACGTGGCGGTGAGGGGATTTCTGGCACAGCCCAAGATGCATCTGCATTACTAGAAACAGCTTATTTACCCACGGAATATTTCATGGGTAATCATGGAATTCCGTGGGTAATCTTCATTTACCCACAGAAATTGTCCGTAGGACGTCCGTGGGTAAATTTTTGTGAGTAATACCCACAGAAAATTCCGTGGGTAATACCCACGAAATTTCCGTCAAAAAGCAAACATTTTCGTCGAAAATAAAATAAAATACCCACGGAATTTTCCGTGGGTAATTTTCAATTTTTTTCAATTATGATCAAATTACACACGGAATATTCCGTGGCTAATTGAGTATAAATTACCCACGGAATATTCCGTGGGTAATTTTCCCAATTACCCACGGAATTGTCCGTGGGTAATATTAAAATTAAAAAATAATATTTAGCTGCTCTTTTTACCCACGGAAATTTCCGTGGGTAATTTGGAAACTTACCCACGGAATATTCCGTAGGTAATTTATACTCAATTACCCACGAAATATTCCGTGGGTAATTTTATCATAAGTAAAAAAAAATTGAATATTACCCACGGAAATTTTCGTGGGTAATTTTATCAGAATTGAAAAAAAATATTTGAAAATTTAAAAAACCACCTGTAAAAGCTAAAAATCCAAATACTTATATAACACACACCATCCACACAAACAATATACACAATTCTTAAACAATCTTAAACAATGTCTTCCAAACCACAAATAAAATATTAATATGTACAAATCTCTAAACATCATAACATATTACAAACCAAAAAAAAAAGTCTAGTAGTTAATGTTAGGACCTAACTTTGATCAATGTCTTAGTTAGTTGGTTTTGATAAAGGAATATATATATAGAACAGGGTTTATATCAAAAGAGGAAGACTGTCAGTCATGATCCTCTTCTCTGACAGCTAAGTCCATGACTGACCAAATCAAACTTCATATTCATTCCTCAGTGTATCTGACAGCTATGAGTTTGATAGTTATGATTCTGTTGTATACAATGATTACAATCAATCAAAAACATGAATCATATTCTCTCTCTAAGCCATCAAGATCATCAAAGTGCATCTCAGTCCTTATTAGAGAACATCTCTGATAGCTAAGTCTTGTATGATCTGACAGCCATGACTTCATTCCTCTGATAGCCATCACTTTGTCTCAATCTCTGTTACCACAATCTCAACCAAAGTGGAACCTGGATCTTCACAGCTGTCAAGTTCACCAATGAAGACCAATGAAGACCACTGAAGACCTTCTAGAAGCTCTCAGTTCAAGCCACAGCTCAAGCCAGCTCATGAAGACCTGCATGTGGACAAGTGGGACAAAGACCAGTCAAGGCTCATTAATGTAGCTGCAACAGTCATATTCCAACGGCTACATTGAAGGGTATAAATAGAGGAGTTCTTCCTCTACACAATACTACTGAAAAATACTCTTTTTCACAGTCCAAAACCTTTCCCTCACACCCACACACACCTCCTGTAATTCACACACACACTCACCAATCCTTTCCCTTTAAACTCTGTTCCAAACCAAACCCTCACCCCAAAACCTTTGCCTCCACAACAAAACACCCCTTAGTGTGTTAATTCACAAATTTCAAAATCCTAAGACTGTACTTTAGGTGTAGAATTAGTTTGTAATCACTCAAGACTGTACTTTGAGTGTATTATTTGTTTTGTAAAATCTTGAGACTGTACTTCAAGTTGTAAAAACACTTAAGACTGTACTTTAAGTGTATCCCTAGTTGACTGTACTAATTAGGAAGAGGAAGTTCAAGGAACTTGCCTGAATCAATCATTTGTAATTTTTGTTGATTAAAGATTATAATAAAATTGATCTCACTTGTCAAGATTGACAGTGGGGGTGGATGTAGGAGGAGTGAACTCTGAACCACTTTAAATTCTCTGTGTTATTACATTTTTGCAATCACATTCACACACTTGTATTATTTCTTTGTGTTTCTTGTCCTATCATTATTTCAAATCTCTCTTATTCCGCTGCACAATTCAACTATCATCTGACAGCTAAGCCAAAAACTATAGCTGTCTGATCATCTGCATATTAACAAAGGGCCTTTCAGTTAAGTTGCCACTCAAACCAAATAAAAACAAGTCAAATTCAACTTTTACGACTGTTACCACCACGACCACCCCTACGCCCACTTCCACTCAAAATTCAATTCGAATTTAGATATGGTCCAATAGAAGAGTTAGAGTTATTACCACTAGGAGGTTGTTGTTGCTGTAGTTGTTGTTGATGCATAGATCTCATCATTTCTTGCATTTGTTGCTGCATCTCTTGCCGCATTTTTTCCTTCTCTTGCCGCATCTCTTCCTTCTCTTGTTCCTTCTCTTGCTGCATTTGTTCCTTTTCTTGCCGCAATCATTCCTCCATTCGCTCTTCCATTTCCTTAACCTGGGTGTTTACACGAGTGTCAACTTGGGTGTTTAGTGTCTCAGTCAGGCTTGCTATAATCTCATCCTTTTGTCTCATTTGAGCATCATAGTCCACACTACTGGATGAAGAAAAAGACTGCAAAGAACGGCTTCTTAATGGCAAGTCAGAAAGCAGCTCCATGATTTTCGAATCCGGGCAATCGATCACCTTTTTGTCGCCCGTGATGAATGGTAATGGTCTTCCAAAGTCCTGCTCGAAATGGAGCAGTCCGGTGCTTTCAATCTCGATGATTCCTTCCTCAATAGCCTCTTCACGAGCACGCCTCACATATGTTTTCTGTCCAATATATATAACAAAAAACAATTAATAATGACAAAAAATAAACATAAGCTTCAACAGTCTACTATCCAACCATTGAATTCACACCTTATTTTAACAACACCTTAGATCAAATAAACTGATGCTTTAAAACCTTTTACTTTACCTGCTAATACAACTTCATAGCCCAAATGTTACAGGTACCTTCATTATTTCAATGCATGGAAGGCAAACTTAGGTCTGCTCTTTATAATATTTAAATATAAAATAATGAAATTCAAAAACATAGCTTTAATCAATCCAAAGCCTGATTTACACATGAAAAGTGCAATCACATACAAAAGATCAAGTGATGAGACATTTCTATAAAATACTAAATGTCAATTATTATCAGTTGAAAAAAAAAAAACTTATTAAAAGCAAAAAAATATCTGAGTTAGGCCAGGAAATTCTGAATAATTGATGGATTAATAAAAATAGTTATACCCACAATTACATCATCACACAAGTTCTTTGAATTTCTTAACTCTTTGCTGCTGAGGCCAAATCAGTATTTATTTGGGCTTTGCAGTATACAATAATGATCGACTAAGATAGTTAATCAATGAAAAAAGGGCTTCTTTTTAAAGGTAGCTTCTTATAGGTCATTTCGCTTGGTCCCTCTTTTCACTTCCTGAGAAAGCACATTTTCAGCATAAAGACGCAAATGAGGAGGAATAAGTAATTATATAAATCATGTTGTTTATATGGTTTAAATTCTTGGTAAGTTGTTGAGACGGATTTTGATAATGGTTCAACAATTGACTTGTCAATGCTTTTAAGAAATGAGCTTTACTTGTTTGCATAGTGCTGTTCTCTCTAATCTCAACTGAGTTTCACTTGGGGTCTTTTTTGTAATTCAATCTTATATTCCAAGAAAAAGGGCAGTAAAGTTATACAATTTGCTTGAATAATGGAGTGCTGATCATGTGTTGATGTGATGCACTCCAAATTTGTGAGACTTGTTCCTTTCTCAAGTATGGGCTTCTGTTTTCAGGAGCCTTTAGAGGGGTCTTGAGCAAGATGACACATGAGCAGTCTTGAGCAATCCAGAAGTGATCTTTTCTCTAACAAGATGACATTCAATCTCTATGTGTTTAGTACGGTCATGAATCTTATGAAAAATGTTAGTGTAGTGAGTAGTTTTTAGTGAGACACCCTAAATGAAAAGTGTGTAGTTTGTAATGAAACACCCTAATAAAAAAAAGGGGATTGAAACACAAAAAGTAGGCACTTCGCCCATATAAATACTTACATATATTTCCTGATAATGACGGCTACTCCACTTTCTTGTGCCGTTTGGAGACACGGAAGAGTGTGTAGCAAGGAACGCCTCAGAAGCATCAACATCTGGCCCATGACACTTAACCTTAAAATATAAACAAAATAACATTATAAGAAATATATTAAAACAAATCATTAGAATGAATAAAAAATATAATACTTCTTATTTAAATATTAGTAACGAAATAAACTTACCAAACGGTCCCATGACTCACTAAGGCTGATAGAAACCCCAGTGTGTACACTACCCTGTCCCTCATTCGAGTTTCTGTTAGTCTTGGCTTTATCTGAAATATTTTGAAAATTTTGACTCCTCCAATGTTCTTCCCACTTGGCCCATATTTCTGGCAAGTAATTGGGGGCGACCTGACCAGTTTTCTTCCACTTCATGTGCATCCCGTGCACATATCCCCTATAGCAATGGTAAACCATTTCTTTGAACGCTTTCTCTATATGCTGTTGCGAGAAGTCGGGACAACAATATTCCCTCTAAACAAAGTTTGATATATATTAATTTTAGGGTCATAAACTCAAATATTATTGGGGTTTTACATTTTAAGATCAATATACATACTTTTTATTATCTAATAAATGGGCATAGCTGCAAAATTACTGAAAATACTATTTAATTGGTACCTGACTGAGGCGGTCCTCGGAATCCAGTTCCATTTCTAAGGACCGCAAGATAGGGGAACACTCCGAGTCTCCAAGTTCCCACTGTCCGCCTGATTCACATCATTGCAAGAAAGATTTAAGCTAAAAGATATGAGTTGGTCTGTTGAAAAACGCGTTTCTCCATATCTGTATGGAGAAACGGGTTTTTTAATATATTCAAAAACCGGCAACCATTTCAATTAAACCGGTTCTATTATCCAAAAACCTACAAAAATCTAGATAAATTCAATATTTGCGTATATACACACAAAGACGCACTACAACGATCACAGCAAAATGGAGACGAGCAGGACAGTTCAATCAAAATGAATATCAAGAAACAATACAGAAATCGATATTGATTAAATCAGGTAATATGAACCAAATCAACAACTACTGTTTTTAATTTTAATCAACGTTTATTGTAATAAGGTCGATTGTTATTGTACATTTCCAGAGATTGATCTACGTAATTTTGGATCTATCCATCAATAGCATAAATGGAAGCTCAATTACATGACAAGATATTCGTAAATATCACAAATCGATATTCTCCAGGCTACACAAATCGATATTCTCCAGCCTACAGGTTTAATCTCTATATCCATACCCAGATATTTATATAAATTATATCCAGATATTTATATAAATGATATCCAGAAGTACCAAAAATGTATATCCAGAAATGTGTAAGGTACATATCCAAAAATTTATATTAATGATATCCAGAAGTACCAAAAATGTATATCCAGAAATGTGTTAGGTACATATCCATAAATTGCTTATTGGCTTTGCCATTGACCTTGTCCTTGACCTTGATTTTGTACTTAGCCTTGGCCTTGACCATGGCCAAGTCCAAAGCCCAAGGCCAATTATATATCCAGAAGTATGTGAATTTATATCCAGAAATGTGGTTGGTGCATATCCAGAAATAAATGTGTACAGTTGGTAAGTACATTGATATCCAGGAGTCCAAGGCCAAGGCCATGGTCAAACCCAAGGCCATGGCCAAGCCTTGGACTTGGCCTTGGCCATTGCCATGGACAAGTTGGCCTTGGCCTTGAACTTGTCATGGATTTGGCCTTGGCCTTGGCCAAGGCCAATTATATCCAGAAGTATGTGATTGTATATCCAGAAATGTGGTAGGTGCATATCCAGAAATTGATGATAGTTTCTTGATATACATTTGATAATTTCTTGATATACATTTGATAGTTTCTGGATATAGAATTGATAATTTCTGGTTATTCATTTGATATCCAGAAATGTGTACAGTTGGTAAGTGCATTGATATCCAGAAACTATAAAATGAGTATCCAGAAACCTTCAAATGTATATTCAGAAACCTTCAAATGTATATCCAGAAACAATTAATTGTATATCCAGAAAGTACCAATTTGAATATCCAGAAACACACAATTAACCATGTCCAGAAACATTAAAATGTATATCCAGAAAGTACCAATTTGACTATCCAGAAACTTTAAACTGGCAATGTACTAGGTCAAAGGATATGGTCATGTCCTTGGCCAAGGCCAATGCTATATCCAAACTACAAAAATGTATATCCGTAAACTATCTATTGAATATCCGAAACAATAAAATGTATATCCAAGAGGTACCAATTTGAATATCCAGATACACACAATTGACCATGTCCAGAAACAATAAAATGTATATCCAGAAAGTACCAAGTTGAATAACCAGAAACTTTTAAACTGGCAATGTACTATGCCAAGGGATATGGCCATGTCCTTGGGCAAGGCCAATGATATATCCAGAAACTACAAAAATGAATATCCATAAACTTTCAAAATGAATATCCAAAAACTAACTAACTATTGCCTTTTCTTGCAGAATCATATTCTCCTATTGATTTAGAATCTCAAATGCAACAACCTACAGATCCTGAAACTGGGCTTCAAATAGGTTTTCTCTCTTAACTTTATTGACATATTGCTTTAGAATTACTGATTTCATATAACATTATTCTTTTTAATATATTTTGTGTGTGCAAGAATCAGAATCGAGGACCCTAATATTGATATAAGCAAAAATTTGCTGGGAACAAAAGCAAAGACATGGGAGGAATTGTACAAACTGTATAAACTTCATGCAAATGCACTAGGATTTAGTATTAAGTTGTCAACAAATCATGTTTCAAAAAAGACTTCAAGGATATTAGACAAGCTATTCCGTTGCTCATGTGAAGGAGTTACCAGATCAACCCAAGAGGATAAAATCGTTGTTCCATCACCAGCTAATGTTAATGAAGTTCAAATTCCTTCACCAGTTGAACAACTCGATGTTACCAAAAAACAACAAAAGAGAAGGAGAAATTACATAAAGAGGACTCAATGTAAGGCTCTTTTGAGGGCAAAATTGCTAAAAGAGGAAGATATGTATGTTGTTGACCGCCATGTTACAGAGCACAATCATCCAATGACAAGGACAGATTGGAACCATTTGAAGCGTAGTGAAAGGTGTATCTCGAAGATCGGGGTGAAATAATTGAAATAATGGAAGAAGCCGGTATAAAACCAACCGATGGATATAGTCTTTTGGTAAAAGCAAGTGGAGAGGAACATGTTGGTCACACAAAGAAAGATCATGTCAATTTTGTTCGAAACTTAGAATGGAAAAAATTGAAAATGGTGATGCCTCAATGTTGTTGATAGGCTTTTTGAAATTTCACTGAAGATCGAGGGTTCTATTTTAAAATCAAATTTGATGATGAAGGAAGACTTGGGGCTATATTTTGGAGAGATAGTATGATGAAGGAAGATTACAAGCTCTATGGAGATCCGGTTATATTTGACACAACTTATACTACAAATGTATACAATCTTATCCGTGCCCCAATAGTTGGCATTAATAATCATTGGAACACCTGTCATGTTTGGTTGTGCTTTCATAGCAAATGAAAAAAAGAAACATTTGTCCGGTTGCTTAAGCGCTTTAGAAAATCAATGGGAGGAAAAGAACCAAAAACAATATTTACGTACTCAAGACCAAGCAATGTCAAATGCAATTGAAGAGGTATGATTATAAAATTCCATAACCAGCTTCTTTTATAATATTTCTTATCTAGTATTTTATTTGTGCTATATAGTTCTAAAAATAATTCAGTATGTGCCTTAACTTTGCACATATGTCATTGGTGTTTATATCCAGAAACTACGCATTGAATATCCAGTAGCTAGTCATTCTAAAGTATCTCGGTTATTCAATATAATGTTTCTTGGATATTCAATTTGATAGTTTCGGATATTCTTTTGGTAGTTTCGGATATTCAATTGTTAGTTTCTCGACATGGCCAAGGCCTAAGCCATGACAAAAAATTGATCAATGTAAATTTATTGTATGTTAATATCCGAAGCATATAATGTTAATATCCGTAAACTTTATTATAATACGTATTTGAAGGGCGTACGAGGCATAGGCTATGTTTATGGCACATCCAACAAAATGCCGTATCCGACTTTGGACAATTGAAGACAAATGAAGATTTTAAAAAGAATTTGATCATTGTTTAATGGGATGTACCAATGAGGATGAATTTGAAAGTTGTTGGGAGTCAATGCCGGTGAAATACAATCTCATTGAAAATTCCTGGTTCAAGCGTCTATACGGACTACGGGAGAAATGGTGCACAGCCTTTAAGCACAAATTTCTTCTCCGCCGGAATATTGTCATCCCAAAGAAGCGAGAGCACAAATCATTCCCTTTGTTTCAAAGCAAACAAACACATCCTCACTCAGCTTCTTTGACATATTCAATGAAACAGCTTAAACGTTGGAGGAATACCGAACAAGAGAAGGAATTTCAAGCATCAATCTCACCCTCAACCAGACATGTATGGTGGTATCATAAAACAAGCAAATGAGGTATACACACCACGTATATTCAAGTTCTTTGAGATTGAGGTAAAACGAGCTTTTCCCGTCGTATACAAATTTGGAGATGAAAGTGATGAAGATTGCAGGTTCATACATGTTGCTCATGAGAAGTACCCGAGATAAATATGAGAGTGTACTCTTTGTTAGGAATGATGAAAGTGTAACAGCTTGTATGCACCGCAATCGCTTACTACAGCGGTTGGTTGTGCTTTCATTGCATAAAGGCGCCGAATTTGTCAAATGTCACAAGGATACCAGATATCTACATTGAAAAAAGGTGGACAAAGATGGCAAAAAGATGTATGGGACAAAGTCTATCAAGGAAAGATAATACATCAACAGAGAAAATGAATTCATTCCCATGGAAACAAAAGATGGCAATGAAATACCACAATCCGATGATGGCTTGTCATGAAAACAGAGCCGCAAAAAAGATACTGGAAGATGGGTTCAATAGAGACTCACTTCTTATACAACAATTGTTGTCGAAAATCAACAGGAATGTAGATCTACGACAAGTGTTAATGATAGTGTTGGTTCGTAAAGTATAACAAGTGCTCCAAATTTGTGATGGATCCAATTCGTGCAAATACAAAGGGCGTAAAACGAAAGCTAAAGACAAAGTTTGATAGAAGAAAGCCAATCACCGATGAGTTTGGTTCAAAAACACCAAAATGAACATTTGATTTAATAGTTTTTAGATTGAAGTACAATTTATTAAGTTGACTAGTTAAATATTTTATACACGTATATTTGATGTTTTTATGTTCGTAAATGACTAGTTAAATGTTTTTATCAATTATATCCGTAGTATGTGAATGTATATACAGAAATGTGGTAGGTGTATATCCGTAAATTGATGATAGTTTCTTGATATACATTTCTAAGTTTCGGATATAGAATTGATAATTTCGGATATATAATTGATAGTTTCGGATATAGAATTTATAGCTTCCGGATATACTTACTATTGAATTCAAAAAGTAATAAATGTGTACAGTTGGTAAGTGCAATGATATCCAGAAGTCCAAGGCCAAGGCCATGGTCATGGCCAATGCCATGGCCAAGCCTTGGACTTGGCCTTGGCCTTGGCCTTGATCTTGAACTTGTCATGGATTTGGCTTTGGCTAATTATATCCAGTATGTGAATGTATATCCGTAAATGTGGTAGGTGCATATCCGTAAATTGATAATTGGTTCTGGATATAGAATTGTAAGTTTCTGGATATTCAAATTGATAGTTTCTGGATATAGAATTGATAGTTTCTGGATATACTTACTATTGAATTCAAAGAGTAATAAATGTGTACAGTTGGTAAGTGCATTGATATCCAGAATTCCAAGGCCATGGTCAAGGCCAAGGCCATGGCAAAGCCTTGGCCTTGGCCTTGGCCTTGGCCTTGCCATAGACAAGTTGGCCTTGGACTTGAACTTGTCATGGATTTGGCCTTGGCCAAGTCCAAGGCCAAGGCCAAGGCCAATTATATCCATAAGTATTTGAATGTATATCCAGAAATGTGGTAGGTGCATATCCAGAAGTCCAAGGCCAAGGCCATGGTCAAGGCCTTGGCCTTGACCATATACAGTAGTTATTATACAGTAGATATTATTCATTAAAAAAAAAAACTACAAACAAACAAACCACACAACACATAACAAATTATTTGTTCTTGCTCTCCATAAACTTATAGAGTGCAGAGTGCTTGAACATATCATGCTCTCCATAAGCTTTAGTTGCCCCACGATCCTTGGCATGTAACAGAAGAGAATCCCAAATCCATATTGATTTCTTGCTGTTCTTATTGTCACGTAATGGGCAAGTGAAGTTTATCCGAACTGTTCCACAAACTATAATATCCCTCCTTAATATCTTCTAAGAAACCCGAAATTCTTTTTAGCAGCCTCTTTCTTCTTCATAATCTTCAACATTTTTCTCAGACTTGACTGACCTACTCGTACTCATACCGAGAAATTGATTGCTTTTTAGATGAAATTTAGAAATAAAAAAGAAGTGAAGATCTAACTTATTTATACTGAATCCGTGACTGTTTTTGTTTGAAATTTGGCACTATTGAATCCATGATTTTTTTTTGAAATGTAGTTAACTATTGAATCCGTGACTCGATTTTGTTTGAATTTTGGCACTATTACTTATGGACAAAATGAAGCAAGACTAGTTGGGATAACTATTAAATCCGTGACTGTTTTTGTTTTTTTATTACTCAACTTGGAACACCTAACTTGGAACACTTGTCCAAAATCAAAGTTCAAGGCCAATTAAAGTTTCGGGTATTCAATATGGTTGTTTCTCGGATATAAATTTTGTAGTTTCGGATATTCATATTGAATGTTTCGGATATTCATATTGAATGTTTCTGGTTATACATTTTGTAGTTTCGGATATTCAAATTAAGAGTTTCGGATATAGAATTGATAGTTTCTGGATATACTTTAATGGTCAAAAAAGCATTCAAACTTACTATTGAATTCAAAGAGTAATAAATGTGTACAGTTGGTAAGTGCATTGAATTCATTGACCAACTTTTTTGACTGGTTTCAAGTACTCTGCCTATATAAATCTGTCCAAAGGTAAATATATACATCAAGTTCAAAAAAAATTCTACCTTTAATAATTTTTCTAGTGATGAACAAAGGCAAGGGAAATTCTGGGGAGCCAACTTTGGGTGATTCAAATGATGACAAAAGTTGGAAAATATACATGATGTGCTACCAAAAATTGCTCAATGGTCATCTTGTTGTTTTGTAGCCTTCTTCTGCAAATGGAACTCCCTCATTTCGTTGTCCATTGCAGCCATGCAATGGACACAATGTAGGGATACGGATTATGTGGGGATAGTCAAACATGCTCATGAGTTTGGCAACGCTCACAACATTGATGAAGCTGCTAGGATTCACCACAAGGCTTTGGAAATGTATTTGGAATATATTTTGAATGAATATGATCCAAAAAACAAATTGAATGACAATGTAGATGATGATGGAGCAGGTGGTAGTGGTAGTGTTTAATGGTTACTAAATTCTGTTTTTAATATTTTTGTGTTTGATGTATTTTTGTTTAATGGTTACTAAATTCTGTTTAATGAATATGTTTTTGTTTGAAATTTGGCACTATTGAATCCATGACTGTTTTTGTTTGATATGTAGTTAACTATTGAATCCATGACTTTAGCCAACCAATGTGTCTTTTAACTTTGAAAAGACATGACTTACTATTGAATTCAAAGAGTAATAAATGTGTACAGATGGTAAGTGCATTGAATTCATTGAATTCAAAGAGTAATAAATGTATGTGCATTGAATTCATTGAGCAACTTTTTTGACTCGGTTTCAAGTACTCATCCTATATAAATACCATACAACACCACTCCTACCATCACAACAAAAAAAAAAAACAAATTTCTCAAAATGAATAACAACAACAACAACCAAGCTCAAGAGACGAAAGTTCCGATTCTCGATATAGGGTTTCACCGAGGAGGTTGAATATGTAGATGATAATGTGGATGTTCCGCTTCCGCCTAGGGTTAGAAGAGAATGGACCCCGGAGCAAAAAGTTGCAAGTCACAGCGATCAATCCAAAATGGGCGTTTTCCCTCTATAATGTGGAAAATCAATTGCAATGCCCATTCTCGCCCTGCATTAGCTTTCCAACAAGAACATTGACTTGGGACCAACTCTTTGCACATGCTATTCATCGTGGATCTATTTCTTCGTATGGAGAAATATCCAAGGAACAACACATGGCACTAGAGCAAAGATATGACAAATCAATGATGCGAATTAGGGATGTTGATGTTTGTTCTTGTTATTGTTGCGTATGTTTTTTGTTGTTATTGTTGGTTTTTTTTTTTGTAATTATATTTAAAATAATTTACTTAGTTTGTTTTCTTTCAATTTTATATACGTAAACTATCAAAAAGTATATCCAGAAACCATCAAAAAGGATATCCAGAAATAAATGAAGTGAATATCCGTAAACATACAAATGAATATCCGTAAACTATCAAAATGCATATCCGTAAACTACACAAATGAATATCCAGTAAACTACACAAATGAATATCCGTAAAACTATCAAAAAGGAGATGTTTTTTGTTGTTATTGTTGGTTTTTTTTTTTTTTTGTAATTATATTTAAAATAATTTACTTAGTTTGTTTTCTTTCAATTTTATATACAGAAACTATCAAAAAGTATATCCAGAAACCATCAAAAAGGATATCCGTAAATAAATGAAGTGAATATCCCGTAAACATAAAAATGAATATCCGTAAAACTATCAAAATGCATATCCGTAAACTATACAAATGAATATCCGTAAACTACACAAATGAATATCCGTAAACTTTCAAAATGATATCCGTAAAATATCCACAAATGAATATTTAGAAACATACAAATGAATATCCGTAAACAAGCAAATGAATATCCGTAAACAAACAATTGAATAGCCGTAAAACAAGCAAATGAATATCCGTAAAATATCCACAAATGAATAACTAGAAACAATTGAATATCCAAACAAACAATTGAATATCCAAAACTTTCAAAATGATATCCCAAAATATCCACAAATAATTAAAAAGGTTCTTCTATTATTTAAGAAAAAGTAATGAGTAAAACATAAATATCCGTAACCCTTTTCAAAGGATATCCGTAAGCTTTGAAAGCGATATCCAACCTTTTGAAATGTTATCCGTAACCTTTGAAAATATATAGCCGTAACCCTTTGAAAGGATATCCGTAACCTTTTGAAAGGATATCCGTGCTTTTTAATTTATAACCGTAACCTTTTGAAATGTTATCAATACTAAAACACATTTTTAATTGATATCAAGAAACTTTAAATGGCCTTTGTCATGGATATATCCACAAATACCATAAAGCATATCAAAAATGTATATCCGTAAACTATCTATATGCATATCCGTAAACTTTCAATATGAATATCCGTAAACTATCAATTCACTAAAGTACATTAATTACATCACCAAACCAGATTCCTAATTACATAATTACATACACCTATGAATCTTGTACATTACTTTGTTCTTCCTCGTTCTTTTTGTTTTCTTCTCTTTTTCAAAAGTGTTTGTTTCAATCATTAAATTATGCTTATCTCTCGTTCAATTGACTAAGCAAAAGTGTTGAAAGAATTTCACTCGTAGACGGATCCTTTGTTTATCCTACAAAAGTAAAAAAAAATAAAAAATTGTTAAAACATATATATACAAACTCATATAATATAAATATGAATAAAAAAAAAAAATTTTAATAGTACCCGACATAACTCAGGCATGAGTACTTTGATCCTTGAAAATCATTCATCTCGCACATCACATAAACTCCACAATCATGGTTAACATGATTTTCTTTAAGAACCCAATCACATTCCATGTATTCAAATTTATATGTTTTTTTGTCTTCAAAATCATTATAACATGGATGTTTAATCTTCTTCAAAAACCTTTCATAGGCGCATACCGAAAACATTTAAAGTATAAAATATTAGATAACCAATGAAAAAAAAATGAAAAATATAAAACCGCTTTCGTAAGTTTCAAAACATATACCAATGCTTTCGTAAGTTTCACAACTTCAAATTGCTTTTGCTTCATTCATTGAAAGGTTGTCAAAATAGTGAATGGATTTTGAAGCCATGTTGTACACAAATAGTGTAAAGTGCCCACCTTTATTGCTTCCCTTAAAGTATGGGAAAAAAACCGCAAAAAATAAGTATATCCGTAAATATATTAGGTGACTATCCGTAAATACCATAAAGTATATCCGTAAATACCATAAAGTATATCCGTAAATTACTTTGGCCATGGCATAGGCCTCGCCTTGGCCTAGGCCTTGGTAATGGATATATCCGTAAATAACATAAAGTATATCCGTAAATACCATAAAGTATATCCGTAAATTACTATGACATGCCATAGGCATTGGCCTAGGCCTTCGTCATGGATATATCCGTAAATACCATAAAGTATATCCGTAAATATCATAAAGTATATCCGTAAATTACTTTGGCCATGGCATAGGCCTTGGCCTTGGCCTAGGCCTTGGTCATGCATATATCCGTAAATACCATAAAGTATATCCGTAAATTTTCAATATGATATCCGTAAATGTATTGACAAATGAAAATACATACCAGCATCTACTTCTTTCGTATCCATTACATTCCCATCTACATTAACATCATTTTTCCAATACAAAAAGTTTGAAGCATTTCAAAGACCAAGACGAGCATTCAAAGAACGTTTCGCCCAAGTAGCCTCGTTAATATAAATGATAAACAATATCTTAAAAAATTTCATGGATATATACCCCGCAATCGATATATACTTGTAAGTTGTTGAAAAAAGTAAACTTACGTAATAGTCAACACCAAACATAAATCTCTTCATTACACCTTTTTTATGTTCCAGCTTGTTCAACAACATTGCCCAAGCATTCACAATTGCACCCGTGATATCTCGTGTCTTCTTTCATACTCAAAATATCGTCTGCGTCCACCCAAAGAAATCATTAAACCGAAAAAAGCACTAAAAAAAAATAATATTAAAATTTGAATAACATATTTAATTTCAACTGTAATAATATTGAAATAAAAAGGGATATTACTTTTTGACTCGAAGAATCATTTTTGAGAAGCAATAATCAACCACTTCCATCTTTATCTTTGGCATACCAATCATTACTTCCTTATTCTTCACCATGAATTCAGATGAAAGAATAATCTCACCATTCACAGGTTCCAAATGCACTTCATCTAACATCTTGTCAAACTTCTCACCATTAACACCATGTTGAAAAATTTTTTCAACCAAATTATCAATAGCACCAAAAATTTGTGAAGAATATTCTTCTTCCACGTCAACTTCTTTAATAACAGACATAGGCTCAATCATTGGTTGTTTTAATAGATGGGTATCAGTAACTTGATCCTCTGTATTAAGCCTAGCAATTTGAAGAAGCTCTGCAGATTGATCTTCACTTGGTTGATCAACATTGGTAGCATCTTGATCCTCATAATGCTCATGCACATATCTGTCATCAAAATTCTGAAATTTTTCAACATTATCATCAGACTCTGTATGCTCGTATCCTTGACTCGTGAAAGAATCCTAAATGTTGGCAATGGTCCAACCTTCCCTTTCTCCTTCAAATTTCATCTTTTGAAGTTTTCAATTTATCAATAATATCATCAATGTAATCAAAAACCTGACTTCCCCAAGGTTCACTATCACCAACCAAATCCTCCTCTTCAGCAGATCCTTTCTCAACATCATCATTATTAACTTTTTCTTTCCCCTTCTCAATTTTTGAAATCCTTGCAATGTGAGCATTGATAGCAACTTTAATATCATTCTCGAAATATTTCCAGTTGACTCTTTAATGTAATCCAAAACTTCGAACATTTTCACTTGCAGTGTATTTTTGTAGGATGACTTACATCCTCAACAAAAGGAGCAAAGATCAATCAAAGAATCCAATCTGTCCTTCATCCAAATCATCCTCATAGCTTGTAATAGGATAAACATTATCCAAATAAAGAACTCCACCCCAACCAATCTTAGCTTCATTCCCACTCGACAGAAATTTTCGAGTCCAATGTTGAATCAAAGGACGTGCAGCTGGTTCGTGTTTACGCAAATATGGAAATCTATGAAAGTAAGCTATTAAAAGAATTGCCACACAACCACCGCAACACCTCACTTTACCGCCAAGAAGCCTTAAACTTCCTAACACCATCGATAACTTATTCAATACAAATTGGCACCAATCAAACTTTTTGATTTGAGTAACATCTTCAACCAATGCCAACAAAGAACAATCAACGACCTTTGTTACTACCGGTGCAAGAAAGAAACCGACAAAGAAACAATACATAGAGGCGTTTAAACTCATCACCTCCATCGTAGTTCTTTGATGCGTTGACCAAGGCATTTGACCGGAATACCATCTTTAACTTTCCCAAAAGTATTTTTATCTCTTGCGCTCATCTCTTTGTCAATTCCTATTGAACAATTTATCTTCTCTTTTTTAAGTTCCTTGGAAGACAAAGAATATCAAAAACATCATTTGTGGTTATATAATACTTGTTATTCTTGATTCTCTCGAATAAAGCTTCCCGAATCAAATCTTTCAACAAGATATTCCACAATTCCCCCGTTGGCAATCTATTCAACTTAAGTTCTAATAGTCCACCAAAACCTATAGATTTAACATCTTCTTTCGAGCATCGGTTAAACAAAGATCAATAAGCCTTTCTCGGGGACACAACAATGTTCAAATGCCCGTTTCTTACCACTTTCAACCACATCCACCGTTGATTTCTTATTAGAGTTCTTAACTTGACCTTCACTTAATTGATTCTTCTTATGCTTCTTACTACCTTCACATTTATTTAAATTTGCAGCTACAAAACATAAAAAAATAAAAAATAAAAAAGGATATCCGTAAATAAATGAAGTGAATATCCGTAAACATACAAATGAATATCCGTAAACTATCAAAATGCATATCAAGAAACTACACAAATGAATATCCGTAAACTATACAAATGAATATCCGTAAACTTTCAAAATGATATCCGTAAAATATCCACAAATGAATATCTAGAAACATACAAATGAATATCCGTAAACAAGCAAATGAATATCCGTAAACAAACAATTGAATAGCCGTAAACAAGCAAATGAATATCCGTAAAATATCAACAAATGAATAACTAGAAACAATTGAATAAAAAGAAACAAACAATTGAATATCCAAAAAAGGTTCTTCTATTATTTAAGAAAAAGTAATTAATTAATGAGTAAAACATAAATATACAGAACCCTTTTGAAAGGATATCCAGAAGCTTTTTAAAGGATATCCGTAACCTTTTGAAATGTTATCCGTAACATTTTGAAAATATATAGCCGTAACCTTTTTAAAGGATATCCGTAACCTTTTGAAAGGATAACCGTAAGCTTTTCAAATGTATATCCGTAAACTATCAAATGAATATCCGTAAACAATTAATTGTATATCCGTAAAGTACCAATTTGAATATCCGTAAACACACAATTAACCATGTCCGTAAACATTAAAATGTATATCCGTAAAGTACCAATTTGACTATCCGTAAACTTTAAACTGGCAATGTACTAGGTCAAAGGATATGGTCATGTCCTTGGCCAAGGCCAATGCTATATCCAGAAACTACAAAAATGTATATCCGTAAACTATCTATTGAATATCCGTAAACTATAAAATGTATATCCAAAGTAGGTACCAATTTGAATATCCAGATACACATAATTGACCATGTCCGAAACAATAAAATGTATATCCGTAAAGTACCAAGTTGAATAACCGTAAACTTTTAAACCGGCAATGTACTATGCCAAGGGATATGGCCATGTCCTTGGGCAAGGCCAATGATATATCCAGAAACTACAAAAATGAATATCCGTAAACTTTTTAATTATGAATTAAAAGCCAAGAGACAATACTAAAACACATTGTTAATCATGACAAAAATTATGAATTAAAAGCCAAGAGACAATACTAAGTAGAATGGTAAATCGTTAAACATAAAACACAAAATAGATACACAGAAATTGTAAATTTCAAACTAAAACACATTGTTAAATTCATATACAGATGAGTATGCTTAATATATACATAAATTTATGAAAATGCGAACCAAAACAATAATAACATGTGAACTCACAGTCGGATTTTCGCTTGCTCCTGATTTCAACAGCTGGATTTTCCATAATTCCTTCGATTGCTACTGATTTCGCTTGCTACTGATTTCTGGATATAGTTTCTGGATATTCAACTGGGGTTTCCTTGCTACTGATTTCGTTTTGGTATTGAACTTAGGGCAAACATGTTTTAATTAAACCGGTTAAGAAACCGGTTCGTTAAACGTTCAATTAAACCCGTTAATAAACCGCTAAGGAGAAACACATTTCTCCTAAGCGCTTAGGAGAAACGCGTTTCTCCTTAGATTTTACGAAAAGATATAGTCATGCCGCACGAAAGGCGATAAGATATAAATATTATATCACAGAAAGGTGCAAAAATATAAAAATTATATCACAAAACGTGAAAAATGCACTTGCAGTACAGCTACAGTGCCAAGTTTTTCAAACAATATCCCACTTCTCACGAGATGAAGTAAATGATATAATCCCACCAACTCTGAAAATCAAAATTATGGAGTCTCCAATTATCCAACAACATTCATATGAAAATCGAGACTGAAAATATCATCACATATGAGCTCAGACTAAGAGTGTATCTCCTTGCTGAGATGAATTTATACCCATATGACACCTGGACCTGGGGTTCCGTCCCTTAGGATTACGAAGGGACACATCCCTGTGCTAACCCAAGAAGAGTACCCAGTCCCTGTGCTAACCCTAGAAGAGTACCCTCCCCGTGCTAACTCTAGAAGAGTACCCACACACAAAAGGATACCAGAGGAAAGCGAACTTATATATATGACTTCACTCAAGGCAGTGAATTTTATCTCCCTGGCTTGCTTTCTGAAATGAGCTCTTCCCATCTACCCAAGTATCTTAGATAGTGATTAATATTCAGATGTCAAAATATTTCAAGAGTTTAAGCTCAAGCAAAACTACTGAATAGTGCCCGTGATGAAGATGAATATAGTGATAAGTTTAGTTTTAGTTTTATTTATTTAATGTTATTTTCGGACTTAATATTAGGTTGTTAGTATTTTTGGTATTAGAAGTATATTAGGACTTTATTTTAAGGTTTTATTGATTGATTAGGTTACTATATAGACTAGGGTTATTTTGGGGAGTTTTTGACTTGTTTTTCTAGTCTTAGAGTCACTATATAATTAGGGCTAATTGTAATTCCGAATTTAAGTTGTTGTGATAAGTTTAGTTTTAGTTTTATTTATTTAATGTTATTTTCGGATTTAATATTAGCTTGTTAGTATTTTTGGTATTAGAAGTATACTAGTCAATAACCCGACGGTGAATAATTTATTTATTTTTTGATTAAGTAAATAATTATTTATGTGTTTTAATTTATTTTAAAGTAACAATATAAATCGAAATTGATAATCAATGTAGCGGATATTAGGAGTATAATTAATACAGAAAAAAGATGTTGACACATGATGAAACGTGGAAAGCCCTTGAGACAACTATCTCGCCAGCACAAAACCTCGGGAGGTTAGGTCCCTGCCTAACCAAAAAACATTATTAAGATTTTAGTGTTACAACTTTGGAAGATGAAGAGATATGGTTACAATAGCGTGAGTTTAATAGTGTGTGCCTAAGTGTCAACATAATCTCTTCCATCTCCAATATATTTAAAGAAAAACCAAATAAAAACAAAGAAAATAATAAGAAATTGCAATACTTTTGTTTAACCACAAATTGTGCGACATAAATTCTCAGAGTCTGTCTAAAACATCCTTGTAGACTACATTCAGCGTCTTATCATATGTTTGAGCATCTGAATCACAAATAATAACTTTAAGTCCTCTCTTGCTGGTTACTCTGGAAAATGCTACATAAAGTTGTCCGTGACTGAAAACAGGTTGTGAAAGATATAGTCCTACATGGGAAAGAGATTGTCCCTGACTCTTGTTGATTGTCATAGCAAAAGAAACGG
Organism: Adenophora triphylla var. japonica; assembly: GCA_022495995.1. Classification (NCBI taxonomy): domain Eukaryota; kingdom Viridiplantae; phylum Streptophyta; class Magnoliopsida; order Asterales; family Campanulaceae; genus Adenophora; species Adenophora triphylla. The sequence continues at coordinate 348,539 of JAFEMH010001309.1, forward strand.
CAAGTGAAAATTGCCTTCTTTGGAATCTTACCGGAAATTTTGTCACATCTGACGGAGACATTATCATTCTAGGAATAAGCACCTTCATGCCAGCATTCTTTCCCGAAAGTATCTTGGCTTCGACTACGTGCTTACCTACATATATGTAACAAAATTAAGTATTAAATTATATGTATATAAAAAATAAAAAATTACTGTATTTACCTAATTGAGTGACAATCATTCTGGTGCCGTTACACAATTCAGCAGCTTGATCAAGATTTCTCAAAAGCATTACTATGCACCCAACCTTCAGCTTAATAATGTGATTTGCCAATCCAGAACACTTGATAGTGTTTAGAAATTCAGGTGAGAATATATCTTCAGCATCATTTTCATCATCCTCATCCTTACAAATGGCATCAGAACTCAAATATTCAACTTCGTCTCCCGGAAAGAGTGACATGACATAATCATTTATGTTATCGACAATCTCATTTGTTGGAGCAAGCACAGCTCTAGTCTGGAAGAATCTTTCGACATCCTTATTTCGCAATAAGTCAGGATATATAGATTCGACTATTTTTGCAATAGGATCTGAAGCCTCTCGAATCAATATATCATCAGGAAGGTTAATGTCAATTTTCCCGTCATTATCTCTATCAGCAATCCCATCTCCGATACTCAAGAGCCACTGAGCGAAATCTCTTATCTCTTCGGAATTATGAGAAGTAGAATCACCCTACATTAAGTTAAATATATACAAATTACTTAAATTGAAATAAAAATATTTAAGTAGATGAATAAAGGCTATTTAAGAATTATCTGCAATCTCATACTATGCGTCAATCTGAGAACCTCACAGTCATTCCATATTTTGTATGAACAGAGTGCAGCATGCACAATATCATGCCTACTCCCTTTAGGAACAACAGGTAAAATCTGTCTGAAGTCACCACCGAATACAATAACTAAACCACCAAATGGTTTATTGGAATATCTCCCCTCGGGTGTACAAATAATATCTCGGAGGCTACGATCGAGAGCCTCAAAACAATGTTTATGAGCCATTGGAGCTTCATCCCATATAATTAGTTTGGTTTTCTGTAGAAGTGCTGCCTCATTCGTACCCGACTTTAGTTTACTGCAAGTTGAGCTCTCGTATACCTGTATCGGGATACCGAACCTAGAATGCGCGGTCCTACCTTTCGGAAGGAGAAATGAAGCTATGCCACCGAAGCAACAGAAGAACAATATCTCTCCCCGCTCCTTAATGCGTAACACGTTGTTTTCCATAAGAAGGTCTTTCCCGTACCACCATAAACATAGAGGAAAAACACACCACCGTTTCCTTGATCAACAAATGCATAATCTTATCATATACACTCTTTTGCTCAGCTGTTAACTGAGGATGTAATCTGAAGTGCTCAGCTTTCATCTCATCAATATCATAAGATGTTTCATCTAGAACGAGCTTATTTATCGCATCACCAATGACATTGCCCACCGGTTTAGGCATGTCTTTAAATTTATGGAGACTGCTGCAATTCTCGATCAGTAACTTCTCAATTTCCGCCAAAGCAAGATTCTGGACCTGTTCATTAATTAATTTCAAACCTGAAATTATAAAAAACAAAATAAATATATTAATATAGATAAATATATAGAATCATATTGTATAACTGTAAAGTAGAAATAAAATCATAATTGATATTTATTGTAAAACAAATATGTAAACATGGGACGGAATACCCGGATTATCGTGCATCCTCCGATACTTGTACTCTATATCATCACATAATAAGTTCCAAGTCTTCTCCCATACCTCCCTCGGATTCGACATACTATTAGATAGTAGCAACATAGAAAATAGTCTTCTCAGACTATCGGGCAACCTCCAATGACTCGCTTCTATAATTCCATCAACATATTCCTTGTCATCATCTAATAATCCCAGAGCGTAACATGCAGATTTGAAATCGGGATGAACAACACGATTTACAGTTCTCAAATCCTTGAATTCCATGGGACCTGCTACATGATTCAACATTATCCTGAGTTAATAGAATTCTCTGCAATTCATCGGAACATGATAAATACGCCCCACTACAAAACATTTATCTTTCCTCGGACGCCATTCACGTTTAGTTTTATCACATACGAAATGATGAGGAAATTCACAGTATTTATATTTCGGAGCCTCTGAATGAATATTGTTATACTCCATCCACTTCATAAATTGAGATTCTTTAACTGTCGCTTTATCCAAAACATCAGGAAGAAAATCTCCGTCCTTGAAGAGGATACTATGGTCATCCTCCAAGTGAAAAGCCAAGCGCTCAACAGGAGGGGTCCGATAATGTATGTCGAATCCGAAAATCCTCCACATAGCTTCACACGCAGAGACATATCGACAATCAATTTGCCTTTTCACCTCATCATTTTCGATTGCAAGGCATATCCTGTCGGTTCCCTTGTTTATATACTTGAACAAATACTTGATTGCCTTGCTCTGATTGCAGTACTCGACATTTATGTGAGCTTCGTACTTTAGCAAAAGATATGGATTGAATGGGACATTTGGAGGGTATGGTGCCAAAAATTGACAGGCATGGAAGAGTGATTCATGATGGTCCGAATAAGGTTATTGATGGTTCTTATTTTTCTTTCGGATTTACCGTTTTGAGAGGATGTGTGTGGACATGAAAAACGGAAACTCATTCCAAGAGAGTTACAGAATTGTTTGAAGTTATTATTGTCGAATTCTCGACCATTGTCGCATTGCAAACATTTGACACTAACTGAGAATTGTGTTTGAATGTGTTTGGAGAAAGAAAGGAAGATGGGATATACCTGAGATTTATGGCTTAATGGGAAAGTCCACAAAAAATATGAAAAATCATCCAGAATAAGCATGTAATAACGATGACCTGCGGTGCTAAGAACGGGTGAGGTCCACACGTCACTATGCAATATATCGAATGGTAAAAGAGTATGATTAGCAGAGGAATGAAAAGGTAATTTAATATGCTTCCCAAAAGCACAAGAACGACAAATATGGTCTTTAGAATTTGAATTACACTTTATTGAACTACTACTTCTAAGAGAATAAAAAATAGACGATCCCGGGTGTCCTAAACGAGCATGCCAAATTGAGGGAGACAAAGCTACAAATGTGGACAGAGGAGAAGCATTTGAGGAAGAGAAGGGATACAGATCACCGGTGCTATTACATCTCAGGAGGGGTGTCCCTGTCTAGGTCCTTCACATAGAAACCAAGAGGATCAAACTCAACGGAAACATTAATGTCGGAAGTAAAGCGACGAACAGAAATTAAATTTTTAATGAGTTTAGGAGCATACAAAACATTATTTAGACGGAAAGGGGGGGGGGTGAGAGGGTGGAAAAGAAACATGCCCATAACCTTGAATTGGAATCATATGTCCGCTACCAACAATTATATTGTTATGAGTATTGCTCAAATAAAAATAAGATGAGAGTGTACCTTGAGATCATGTCATGTGAGAAGTTGCCCCGGTGTCCATGAGCCAATTTTCGACCGGAGCATGAAGAGACATGATGTGCATGACTGACTCTATCTCGGTCGGGGCATAAGAAGAAGGGACATGGGCACTGTAAGCTTGCTGCGGACGAGCTCCACGGATACCTGTCTGGCGTGTAGATCCTGACCATGTGGAGGTGGGATAGGGGCAAGGTGGAGTGGCCCATGGCTGTGGTCCCCAAGCAGCCCAAGGTGGGTATTTTGCCAATGGATTAGGAGGCTGCTGTGTGCGATGAGGCTGTCTATAATTGTTGCCAGTCGGAGAGTTGCTGCCACCGGTACGTCCTTTGCCCTTGTTCCTTTCCTTGGACTGGTTACGCTGCTTGAGACCGATGACCACGGCGATTGCCGAGTTGGTCCTAGTAGGTGATGAGGGGCGAGGCTGTCCACGACCGGATGTGTCATCCGAAGGAGTTGTTACATGAAGGGTCAGATGCCAGCAACGACAGCCGAGGCAGCCTGCTTTGCCTTCCTAGTTTCCTCTAGGATTAGCTTAGATCATCGGGCCTCATAGAATTGAGGCAAGGGATTGCTCTGCTAAATGATGGTGGCCACGCTGTCGTAGCTCTCGTTGAGTCCCGCAATAAGTTAGAGAACCATACGCTGATTTGTAACCGGAGCACCAACATTTGAGAGTTGGTCAGCAAGCATTTTAAGCTCCTTACAATAGGCAGACACGAGAGGAAAAATTGTCGAGGTGAACGGCGGTGAATTGATTCTCCAAGTACACAAAGCACGGCTATTCTTGTTGTCCTGGAAAATATTTTCCAAACGAACCCAAGCTTTGCGAGCGGTGGAGCGAGGTTCAATGATGGTGTGCAGTAAGTCGGTAGAAATGGTGCCGTAGATCCATTGCAAGACGATGGCATCTAGGCGAGACCACAGAGCATCCTTTTGGGTGCAGAAGTAGTAGTTTCCTCGAAGAGGACTCGGGAGGGATGATGTGGTCGATGACATCAAAGGCACGGCGGTGAATCAAACAATTCGGCCCAAGATGAGTAGTGACCTTGTTCCATTTCCAGCGTAAGGGAAATGAAATTCTTGAAATTTGTGACTGCTAGAGCAGGGTGAAAGGAGGTTTTCTCGGCCATTGAAGAAAGGGAGGCGGCTGGAGAAAGAAGAAGAAGAAAAGAGATCGACTGGGTTTAGGATTGAGGCTCTGATACCATGAAAGATGTCAATCCTTGCCTCTTTTGTTATTGATCTCTTCAATATATAGAATTACATTCCTATAAGTATGGTAACAACCCTAATCTAGCTAAATCAAATATTCACATGCTAAAGATAAGGCTAAATACAATATTCACATAATATCACAAAAGATATGGGGATATCTTCACCCACGCCTATTACATAATTCAAAATGATTAAAGAGGTTTCAGTACATATCATGCAAGGGATTGTGAACAATACGGTTTATTGAAAATAGATTTCAAATTTAATGTACCAGTACAAAATGCTTAAATTTATACAGAATCTTCATCATCTGGCAAGCTATATCTCTAGATCAAGAAGAATGTGTGTACGCGTGCCCACATATATGTGGCCACGATCTAAAGACTTAAATTAGGCAGTGATCTTCAATGTGTTTGCAACATCAATGACAAAACGATATCTAACATCAGCTTTCTTAAGCCGCTCCATGGCCGTGTTGACATAGTCCATTGAAATGACCTCAACGTCTGCTGTTATGTTATGTTTCGCTGCAAAATCTATCATTTCTTGCGTCTCCTTCAATCCCCCAACCAAACTCCCGGCCACCATTTTCCTCCCTGCAGCCACCATTCCACAACCCCCATAAATATCCATAAAAAAACAAAAAACAACAACGAAAAAGATTAGACAAATTCAAAAAAAGAGCAGAGGACATGATAGAATGACATACCCATGACCAAAGGAAAAGAAGGCAGCTCGAAAGGCTTGTTGGGTAAACCAACTAAAACAAATTTCCCATGAGGCTTCAACAGAGCAATCAAGGGTACTAGAGCATGGTCGGCGAGACCGTATCAATGATTCCATCCATAGTACTAGCAGCAGCCTAAGCAGAGCAGAGAATCAGTACACAATAACACGAGCTTAATTACTCCCTCCGTTCAGGAATGATCTTACTACTTTTTTGTTGTTATTTTGAATGAACTTTGAACAATAAATTTAAGTTAATTTAATTATTCTAATGAAAATCTAAAACTTGTTATTGATACAACATCATAAAAATTTTCATTGACAATTTTTAGATTTTCATTAGGATAGTTAAATTAACCTAAAATTATTGGTCAAGCCTGGTAGCCTTCACACTTGGTGCTCCCTCACATTGAGTTTGCAATATATCCCAAGTAGTTTTGGCTATACTCTCATTTGTTATAAGCTTGTACATATTCCCAGAAACATGGCTGGAAATAGCACCCATAGCTTTTGAATTGTAATTTGCAGCTTGTATTTCATCAAGAGTCCATTGCTCTTCAGGTTTTCTTTCGAAAATAGACTCACCAACACCAAAAGATGGCTTTTTCTTCACAGTAGGAGGTTGCCATGCAACAAGAATACACATCCAAGCCCTTTCATCAATACTTTTGATGTAATTTCGCATCTTAGACTTCCAAAGAGAATAATTGGTGCCATCCAAGACAGGAGGCCTTTTTTGGTGATTTTGGCATTCCATAATGACTACACTTTCTGGATCAACACTCGGCAATATTTCGAGAGTTGGCTACGATACCAATTGAAAGTTTCGTGTAGCTAGGAAACTTAATCACACAACAAGCCAAAGGATGTGAGTACGTATGTGTCTCACAACCGTCCACACATCCACGTATAATGCAAATGAATAAAGTAATTAAAAACAAATTAAATGCAATAACTCAAGAGTTATTTACGCTTACTGATCAATGTGATCAGCAAACTAGGCTTACGCCCAAAAACTTTTCACTATAAAAACTTTTGTTTCTTACAAAAACAAATAAGTGAAAAACTAAAATATGAAAATACTAAACGAGTTCTAATCACCTTCTATGACAAGAACAACTCCCCTTTCCCAAGTAGGATCTATTCTAGTCAGAAGTAAAACAAGAGAACTCTATGAAAACCTAGATGTGAGTTACGGATGTAAGGCACAACCTTCACTCACAACCTAAAACAATAATGTCGAATACAATGAAGAATATGTAATTTTCTCTCTAAAATTCCGTTACTTCTCATGTGCTGAATGCCTTGTATTTATAGTGCACCATGGAGAAGATCTTCATGCAATCGACCTCTTCCTTTGTGAGATTCCTTTTCCTATATGAAAACATAAAACACACTCACAAGGAAATCAAATATTAGTGGGTTAGTCCTAATATAAAACTATGTACATAAATAAAAGATATTTACTATATTTACAATTCCTAGTGAAAGTAGGATACTTATAAATCTCCATGAAAGTCTCAAAATCTACTTACCATAATAGAGATCTTTTTAAATAAGGAAACATAAATATGTTCCCATAAAACACACGGTTTCAATCTCCCCCTATTTTGGACTTTCTGGTCAAAACCAAAGATTTATAACAATCACATTTTTATGACCACAAAATATAGTAAAACATAAAGTAAACATAACTCCCCCTGAATAGATGTGTGTCCAGATGTGTAAACACATCCACACATAAAAACTGCAAGAACAGAGTTAGAACAGAAACAGAATACCAGCAGTCTATTTGAGCAAAAGCAAAAACCATCCAGCAATGTCCTAATTAAAAGCTATTACAAACCATTGTTTAGAAACTAAAAACTAAAACATAAATTAAGATTGTTTTTGCAACCATCAAAACATCATCAAAACAACCAAAAAAAATTTCTCCCCCTAAATTAAAGTTCAAAATGTCTCCATTTAAAACCACTACTTGAGCGAAGCGAAGAAGAAGAAGACAGCATCCCACTTTCCATTTCCAGAACTTGATTCTCCCCCTTTTTGACTAGAAAGTTTAGCATGCCATCGAATGAGATTATCTCTAAGAGCTTTCAGATTATTGGCATGGTTAAGGGAGGCTTGAGCTTGAGATTCAGCTTCAATAATTGCAGCATCTAAATCCTTCATTTGAGCAACAAAATTATCTTCAGATGTGGCCTCAGATGTGTCCACATCTGGCATACCAAGCTCAGGAACTGTACCCAAAGGAAGATCCACATGTCTTTGCTTAGGGTCAAGCAGGGTTTTGGATTCCTTAAACAGAGCAAAATTTTCAACTATTTCTTCTCCTTTCTCAGGTTTAACTCCATTGGCAATAAGGATTTGAGAAATCAAGGAAGGATAGGGTAAAGACCATTTCTTGGATGGAGACTCTCCATAATCACAAATCTTTCTAAAGATGAAGTCACCAAAATTAATGTGCCTCTTAATTCCCAATCTATAAAGAAGCAAGGCTTGCACCCTAGTAACTGAGGTTTTGTTATTGGAGGGGCAAAGATTGGCAACAAGAATGGAATGAAGAAAACAATAGAGTGAAGATCCACTCCCTAAATCCTTTGGCTTCACAGGCCAAGAAGTCACCTTTCCATGGGTGATAGCAGTTACAAGCTCATCATCATCAATAGAAATTAACTCATCCATATGATCATCCAAACCAAGCAAATCATTTATAACAGATGGTGAAAAGGGAACAAATACTCCTCTAACATAGACAGTGGGAGGAGAGGAATAGCTCTTATCTAAACCCTTAGGCAAATTGGCATAAAATTCATACACCATTTTGGGATAGAAAGGAAGGGGATGATCCACAGTTAAAAATAGTCCTCTTTCCTCAAAAAATTTGTCCATACCAAGCTTAACAAAGGTTTCCCTATCCCTTTTCATTTCAACAATGAAAGCCTTAGAGGAAATTAGGCCAAACCTATCAGATGCCTTTTTGTTCAGGAATTTCTTGGAAAAGGGTTTAGGGGTAGAGACAATGGAGACAGTAGAAGACATACCCTTATCAGCTTTCTTCCTTGTAGATGTGCGTCTGGATGTGTGCACATCCTCAGACACATCTTTTGAAGGGAATGGAACTTGAATGGATTCAATCTCAGTGTCATCAGCAGCAGAGGAATCTAACTCTTGGTCCTCTTTCTCTTGATCAAGCTCTTCTCTCCCTAGCTTGTAATTCTCATCTGAAGCAGTGTCATCACTATCATAGCTTGAGTCAGTTTCATCATCAATGGGTTCTAAGTCAGTAGCAACCACCTTTTTATTACCCTTTAAATCCATTAAAACTTTTGCTAAAGGTTCTTCATCACTAAAGGTAATAAGGTCCTCAACAGGACTTGAAACCATAGGAGCAGAGGGATCAACAACCGGGACAGAAATATTATCCACAGGGGGTGAAACATCAATGGGGATACTAGGATCAGGAGACACTATGGGAGAAGATGGCGTAATAGGATCAACTTGAGAAACAGAGTCAGCATGGGGAGCATTCTCAACAGGAGTAATGGGTTCAACATGGGTAACATTATCAATAGAAGGGGTAACAATAGGGACAGGATCAACAACTACGGGAGGAGGAATTGGGGGTTGAGCCTTAGTCCTAATCAGAGGAGGAATTACCTCTTCTTCTTCTTCATCTTCTTCAAGAGCAATGGCTGTAGAGGGCTTCCCGCCAGGTTTCTTTAAATTCTTGGCCTTTTCATCAGATTTTGACAACTTGCGAACCCTACCAGAACGACGAAGATTACGTAGCGGCACTGGAGTTGTAGCAGGCTTTGGGGATTTTGCTTGGGAAAGCTTCCTCTTCTTGGTTGAAGAAGGTTCCACAGAGACAGAGACAGGGGCGACATCCGATGGTGGAATCACCGGAGAGGATGGAGCCTTAGGGTTTTCGGTGGAAGGATCCAATGTGGGGGATTTAGGAGGAGTAGCTTCCATTATAGGATCAGACGAAGGCGATGGAGAAGAAAATTCCGAAAGAAATTTTGAAATCACAGGGTTTAAGACAACGGAACCCTCGCCTTTAGCTACTGAAATTGGGGCAATGTCGAGTACATCTTCTTCTCGAATATTTGAATGATCAGCCATTAATCTTGCAAAAGGTTGGTTAGGTTGAACAGTAATGTGGAATTAATTGCACGGTTTGTGAAGGGAAGATACACCGAGGGAAGAACAAAGGGTTTTGCAAAGGGTTTATGGGGGATGGGACGGATGTGAGGTATCTTAAATACTCACAGCTCCCCCTTTCCAACTGAATTTTGGAAATCCTTTTCCTAAAAGGTCTCACATAACCTATATTCCTTAGGAGTCCTCCAACGGCTAGAACCCTTTGAGGTTACCACACACAACCACCTTCTAAGAAATAGGGAATTAAAATAGAACAAGATTTTGATAGATTTTTATGGAAACAAAAAAAATCTCGGCCATATCTTTATTTTAGAAACAGAATCCCAATTGAATTTTCCAACCTTTTCAAACAAGGATTGATACACACCTTTTTCTTTCATGAAAGATATTGGAGATCAAAAACCTATATAATCAAGGAATGAACTAGGAAAGAAAATTAATTAACTAGCATATTTACAAAGCTCCTATATGTCCTAAAAAAATGCAATATGTCTAGCATGATGCAAACATACAGGTGATGGAAATATTCTCAGTTTATGGATGTGGCATAGGATGTGAGTCACATTTGGGGACACATTTAGATCACAAAAAGTCAATGAGCAATAATCCAATCTGCACAGCCTCTAGGATGCATCCACCAATTTTTTCTTGTGGATTTTTGCATTGTGAGTAGCTTTCACTTTACTTGATCCCAAAGATAGTCCTTTTTCCCAATGATCTTATCAAGTTTGACTTCAAGTTTTCTTATGAAAATTACTTGATCACAATGGTATGGATTCATACTAAGGGTGAAGCAGCTGTTTCTCACATATAATTTTTTTTTCTTTTATTGCACCCACAGTGAGATACCTAGGAAGGTTATACCAAGTCATCAAAAGATAACATGGACAGGAAATACTCACAATTAAGTGATCAAAAACAATGTCAAAGATGAAGACTCACAAGTGACCACACTGAGAAATTTCGTGCTAATGCATGATATTTTTTTGAATTTTTATTTTTTTTTTATAATTTTTTTTTTTCAGTTAATCTAATATACAGATGTGTTAGAGGATGTGAGACACATTTGGTCTCACAACCTTAGATATCACACAAGCCAAGAGACTTCCTCAAGGAGGAAAATCTCTCCAAATCTAATGCCTTTGTAAATATATCAGCCAATTGATTTTCAGTCCCAACAAATTCCAGACACACAATTTTTTGTTCTACAAGATCTCTGATGAAATGATGTCTAATATCAATATGCTTTGTTCTAGAATGTTGGACAGGATTTTTTGATATGTCCAAGGCACTTTTGTTATCACAAAAAGCAGTCAAAACTTTGCTATTCAATCCATAATCTTTCAACATTTGATTCATCCAAAGTAATTTTGTGCAGCAACTTCCAAGGGCAACATATTCAGCCTCAGCAGTGGATAAAGATACACAATTTTGCTTTCTACTATACCAAGACACAAGATTATTTCCTAGGTAGAAACATCCTCCAGTGGTACTTTTTCTATCATCACTATTTCCAGCCCAATCAGAATCAGTGTACCCAACCAAATTGGTGTCTGTTTCTTTAGAGTAATGCAGACCTAGGTTCACAGTCCCACTCACATACCTAATGATTCTTTTCAAGGCTTTAAGACACTACAAGAAAACAGGGCAACTGAAACGGATTTTTCGGTTGCAATTCAGAAAAATCGGTTGCAAATTGATGTTTGCAACCGAAAATTTCTGTTGCAAAGGCAGTCGCAGGAAGCCTCGTCGCTATTTATGCGACCGCTTTTGACCGCTGTTTGGGTTGCAAAATTCTTGCAACGGAAAAAGTAGTTGAAAATTCTGTTGCAATGTGTTTCCTAGAACAATTTTTACATCCGTTGCAAACAACAACTGATTTATTTTTGTTTCTAAAATTTGCAACTGATTTATTTCTGTTTCTAATTGCAACTGATTTTTCTGTTTCAGATATGTTATTTCTGTTTCTAAAATTTGCAACTTATTTATTTCTGTTTCTAATTGCAACTGATTGTTCTGTTTCAAACATGTTATTTCTGTTTCTAAAATTTGCAACCAAATTATTTCTGTTTCTACTTGCAACTGATTGTTCTGTTTCAAATATGTTATTTCTGTTTCTAAAATTTGCAACCGATTTATTTCTGTTTCTAATTGCAACTGATTGTTCTGTTTCAAAAATGTATTACATATAACTAAATTAGCAACTAAATTTTTCAGTTTCAAATATGCAACCTAATTTGCAACGAAAAATTATATTGCAGAAAATTATTTTCTAAAAATAAAATATTACTAATATTATAAATATTTCTCAATTGTACTTGATTGAAAATTTAACTTAAATATCTTAAATCAAACAAATAAAGTCAACAAAACTTCAAACATAACATTCAAAATAAATTCCCAAATTATCATACTAAACTGTCGTGCTGTTAAACTACGTATACTTGAAGTCTCTTTAAGTCCTCGATTTGAGCATCTCTTGAAATTGCAACTGAAAATCATTTTTCAGTTTCTCAAATTTAGCCTCATATGTTGATTGTATTTTTGCTCATATGTGGATTGTATTTTTGCTGCGACTTCATTCCTCATTTTCTCAACTCTTTCGATCAACTATGGCTTGAGGAGCACCTAGAAATTATACCTTCTCCATTAAATGCTGCTTTAAACGATTCAGTTGATGCAACACTTAATCCTTTTCTCTGCATGCATCTTTCAAATCTTTCTCCAGTTTTTGCAAAGATAATTCCATTTCTTTTCTTCTAGGAAAATCTCCTATGACTGAACCATAACATGAAGTTTAGCACAATGAGAAACTAAAACCACACATATAAAGGGTGGACATACATAATAAAAGGAGAAACGGCAAATACCATTTATGTGCCCGATAATCTTGAGGCCTTAACACTCATCTCACTGATGCCATTTACAAGCTTATCAGAAGTCTCTGGACCACCTGTAGGACTTTTGTGGGCTGAAGTTGTTCTAGTCGCTTCTAGAGCACTTCTGAGTTCATCTTTTTCCATCTATCAAAAACAAGTGAAGAAAATTAAAATCAGGTTTAACAAGGAAACCCACAAGCCGTACTAATCTGATTGTTGAACTCCAAAAACAGGAAGTTCCAAGGAGTTCAAGCAATTTCATGTGAGACAAGCTTCAAAAGTTTGCAGATGGACCCAAAAAGTACATGTATCAACCTTGAGATTACTGTTTTCCTTCTCCAAGTTTGAAACTCTGCTTCTGTTTTTTCACTCCTACATATCTCTGTCTGCAAGTGTCTTATTTCTGATGACTTTTTCTTCAACTCGTCTTGTAATTGATTCATCTCTGCTAACAGCTGCAAAAAGAAATGACATTGTACCCGGAAATGATGAGGAAAAAAACAGCAAAAAAAAAGAAGGAACACTTGAAGAGTAAGGGGTATAGATGCTATATTTTAGTAATACCACAGACATGGATAAGCACACTTTACAGAGTTTTATGAAATTAATAAATTTTCGCAATAATCTGAAATGTGCATCTGCACATAATATTAGCATCAAATTCAAGTAATTACACAGAGATCCAAGTGGATAGCAAGAGAGGGTAAATTATGTATGACATTTTACAATTTTGCCCCTGTCTGGGATATTAATTATTCCCTCCATCCCAAAATACTTGCAGTTTTGAAGTTTTTCATAAAACTTTGACACATGTTGCCTAAACTACCCATATTTATGATAAACTTTGACACATGTTGCCAACCATAACGTGGGACAAGGTGGAAAGTCGAACTCACTTTATTATTCTCCACTTTTAGGGAGTTCTGCTCCGTCTGGTAAGATCTGTTCAACTTCTGCTCCTCTAAAAATGATAATCTAGTGTCAGACTTAGGCTTAAGATCGCACAGTATAAAATCATAACTCAGCTAGCTATCTAAAAGCAAGAAAATACCTTGTAATCTGGACTCTATACTTTCTAGCTTGCCACGTTCTTTATCAAGTTCCACTTCCAAAAGTTTTATTTGCTGCTCGTGAGTTGCTTGCATTGCAGCCAGATATCTGTTTTTTTCCTCCAGCAAATCTGCAAGCTCCTAGAAGTCAATCATACATCTGTTTTCAAATTCATGGAAAATTTACAATAGAACATTTTTCAAAGATAATAGGGAGGCAAAGAATGGAAGAGTTCTACATTCATCATTGTCAAAGCAGAGAAGTCACTTTTTTCCAATAAAAATAAAATAAAATAAATGCAAACCAATACAAGAGAACATTCTCCAGGCATTAATTCCATAAAGAATGTTCCCTCCCTGCCTAATACCTATTAGCTACGAGCTAAGCCTCATGCTTGGACATTTCGGCACCTTATTCGATGGCTATAACATCAAATCCAACCAAGGTTGGTTACAAATTTGCATTATGGAATGTCAAATATCTGACCAGAATTCAATAGAAACCCCAATTTGGAATCTAATGAATTTTAACCATGAAGATTTAGATAGTTGGTTATTACCTTTTCTTTTCTCTCTGAATCTCTTGATCCTATCTTACTTCTGGTTCCATCAGGTTGCATAGAATGCGCAACTCCATTGCCTAATATTTCTTGTTTTGTGATAACACCATTCTGTGAAGGGTATCCAGAAGAACAGTTTCTTCTTTGAAGCTTTATCTTTGTCGGTTTACGGGTGATCACTATCCTAAACAACAGATATCAGCATCAGCCAACATATTATAAATAAAGGTTAAGAGGTTATGAAGATCAATTTTGACTAACAAATGATCCTTTTAACAGGATTGCCGTGCAATATGAACAATATCAATGACAGTAGCACAACAAACTTAAGAGCAGGAAAATGAACTCATAAAAGATGCATAATTGGACAACTACTACTCATAGTTGTTAAAGGCGTAAGGCGTAAGGCGAGAGGCGGGCGAGAAGTTCCTAGAAAAGGCGAATGGCGAGGCGGTTGAAAGGCGTACGAAAGGCGAGCAAGGCGGTAAATAGAACAAAAGGAATAGTAAAATAATATATACTCCCTCCGTCCCACCCAAACTGATACTTATTTCCTTTTTGGTCCGTCCCAGCCAAACTGATACTTCCCAAAATGGAAGGGAATCTTTACCATTTACCCCACTCATTCTCTCTCCTATTTCACTTTTACACTCGCAACATTCTCTCTTCTAACTATTCCTCCCACTCATTCTCTCTCCTATTTAATTCTTCATACTCACAACATTTTCTTTCACTTTTTCTCTCTCTTACTTTTCCTTAATTCGCGTGCCCAAAAAGTTGGTATCACTTTGGGTGGGACGGAGGGAGTATGTAAAATATATTAAACAAATCTTAAACATGTTAATAACAAGAATTTTGCATTAAATAAAGGTCACAATTTCATATGTAATAGCACTTAACACAACTAAAGTACCTAAGTGAGAATTCTAAGGAAAAAAAAACATTTTATTTTCAAATCAGTAAACAAGTAATCGTTTAAAAGCGTGAAATATGTGAATACAAATATATAATTTTAAATGGATAATTCCATACCTAGAGATGATCATAAGATATAGTTAAAACTTTAAATGACAAATGAGACCCAAAGTAAAGCGAAAAAACAAATTAAATTAGTAAACATATTAAAATTTGCAAAGCTCCCTTTAAAAATTTGAATAAAGCAAGCTATTTGTAGTGTTTTTATCCCACTCATTTGTCGTCATTTTAATTTGTTATTTAACAAACTTATTTTCTTTTTATTGCTCGAGAGAAATTATGGATATCTTTTTTTTTCATGTATGCCACAAGATATCTTTACTCTATATTTTCCCAAAACAACGCATTGGGTAAGTTAAATTATTGAAACTAAAATTACAAAATGACCTAGTTTAACACTACACATATGCCTATTATGTCTTTTGACAAAGGGGTACTATTCACGCCTCTCACCATAACCAAGAAACGCCTCACCTGGCCTAAAAGGCACACAACAGCCCGCCATAAAACCAAAAGGCGGTCGAACCCTAAAGGCGCCAAAACGGCGAGGCGGGCGAGAGAGGTGCTAGCCTTTCGCAACTATGCTACTACTATACATTTAACCAAACATGTGTAATGATAAGGCCATGCACCAACAATGTTTACTGATTATGCTCATAACTGCTACTGGCTCAAGATAATTTCTTCATATGGCATAATTACAAAGAAGAAAACGCAGTTCTGACCATAAACTAACAAAAAGAGTAGGTGTCGGCTTACAATTCTGCACAACCTATAACCATTGTTGTGACACTACCTTCTTGACAAAATTATGAACGCCAGCAACACATACCTTACCACTCCATTATGATGTAATGAATAACACTCTACATCTATCTAAGATGTGATGCTCTGACTCTTTGGTTTACCCCTCTAGACTCGTGTCGGAACAACTTGATTACAAGTGTCCGATACGGGTAGAGCGGGGTAAACCAAAGAGTTCGAGCATCACAATATCTAAGCATGCCACTAAGCATTGAACCAAAAATACAACGTAGACAGGTACAGTGGTCAATTCCAAATTCTTGCAGATACAACTCATAAGAGAAAGACTTCAAAGAGATACATATGAGATTAAGTGTCTACAGAATAAGAAGCCTACCCTGAGTGCAGTTGAGCTGCTAGTAGAGGCCTTGAAACTCTCGCCTCTGGATGCATCCAGCACATACATCATTGAATGGACATTTTGTTTCAACGAGCCATTTTCTTCCTTTAGTCGAGAAATTTGATCCTGTAGAATTAAAATGATTAGAAATGAAAGGAAGGCTAGGAAATGGATATTAAACATCAGTTCGCTTGGAACTGACAGCAAATAGAATTAATGAAAAAATCTACTAAAAGAGGCTTCATAAAGGCACACCAACTAGAAAGTCATTCCAAACAAAGAAAGCCAAGCCAAGCCAAGACCAACAAGCTCTCTTTCAAAAATGGAATTTTGAAAAGAGGAAGTATGGGTATACAAGAAAAAGTCTAGACCAGTGATGTGTAAGGAAACTGGAACTCTTGAGTTCCAGAACTTACAATTTGGTCATGTTGAGCAAGTGTAATCATATGCTTCAAGTTATGTCTTAATGTTGGATTTTAATTTTGATTAAATACATATACATATATATGAATAATATAGGGCTGGATTTGTTAAAAGGCCACGACGTCTGCCTATCTCTATAAGAAAATGTTTGACCAATTAGTCCCGAGGATAACATAGGTGGTTGAAAACAGAAGCCCAAATGATCGAATTTAATAAAGAGATGCAAACTGCCACTTGCCATAAGTTAAATATGATGTCAAACAAACCAGTGCAAGTAATTTGATAAGGAGACACTTGAAGTTAACAGGACTTGATAGACTTTATGGAGCAAAATTCATGGCATAAAGGGAAAATTGCAGACGCCATATCCAAATCAGATACACACCTTTGCAGCAATAGTTCGCAAGAACTTTGCAAATTTTGATCCAGTAATTGTGGCCTAGAAATTTGGGGGATTTGAGATGAGAGAGAGAGAGATAGGAAAAGTCGATGAAGCATGAAGGGAGAGAATCGAAATACCTTGGCAAAACTGGTGCGGGCGTACGGCGGTGGCTGGGTGGTGGCTTTCGACTTTGCCGTTCAAATCGATCGCAATTCCGTTCGTCTCTTCGTCTCTTCTTGTGCTCGAGATCTGGAGAGGCGCGCGGAGAGCGGCAGCGGCTGCGTTGAAAAGACGCCGGCACCACGAATTTCGCCGAAAGCAGACGCAGCGGTTGGAGAGCAGAAGCGGCAGTGGAGAAGTCGCATGGAGAGAGAAAGAGCGAGGGCCTGAAGAGAAGGGGAAAACGTCTTTGCTGCTGTGTGTCTAGGTTAGGTTAGGTTAGGTCAAATATGCCGCCTTTTTCTTAAAGTTAATAAAATAAAAATAATTTATGATTAATTGCAACCGAAATTGAACTGAGAATTTGAAACAAAAATTTATCTGTTTCAAAATTCCTTGCAAAATTAGGCGGGTTTCCTCCCTCCAAAATTTTTGCAGCCAATTTTTTTAAGTTCAAAATATATAAATTTTATATTAATAATTGCAACTGAATTTGAAACAGAAAATTGAAACAGAAGTTTATCTGTTTCAAAAACTGTTGCAACCCCGAAATATGAAGCGACAAAATGATTTTCCGTTGCAATATTAGTTGCAATATTAATTGTGCACGTCAATTTTCAATGAGAACTTTTTACTCTGAAACTGATTTCAATTCAGTTACAAAATTCCGTTTCAGTTGCCCTGTTCTGAAACTGATTTCAATTCGGTTGCAAAATTCCGTTTCAGTTGCCCTGTTTTCTTGTAGTGAGATGGGACACTTTGGGGTTGGCTTGGTATCTAGAACAGAGACACACACTGTACATAATGTCAGGTCTACTTGCAGTGAGGTAAAGCAGACTTCCTATCATGCTTCTATAAATGGTTTGATCAACACTCTACCATCAGAATTATGACTTAGCTTTTGAGAAGATCCCATTGGGGTTCTTTGATGTGAAGAGTGTTCATGTTCAAACTTTTTCACAAGATTCTTGGCATACTTAGACTGTGAGATGAACATGCCATCTTTGAATTGCTTAATCTGTAAACCTAAGAAAAAGTTCAACTCACCTACCATACTCATCTCAAATGTGGAAGTCATGCTATCCACAAATTCAGCTAGCATAGGGTCAGAATTTGACCCAAACACTATATCATCTACATAGATTTGTGCCACAAGAATCTCCTTTTTATTTCTCCTCACAAACAAGGTTTTGTCAACCTCACCTCTCTTGAATCCTAGTTGAAGCAAATGGTCAGTCAACCTACCATACCAAGCTCTAGGGGCTTGTTTTAGCCCATACAGAGTTTTCTTCAGTTTATACACATGGTTAGGATACTTGGAGTCCACAAAGCCTTTAGGTTGTTCAACATAGGCTTCCTCATTTAATATCCCATTTAGAAAAGCACTCTTAACATCCATTTGATGAAGAGTAATCTTGAGGTAACATGCAATGGCTAACAAAAGCCTAATGGACTCAATTCTTGCAACAGGAGCAAATGTCTCCTCAAAATCAATTCCCTCAATTTGAGTATAACCTTGAGCAACTAACCTAGCTTTATTTCTAGTTATCACACCTTGCTCATCAGTTTTGTTCTTGAAAATCCATTTGGTTCCTATGACATTACCATGTGAGGGTCTAGGAACAAGAGTCCATACCTCATTCTTTTCAAATTGAATTAATTCATCTTGCATAGCCATAATCCAGTCAGCATCTTTCAATGCTTCAGCAACATTCTTAGGTTCAATTTTTGAAACAAAACAACAGAAACTTACCTGGGAGTATGCTGAGGAGCAACTCCATAAACCAGCCATCTTTCTATAATCAACTTTGTCCTTTTGTCTGGTTCTCACTTGAGCATGCACATCTCCCACAACTTGTGAAGTGGGGTGGTTTTTCTGGATTTTAGAAGGAATATCCTTTGATCTATCTACACACCCATTCACATTACCTTCTGGAGCATCATCCTGATCAGAATCAGAGGAACTGTCCTAAGTTACAGGAGTTTGAGTGGATGTGGGAGTAGATGTGGGTTCAGATGTGGAGGCAGATGTGTCCACATCCTTGGTTACATCCTTATCAGGTTCAACATTTTTATCAGCACTGGAAGCTTCTTTTGATTTTTCAGCACCTGTTTCTTCATCCTTCCAGTCCAGCAAACAACCTGAAACATCATCCTCAGCAGTCTTGAGGTTAAGATCAAGTGAGTCATCAAATTTAACATTAGAAGATTCCATAATGGTCTTAGTTTTGAGATTGAAAACTCTGTAAGCTCTACTGTTTGTGGAATAGCCCATGAAAATTGCTTTGTCATTCTTTGAATCAAACTTGGACAGGTATTCTCTATCATTGAGAATATAACAAACCCATCCAAACACATGAAAATATTTCACAGTTGGTTTCTTTCCAAGGAGGATTTGATATGGGGTGACAGTGCTACCAATCCTTAGAAACACCCTATTGCCAATGTGGCAAGCAGTGTTTAAAGCTTCTGCCCAAAATTTCTTTGGACAAGTTCTTAGAACTTAGCATGACCCTAGCCATTTCTTGCAAGGTTCTATTCTTTCTTTCAGCAATTCCATTTTGCTGTGGGTTGATTGGTGCAGAAAACTCATGAGTGATTCCCTTAGAATTGCAAAAATTGGTGAACATTTGATTCTCATATTCAGTGCCATGGTCAGACCTTATTCTCACAGTCTTAAGGCCATAAAGGTTTCTCACCCTTTTGTACCAATTCTTGAATTCTCCAATTGTTTCTGACTTTTCTCTTAAGAACATTACCCAAGTGTACCTAGAATAATCATCAACACACACAAAGGCATACTTTTTCCTACCAAAGCTTTCTACTTCAATAGGTCCCATTAAATCAGTGTGAATCATCTCCAAACATCTAGTTGTGGAGCATTGTTGGACCTTTTTATGTGATGCTTTTGTTTGTTTTCCCTTTTGACATGAACCACAGACATCAGGGTTCTTGAAGTTCAGTTTAGGGAGGTCTTTAATAGCTTCAAACCTTTGAAGTTCTTCCAGAATTCTACAGCTAGCATGCCCTAATTTTTGGTGCCACAGATTGACATCATTAGCTTTTGAGCTTAGGCAAGAAAGATTGTCACCAAATTGGTAACAATTGTCAGCAGATCTAGGACCAGTAAACACACAGGTATTATCCTTATCAAACACTTCACACAAGTGCTTATCAAACTTCACATAAAGATCATCATCACACAGTTGACTGATGCTTATTAGGTTGGCTTTTAAGCCTTCCACATGGTACACATTGTGCAATTTTGGGAGACCCTTAACATCCAGGGGCCCTTTCCCAACAATCTTTCCTTGAGCACCTCCACCAAAATTTACTTTCCCTCCATTTATTACTTCATAATCAAGAAGGACTGCTTGGTTTCCAGTCATGTGCCTAGAGCACCCACTATCAAAATACCAAGAGCCAGAAACAGTACTCTTGAGGGAAGAGTAAACAACATTACAGGTGGTAATTGGTTTGGCCACCCACTGTTTAACAGTTTTCTTTTTGGGTTGCAGAGGTCTCAGATTGACAGGATGTGTGTTAGGATGTGCATACATCTTCTCACACATCTGAGGCTGATTGAAGTGACCAGATTTTTTATCAGCCTTGAGTTTGTAACAGAAGGGCCTAATGTGACCAGGAGCTAGGCAGTAATGACAAATGTAATGCCTCTTCCTAGGTCTTTTCTCACTCAAAATGACTTTTTCTTTAAAATCTTGTTTTTTCACACTTTTTGAGGTAGAAGCCTCACATCCCTCCTTTACAAAATTATTTTCAAAACCCAAACCAGTTTTGTTACGTTGACCTACAGAGAAAGCTTCTTCCATTTTCATTTTACTTTTGTTTAACTTAGTAAAAGTATTTTCAGCTTTTTCACATTCATTCTTGAATTTTTCAAGGTCAACTTCTCTTTTGGTCACAAGGACTTCAAGTCTTGCAATGGTATCTTTTTGAGCATCATTTTCCTTTGAAAGCACAGCTTTTTCATCTTCACATGCAGCCAATTTATCAGAAAGAGATTTATTTACCTTCACAAGTACCTCAATCTTGTCCAATCTTTTCATCCAATCTGTATGTAGCTCCTTGTATGTTGGAAAGAGTTCTTCATAGGGGATGTCCCTTTCTTCATCTTCATCATCTGAATCTCCTTTTACAGAGAGACAGTTCAACAACAGTTCAGATGTGACACCAGATGTGTTCACAACTGAGACCACATCCAAGGAATTTTCAGGTTCATCTTCTTCTTTATCTGCGAAAAATGCATTAAACACAGAATGGCAGTTTAAGACAGACATATTAGCCACTTCTTCTTCTTCATCCTCACTGTCACTAAGGGTAGCAGTTAAGCTCATTTCCTTCTTTTTAAGTGTGTTAGCACACTCATTTGCATAATGACCATAGCCACGACATGCCCTACATTGGACAGATTCAGATGATTTATTTTCAAAACTTGGTTTCTTGAATCCAGTGTCAGTGCTAGGTTTTGGCTTTTCAACAGTACTGGAAGTAGGTCTATTAGGAAATTTGCTTATCCTTCTATTTTTCAGTATAGAACTGAATTTCTTTGAAATAAAAGCTACATCCTCATCTTCAAGATTAGACTTGTCAATTTCAGAGGATAATTCCACAAGCTCTTTTGGAAGAGCAGCAGCACTTTTAAGGGCAAGACTGTGTGTTTTGTTCTTTTTCTGAGCCTCAATGTTAACCTCAAACACAGTCAAGATTCCTATGATTGTGTCAAGACCTACAGTGTTTGTGTCCTTTGTTTCCTCAATCACAGCTACTTTAATGTTAAACCTCTCAGGTAAGGTCCTTAGAATCTTACTTACAAGTCTTGCATTGGAGATAGATTCTCCTAGACTTGTGCATTCATTTGAAATTTCATGAATCTTAGCAGCATAAGACACAATGTCCTCAGTTTCTTCCATTCGAAGTAACTCAAACCTATCCATTAAAATTCTAAGCCTGGTAGCCTTCACACTTGGTGCTCCCTCACATTGAGTTTGCAATATATCCCAAGTAGTTTTGGCTATACTCTCATTTGTTATAAGCTTGTACATATTCCCAGAAACATGGCTGGAAATAGCACCCATAGCTTTTGAATTGTAATTTGCAGCTTGTATTTCATCAAGAGTCCATTGCTCTTCAGGTTTTCTTTCGAAAATAGACTCACCAACACCAAAAGATGGCTTTTTCTTCACAGTAGGAGGTTGCCATGCAACAAGAATACACATCCAAGCCCTTTCATCAATACTTTTGATGTAATTTCGCATCTTAGACTTCCAAAGAGAATAATTGGTGCCATCCAAGACAGGAGGCCTTTTTTGGTGATTTTGGCATTCCATAATAACTACACTTTCTGGATCAACACTCAGTAATATTTCGAGAGTTGGCTCTGATACCAATTGAAAGTTTCGTGTAGCTAGGAAACTTAATCACACAACAGTCAAAGGATGTGAGTACAGATGTGTCTCACAACTGTCCACACATCCACAGATAATGCAGCGGAATAAAGTAATTAAAAACAAATTAAATGCAATAACTCAAGAGTTATTTACGCTTACTGATCAATGTGATCAGCAAACTAGGCTTACGCCCAAAAACTTTTCACTATAAAAACTTTTGTTTCTTACAAAAACAAATAAGTGAAAAACTAAAATATGAAAATACTAAACGAGTTCTAATCACCTTCTATGACAAGAACAACTCCCCTTTCCCAAGTAGGATCTATTCTAGTCAGAAGTAAAACAAGAGAACTCTATGAAAACCTAGATGTGAGTTACGGATGTAAGGCACAACCTTCACTCACAACCTAAAACAATAATGTCGAATACAATGAAGAATATGTAATTTTCTCTCTAAAATTCCGTTACTTCTCATGTGCTGAATGCCTTGTATTTATAGTGCACCATGGAGAAGATCTTCATGCAATCGACCTCTTCCTTTGTGAGATTCCTTTTCCTATATGAAAACATAAAACACACTCACAAGGAAATCAAATATTAGTGGGTTAGTCCTAATATAAAACTATGTACATAAATAAAATATATTTACTATATTTACAATTCCTAGTGAAAGTAGGATACTTATAAATCTCCATGAAAGTCTCAAAATCTACTTACCATAATAGAGATCTTTTTAAATAAGGAAACATAAATATGTTCCCATAAAACACACGGTTTCACATTGTATGTTAAGGTCATTTCGGGACAGTAATTTTCAAGATCGGCATGACAGTTGTCGCATGAACGACAACTTCCAACCAAACAGCCAACGCCGACTTTTTCTCCGACTTTGACATTTTTTACTTTGTTACCGACTTCTGTCACAATGCCTACGATCTCATGCCTGCATTTAAAACAAATTATTAGACTCTTAGTTAACAAAAATGAATGAATTATATGGGAAAAATGAAACTAGTAAAGAAGTTAATTACCCGGGAACCAAGGGGTAGATGGAGCCGCCCCATTCATTCTTTATGATGTGAAGGTCGGAGTGACAGATGCCACTGTAAAGAACTTTGAGTCTTACATCTTCATCACCCGTTTCCCTTCGATATTCATATTAAACAACATTAGCATCATAAACAGTTATGCTGGTTAAATTATTTGTCAAAGTTCAATTAAGTTGACCAGTAAAAAAAGTGACCGTCCTTATGGGACGGAGAGAGTATATACCTTCTAGAAAAACTGAATATGGGGAGAGAACACCGGAACTGTCTCGGGCAGCCCAACCGAAGGCTTTCACGGGGTGTTCCGTCTCGGGTGATTTCGCCATTGCTTACGAATTGAAACAAAAGGAGAAAAAAATATAGAATTCGAGAAGAAAACAATTAGAAGAAGGTTGTAAGGTTTTGATTGATTTTGCAAGTGTATATATAGCATGCAAATAGTTTGAACAGGAATGGAAATGGCAGTTTGTTTCTGCCTTTTCCAGAATTCTAAGCACGGAAGCAAAAGGGAAAGATTTATTCAAACGCTTCACACGATATTAATTGACATCTTCAAATTAGTTTTCCTTTTATGTAATAAACCATCCTAGAAAATATTAGTAACCAAATTGGAATTTTCTTCCATTTTGTGTACAATCATAGCTTTTTATATTTGACTTTTAATCGGATTTTCTCAATTTGTTTTGTTAAATATTGACTGAAATCTATGTTTTTGATGATGCCAAAATCGTCAATTCAGCCCCAAATTCAAGCGATGATTGCTCCGGTGATTGCAAGGCCTGAAAATAAGAGAAAACACGTAAACTAAGCCGGGGCAGATCCGGCTAAAGGCCCTCCGGCGTGAGAGTAAGTTCACGGTTTGTATATGAGAAAACAAATGGACAGAGTTTTCCCAAGGTAAAAAGTAACGTACCTAATTATGAGCCATGGGGCTTGTATTTATAGGGATGGATTGATAGAATCCATGTTGAAGTAAACTTGTAAAGAGATAAGATGTAATCCTATGAGAATTATATCTGTTAAGGAGTCCTTGTTTGACTTGAAGTGGTGTAGTTGGTTACAATCCTGATTGGATCATGAATGTATAATCCTTGTTGTATAAGGACTGTATAATCTGCTAGCCGGAACGCCGAGGAACATAAATGTTTTACCTCGGCCTTGGCAAATAGGCCGAGGTGAATGATTCTGTTTCCTCGTCATTTGGTGATTGGCCGACAAGTATATATGCCGGGGTAAATGATTTTGTTTCCTCGTCACAGTGATGAAATGTCGAGGTAACAACTTTTCTCCCCTCGTCACTTGCGACATGACGGCCCAAGCATGGTGACATAAGGCCGAGGTAAATGTTCCTCGTCATACGAGGAAGACCTTACTCGGCCCTGATACTTGGTTATTAGATAATATTCGGGGCCCAATCCAATTGGGCCCGGCTCGAGCAAGCCCATGTTCGTATCTCGGTTTATACCGTTCAGTTTTAAATCTGAACTACAAAAAAAAAATATATATATATGCGTTAAAACAGCTTAAAGCTCAAGCATACACATGTCAACGGTATTGGTATGGTCAAATAGATTGAAATATGGAACAACCTTTTTAAAAGACTAAACATTTTATAACAAACAAAAAGGGAAAAATGAGAATGCGGTTTGGATCGATTTCTCATATTCAATAGCCAGATTCGGAAATGGGATCCCAAATAGCCAGAGACAAAAGATTCACTCCAAACTTCCCCGTTGTCTTGTTATCCGCTGAAATAAAAGTTTCACGACAGAAAGAAGCTGACATAAAAGTTTCACGACACAAAGAAGTCTAAGAGGAATATTTGTATGCGGCACCAAAGATTTAATAACTATCTTTGTATCTCGGTAGCTTTTTTACCCCCACATTGTAGGGTGAAACAATCATTTCTGGATAGAGGAAGTACGTATATAAAGTCATAGATTGAATTGTTTTCCCAAAAAGACAATTTATTCTTACTCTTTTATGGTACACATTAACATAAGACACTATTTTTCATTGAACCCCATAGTACAATGTCCATCCTCCTTTTCATATTTTTTATTTTGCCATTAACATAATACAGCAAACATTTTCATAATATAACTTCTGGACACCACTGCTTTTCTTTTCCACGGTAACCTACGTAGGTCCGATTGTGCTGAAAATTCCAAAAAGCTTTGTAAAAGCAACGGTGGTCAAAAAGCTCTTGCACCCTGAGAAATGCTCTTAATGACACTTAGAAGCAAATCCAGAATAAATTTTGCTCAAACTTACTATGCAGGAAGGTACCCAGAAACCTTATTGTCAGAGGATCATCAACTCCGTTTTGTCTGACGATCTCCGAATTCAGAAGTGCTAGCTCCACAAACACATTCCAAACGCAGACCTTTATACCACAACTAAACAAAATCATCTGCCTTAGCTTTCTTCTCAACACGACCCTTCACCAGCATGCATGTAGTTATCTAATAGTGGCAACAGCTACATTTACTTTATCGACCAAAGTACAAGCGTCTGATACTCGCATAGTAAACAAGGAAAGCACATTTTCAGGCCAAAAAGGGCACTATATAGCAGGTCACCGACTAAAAATGAGCTTTTTAAAACAGCGTCAAGCCCCAGGCTACCACACTAGTACTGCCTTCGTCTCTTCAAACTGCTTACATTTAGTTGAGAACCATAGAAGTCAGGCATGGGGAAATAACTCACATCTGGAACAAAAGCTGGTCTCTCCATACAATGGTCAATGCACTTTTGCCAGGACAGACCTGAAGCAGTAGGTGGTGAGGGGATTTCTGGCACAGCCCAAGATGCATCTGCACTACTAGAAACAGCTTATTTACCCACGGAATATTCCGTGGGTAATCATGGAATTCCGTGGGTAATCTTCAGTTACCCACAAAAATTGTCCGTAGGACGTTCGTGGGTAAATTTTTGTGAGTAATACCCACAGAAAATTCCGTGGGTAATACCCACGAAATTTCCGTCAAAAAGCAAACATTTCCGTCGGAAATAAAATAAAATACCCACAGAATTATTTTTTTCACTTCAGATAAAATTACCCACGGAAATTTCCGTGGGTAATTTTCAATTTTTTTCCAATTCTGCTCAAATTACACGCGGAATATTCCGTGGGCAATTGAGTATAAATTACCCACGGAATATTCCGTGGGTAAATTTCCTAATTACCCACGAAATTGTCCGTGGGTAATATTAAAATTAAAAAATAATATTTAGCTTCTCTTTTTACCCACGGAAATTTCCGTGGGTATTTTGGAAACTTACCCACGGAATATTCCGTGGGTAATTTATACTCAATTACCCACGAATTATTTCGTGGGTAATTTTATCATAAGTGAGAAAAAATTGAATATTACCCACGAAAATTTTCGTGGGTAATTTTATCAGAATTGAAAAAAAAATATTTAAAAATTTAAAAAACCACCTGTAAAAGCCAAAAATCCAAATACTTATATAACATTCACACAATCCACACAAACAATATACACAATTCTTAAACAATCTTAAACAATGTCTTCCAAACCACAAATAAAATATTAATACATACAAATCTCTAAACAACATAACATATTACAGCCCAAAAAAAAAGTCTAGTAGTTAAGTTGCCACTCAAACCAAATAAAAACAGGTCAAATTCAACTTTTACAACTGTTACCACCACGACCACCCCTACGCCAACTTCCACTCAAAGTTCCATTCGAATTTAGATATGGTCCAATAGAAGAGTTAGAGTTATTATCACTAGGAGGTTGTTGTTGCTGTAGTTGTTGTTGGAGCATAGATCTCAACATTTCTTGCATTTGTTGCTGCATCTCTTGCCGCATTTTTTCCTTCTCTTGCCGCATCTCTTCCTTCACTTGTTCCTTCTCTTGCCGCATCTCTTCCTTCTCTTGTTGCATTTGTTCCTTTTCTTGCCGCAATCATTCCTCCGTTCGCTCTTCCATTTCCTTAACCTGGGTGTTTACACGAGTGTCAACTTGGGTCTTTAGTGTCTCAGTCAGGCTTGCTATAATCTCATCCTTTTGTCTCATTTGAGCATCATAGTCCACACTACTGGATGAAGAAAAAGACTGCAAAGAACGGCTGCTTAATGGCAAGTCAAAGAAAGCAGCTCCATGATTTCCGAATTCGGGCAATCGATCACCTTTTTGTCGCCCGTGATGAATGGTAATGGTCTTCCAAAGTCCTGCTCGAAATGGAGGCAGTCCGGTGCTTTCAATCTCGATGATTCCTTCCTCAATAGCCTCTTCATGAGCACGCCTCACATATGTTTCCTGTCCAATATATATAACAAAAAACAATTAATAATTAATAATGACAAAAAATAAACATAAGCTTCAACAGTCTACTATCCAACCAATGAATTCACACCTTATTTTAACAACACCTTAGATCAAATAAACTGAAGCTTTAAAACCTTTTACTTTACCTGCTAATACAACTTCATAGCCCAAATGTTACAGGTACCTTCATTATTTCAATGCATGGAAGGTAAACTTAGGTCTGCTCTTTATAATATTTAAATATAAAATAATGAAATTCAAAAACATAGCTTTAATCAATCCAAAGCCTGATTTACACAAGAAAAGTGCAATCACATACAAAAGATCAAGTGATGAGACATTTCAATAAAATAGTAAATGTCAATTATTATCAGTTGAAAAAAAAAAACTTATTAAAAGCAAAAAAATATCTAAGTTAGGCCAGGAAATTCTGAATAATTGATGGATTAATAAAAATAGTTATACCCACAATTACATCATCACACAAGTTCTTTGAATTTCTTAACTCTTTGCTGCTGAGGCCAAATCAGTATTTATTTGGGCTTTGCAGTATACAATAATGATCGACTAAGATAGTTAATCAATGAAAAAAGGGCTTCTTTTTAAAGGTAGCTTCTTATAGGTCATTTCGCTTGGTCCCTCTTTTCACTTCCTGAGAAAGCACATTTTCAGCATAAAGACGCAAATGAGGAGGAATAAGTAATTATATAAATCATGTTGTTTATATGGTTTAAATTCTTGGTAAGTTGTTGAGACGGATTTTGATAATGGTTCAACAATTGACTTGTCAATGCTTTTAAGAAATGAGCTTTACTTGTTTGCATAGTGCTGTTCTCTCTAATCTCAACTGAGTTTCACTTGGGGTCTTTTTTGTAATTCAATCTTATATTCCAAGAAAAAGGGCAGTAAAGTTATACAATTTGCTTGAATAATGGAGTGCTGATCATGTGTTGATGTGATGCACTCCAAATTTGTGAGACTTGTTCCTTTCTCAAGTATGGGCTTCTGTTTTCAGGAGCCTTTAGAGGGGTCTTGAGCAAGATGACACATGAGCAGTCTTGAGCAATCCAGAAGTGATCTTTTCTCTAACAAGATGACATTCAATCTCTATGTGTTTAGTACGGTCATGAATCTTATGAAAAATGTTAGTGTAGTGAGTAGTTTTTAGTGAGACACCCTAAATGAAAAGTGTGTAGTTTGTAATGAAACACCCTAATAAAAAAAAGGGGATTGAAACACAAAAAGTAGGCACTTCGCCCATATAAATACTTACATATATTTCCTGATAATGACGGCTACTCCACTTTCTTGTGCCGTTTGGAGACACGGAAGAGTGTGTAGCAAGGAACGCCTCAGAAGCATCAACATCTGGCCCATGACACTTAACCTTAAAATATAAACAAAATAACATTATAAGAAATATATTAAAACAAATCATTAGAATGAATAAAAAATATAATACTTCTTATTTAAATATTAGTAACGAAATAAACTTACCAAACGGTCCCATGACTCACTAAGGCTGATAGAAACCCCAGTGTGTACACTACCCTGTCCCTCATTCGAGTTTCTGTTAGTCTTGGCTTTATCTGAAATATTTTGAAAATTTTGACTCCTCCAATGTTCTTCCCACTTGGCCCATATTTCTGGCAAGTAATTGGGGGCGACCTGACCAGTTTTCTTCCACTTCATGTGCATTCCGTGCACATATCCCCTATAGCAATGGTAAACCATTTCTTTGAACGCTTTCTCTATATGCTGTTGCGAGAAGTCGGGACAACAATATTCCCTCTAAACAAAGTTTGATATATATTAATTTTAGGGTCATAAACTCAAATATTATTGGGGTTTTACATTTTAAGATCAATATACATACTTTTTATTATCTAATAAATGGGCATAGCTGCAAAATTACTGAAAATACTATTTAATTGGTACCTGACTGAGGCGGTCCTCGGAATCCAGTTCCATTTCTAAGGACCGCAAGATAGGGGAACACTCCGAGTCTCCAAGCTTCCCACTGTCCGCCTGATTCACATCATTGCAAGAAAGATTTAAGCTAAAAGATATAGTCATGCCGCACGAAAGGCGATAAGATATAAATATTATATCACAGAAAGGTGCTAAAATATAAAAATTATATCACAAAACGTGAAAAATGCACTTGCAGTACAGCTACAGTGCCAAGTTTTTCAAACAATATCCCACTTCTCACGAGATGAAGTAAATGATATAATCCCACCAACTCTGAAAATCAAAATTATGGAGTCTCCAATTATCCAACAACATTCATATGAAAATCGAGACTGAAAATATCATCACATATGAGCTCAGACTAAGAGTGTATCTCCTTGCTGAGATGAATTTATACCCATATGACACCTGGACCTGGGGTTCCGTCCCTTAGGATTACGAAGGGACACATCCCTGTGCTAACCCAAGAAGAGTACCCAGTCCCTGTGCTAACCCTAGAAGAGTACCCAGTCCCTGTGCTAACTCTAGAAGAGTACCCACACACAAAAGGATACCAGAGGAAAGCGAACTTATATATATGACTTCACTCAAGGCAGTGAATTTTATCTCCCTGGCTTGCTTTCTGAAATGAGCTCTTCCCATCTACCCAAGTATCTTAGATAGTGATTAATATTCAGATGTCAAAATATTTCAAGAGTTTAAGCTCAAGCAAAACTACTGAATAGTGCCCGTGATGAAGATGAATATAGTGATAAGTTTAGTTTTAGTTTTATTTATTTAATGTTATTTTCGGAGTTAATATTAGGTTGTTAGTATTTTTGGTATTAGAAGTATATTAGGACTTTATTTTAAGGTTTTATTGATTGATTAGGTTACTATATAGACTAGGGTTATTGTGGGGAGTTTTTGACTTGTTTTTCTAGTCTTAGAGTCACTATATAATTAGGGCTAATTGTAATTCCGAATTTAAGTTGTTGTGATAAGTTTAGTTTTAGTTTTATTTATTTAATGTTATTTTCGGATTTAATATTAGGTTGTTAGTATTTTTGGTATTAGAAGTGTACTAGTCAATAACCCGACGGTGAATAATTTATTTATTTTTTGATTAAGTAAATAATTATTTATGTGTTTTAATTTATTTTAAAGTAACAATATAAATCGAAATTGATAATCAATATAGCGGATATTAGGAGTATAATTAATACAGAAAAAAGATGTTGACACATGATGAAACGTGGAAAGCCCTTGAGACAACTATCTCGCCGGCACAAAACCACGGGAGGTTAGGTCCCTGCCTAACCAAAAAACATTATTAAGATTTTAGTGTTACAACTTTGGAAGATGAAGAGATATGGTTACAATAGCGTGAGTTTAATAGTGTGTGCCTAAGTGTCAACATAATCTCTTCCATCTCCAATATATTTAAAGAAAAACCAAATAAAAACAAAGAAAATAATAAGAAATTGCAATACTTTTGTTTAACCACAAATTGTGCGACATAAATTCTCAGTCGAAAACTTCCTTGTAGACTACATTCAGCGTCTTATCATATGTTTGAGCATCTGAATCACAAATAATAACTTTAAGTCCTCTCTTGCTGGTTACTCTGGAAAATGCTACATAAAGTTGTCCGTGGATCGAAAACAAAGTTGTGAAAGATATAGTCCTACATGGGAAAGAGATTGTCCCTGACTCTTGTTGATTGTCATAGCAAAAGAAACGGCAAGTGAAAATTGCCTTCTTTGGATTCTTACCGGAAATTTTGTCACATCTGACGGAGACATTATCATTCTAGGAATAAGCACCTTCATGCCAGCATTCTTTCCCGAAAGTATCTTGGCTTCGACTACGTGCTTATCTACATATATGTAACAAAATTAAGTATTAAATTATATGTATATAAAAAATAAAAAATTACTGTATTTACCTAATTGAGTGAGAATCATTCCGGTGCCGTTACACAATTCAGCAGCTTGATCAAGATTTCTCAAAAGCATTACTATGCACCCAACCTTCATCTTAATAATGTGATTTGCCAATCAAGAACACTTGATAGTGTTTAGAAATTCAGGTGAGAATATATCTTCAACATCATTTTCATCATTCTCATCCTTACAAATGGCATCAGAACTCAAATATTCAACTTCGTCTCCCGGAAAGAGTGACATGACATAATCATTTATATTATCGACAATCTCATTTGTTGGAGCAAGCACAGCTCTAGTTTGGAAGAATCTTTCGACATCCTTATTTCGCAATAAGTCAGGATATATAGATTTGACTATTTTTGCAATAGGATCTGAAGCCTCTCGAATCAATATATCATCAGGAAGGTTAATGTCAATTTTCCCGTCATTATCTCCACCAGCAATCCCATCTCCGATACTCAAGAGCCACTGAGCGAAATCTCTTATCTCTTCGGAATTATGAGAAGTAGAATCACCCTACATTAAGTTAAATATATACAAATTACTTAAATTGAAATAAAAATATTTAAGTAGATGAATAAAGGCTATTTAAGAATTACCTGCAATCTCATACTATGCGTCAATCTGAGAACCTCACAGTCATTCCATATTTTGTATGAACAGAGTGCAGCATGCATAATATCATGCCTACTCCCTTTAGGAACAACAGGTAAAATCTGTCTGAAGTCACCACCGAATACAATAACTAAACCACCAAATGGTTTATTGGAATATCTCCCCTCGGGTGTACGAATAATATCTCGGAGGCTACGATCGAGAGCCTCAAAACAATGTTTATGAGCCATTGGAGCTTCATCCCATATAATTAGTTTGGGTTTCTGTAGAAGTGCTGCCTCATTCGTACCCGACTTTAGTTTACTGCAAGTTGAGCTCTCGTATACCTGTATCGGGATACCGAACCTAGAATGCGCGGTCCTACCTTTCGGAAGGAGAAATGAAGCTATACCACTGGAAGCAACAGGAAGAACAATATCTCTCCTGCTCCTTAATGCAGAACATAGTGTTTTCCATAAGAAGGTCTTTCCCGTACCACCATAACCATAGAGGAAAAACACACCACCGTTTCCTTGATCAACAGTCGACATAATCTTATCATAAACACTCTTTTGCTCAGCTGTTAACTGAGGATGTAATCTGAAGTGCTCAGCTTTCATCTCATCAATATCATAAGATGTTTCATCTAGAACGAGCATATTTATCGCATCACCAATGACATTGCCCACCGGTTTAGGCATGTCTTTAAATTTATGGAGACTGCTGCAATTCTCGATCAGTAACTTCTCAATTTCCGCCAAAGCAAGATTCTGGACCTGTTCATTAATTAATTTCAAACCTGAAATTATAAAAAACAAAATAAATATATTAATATAGATAAATATATAGAATCATATTGTATAACTGTAAAGTAGAAATAAAATCATAATTGATATTTATTGTAAAACAAATATGTAAACATGGGACGGAATACCCGGATTATCGTGCATCCTCCGATACTTGTACTCTATATCATCACATAATAAGTTCCAAGTCTTCTCCCATACCTC
The DNA here is from genome assembly GCA_022495995.1 of Adenophora triphylla var. japonica. Classification (NCBI taxonomy): domain Eukaryota; kingdom Viridiplantae; phylum Streptophyta; class Magnoliopsida; order Asterales; family Campanulaceae; genus Adenophora; species Adenophora triphylla. Next base: position 381,984 of record JAFEMH010001309.1, read on the forward strand.
CCTCGGATTCGACATACTATTAGATAGTAGCAACATAGAAAATAGTCTTCTCAGACTATCGGGCAACCTCCAATGACTCGCTTCTATAATTCCATCAACATATTCCTTGTCATCATCTAATAATCCCAGAGCGTAACATGCAGATTTGAAATCGGGATGAACAACGCGATTTACAGTTCTCAAATCCTTGAATTCCATGGGACCTGCTACATGATTCAACATTATCCTGAGGTAATACAATTCTCTGCAATTCATCGGAACATGATAAATACGCCCCACTACAAAACATTTATCTTTCCTCGGACGCCATTCACGTTTAGTTTTATCACATACGAAATGATGAGGAAATTCACAGTATTTATATTTCGGAGCCTCTGAATGAATATTGTTATACTCCATCCACTTCATAAATTGAGATTCTTTAACTGTCGCTTTATCCAAAACATCAGGAAGAAAATCTCCGTCCTTGAAGAGGATACTATGGTCACCCTCCAAGTGAAAAGCCAAGCGCTCAACAGGAGGGGTCCGATAATGTATGTCGAATCCGAAAATCCTCCACATAGCTTCACACGCAGAGACATATCGACAATCAATTTGCCTTTTCACCTCATCATTTTCGATTGCAAGGCATATCCTGTCGGTTCCCTTGTTTATATACTTGAACAAATACTTGATTGCCTTGCTCTGATTGCAGTACTAGACATTTATGTGAGCTTCGTACTTTAGCAAAAGATATGGATTGAATGGGACATTTGGAGGGTATGGTGCCAAAAATTGACAGGCATGGAAGAGTGATTCATGATGGTCCGAATAAGGTTATTGATGGTTCTTATTTTTCTTTCGGCTTTACCGTTTTGAGAGGATGTGTGTGGACATGAAAAACGGAAACTCATTCCAAGAGAGTTACAGAATTGTTTGAAGTTATTATTGTCGAATTCTCGACCATTGTCGCATTGCAAACATTTGACACTAACTGAGAATTGTGTTTGAATGTGTTTGGAGAAAGAAAGGAAGATGGGATATACCTGAGATTTATGGCTTAATGGGAAAGTCCACAAAAAATATGAAAAATCATCCAGAATAAGCATGTAATAACGATGACCTGCGGTGCTAAGAACGGGTGAGGTCCACAAGTCACTATGCAATATATCGAATGGTAAAAGAGTATGATTAGCAGAGGAATGAAAAGGTAATTTAATATGCTTCCCAAAAGCACAAGAACGACAAACATGGTCTTTAGAATTTGAATTACACTTTATTGAACTACTACTTCTAAGAGAATAAAAAATAGACGATCCCGGGTGCCCTAAACGAGCATGCCAAATTGAGGGAGACAAAGCTGCAAATGTGGACGGAGGAGAAGCATTTGAGGAAGAGAAGGGATACAGATCACCGGTGTTGTTACATCTCAGGAGGGGTGTCCCTGTCTAGGTCCTTCACATAGAAACCAAGAGGATCAAACTCAACGGAAACATTAATGTCGGAAGTAAAGCGACGAACAAAAATTAAATTTTTAATGAGTTTAGGAGCATACAAAACATTATTTAGACGGAAAGGGGGGGTGAGAGGGTGGAAAAGAAACATGCCCATAACCTTGAATTGGAATTATATGTCCGCTACCAACAATTATATTGTTATGAGTATTGCTCAAATAAAAATAAGATGAGAGTGTACCTTGAGATCATGTCATGTGAGAAGTTGCCCCGGTGTCTGTTTTGGTAGAAAAAATAATAAAGTAGAATCTTAACTAGGTTTAGTGTGTGGATTGAATAATAAGGAAGGAACTATGGAATTCGATTATATGGAACAAAAGAATGAAAAAGAGATAATGACAACACGATTTGTTAACGAGGAAAACCTTGGAGGTGATAACCTCTTTGGAAAAAACCCCGGGAGTTAGGTCTCCAACCTTAAAGGTTTCACTATAATAATCACGATTACAACTTTGGAAGATAATGGAGAGGATTACAAGAGCTTGTGTGTAGAGTGTGTGCGTATGAGCATGAATGTGTTTTTCCGTCTCCATTTCCCCTTAAATACAAGTAGATATGAAAGAGTCAATATGGTTCCTATAATCTCGGCATTTTGGTTTATCACTTCAACCTCCGTGAGACCAAGTCGCCCTAGCCGTTTGAAGGTCTGTTGAACGTGCTTGGATATTGTTCCGCATTCCTCTCTTAATTACTGAAAAATAAGAATAAGAATATTAGGAAATATTGAACAAGTAAATATTAAAACAATACTTACAGTGTAATGACATCTCGATATGCAGGATCAATTGAAGATGTCGCCATGTTGAAAAATGCCCACAACAATTTGTCCCCAAAAACATTTGACTATGTTGGCAACTGAAGAGGCAAAGTGTTTTTCTTTTGAATTAATGGTCCAACCGTCCGCTGCGCTTGATGGGACGTTTTGGAAGACGTGGCGTTGAAATGGACGGTTGGGGAGAAGAGTTATTTTTGAAAAGGAATTCTTTTTCTTTTTATTAACCGCTTGAGAGGATAAATTAATCTTCTCAAAGTTTCTTTTCACCTCCGTTGGCCCACGGCGCCGTTCATCTCCAAGGTAAAATTCCTCCGTCTCTCACCTTCTCCCTTTGTTTATTTTTCTCTTTTTGCTTTGTCAACCATGGGTAAAACTAGGTTGTCTACGTCCGAACCCGAGAAAGCGTCATCCCCACAAGGTCCCGTAGAGATTAATCTCGATGATTTTGTTTGCGGAAATCTTCTCACTAAACCAGCTGAAGAAACTTGTTTGTTCAACGATTCTCAAATAGAGTCCATAAAACAACAATGTTACTTTCCAAGTGGTGCAATTTTTCATCCCTTTTCCATAAAACTTAGGTCTGACCATATTTCCTTCAAATGGATCTGTTTCTTCGAATATCCCTTCTTTCTAGGGTTTAGTTACCCTTTTCCACTGTTGGTTACTGAGTTCTTTCGAAAAACTCAACTAGCTTATGCTCAACTTATGCCAATGGCCTGGCGAGTTTTTGCTTTTGTCCTTAAAGTAAACCGGGAAAACGGACTAAACCTAGGGCTTCCCGAAATTGCCTATTCCTATGATCTTCAACTTTTTGGTTCCAAGAGGTACCTTTTTAGAAAGAAATCAGGTAGAAATCCTTTGATGAGCACCACATCCTCCAGTGATAGGGGATGGAAGAATAGATTTTTCTTTGTTGATAGGACGTCGATTGGAGAAAAGGATGAGGTATCGAAGCAATGGAACAAGGGAGGTACTTAAATTCTTACTCTTGTGACTTCCTGTTCTTGAGACAAACTGAATTGTAATTGCTCTTGCTTTTATGTAGATATTGATTGGGGAGAATTGTTTCCGCCTGCCAAAGACACTCTAGCCAAGATCGAAGAGTTTTTCAGTCTCCCTCTTGATAAGAGGTCTCCCAAAGGTTTGTTGGAAGCTTCGTCGACTATTCCAGAGGATATAAAGGCTTCTACTTCTGTAATTATGTCCACTGGTAAACTTGGTATCTTGTTACCTTTGATAACTGTCATCAATTTAATGTGTTATTCGTTATTGATAATATCTCTATGTCCATGCAGTCTCCAAACCGGTAGTTTCAGGGTCTGACTTTGACCTGGATGATATTGAGGCCCTGCTCTCTGAACCCGTTGTCAAGATTGAAAAGAAACCTCCACCTGCTCCTAAGAAGAGTCCTGTTCCTGATGAAAGCATTGGTATTGGCTCTAGGGTGAGGAAGAGAAAAGCTAGCCAAGAGGAAGTGATCGAGGTTGGAGACTCTTTTGATGGAATGTCAGCGGGAGATTTCAAGAAGAAATTCATGAGCTTTGCTAATGGGGTAAGACACCATTAATTGGATATTGAATAATTTCAAAGGTTGTTATAACATTTAGTAATATCAAGATGTCATCTTTCAGACTGTAGGGTACGTGGAGGAATTGACAAAAAAAGTTGAAATGGTAAAGAAGAAGTCCAAAGCTGACATCGCTTTGGTCAGGAAGGAGAAGTTGGCATCAGATAATAAGGTGAAGGAATACGAGAAGACTATAGAGCAATTAAGCAAGTCAGTGGGAGAACAAGAACAGACAGTGAAGGACTTATTGAATAGTCTGGCAAAAAGTGAGGATGACCACAACAAGGAGATAGCAGAAGTGAGGAATTCTTGCAAACTAGCTGCAGCGAAGACTGTCTCTCAATGCAAGGTGAAGATGATGAAGGAATATCAGGAAGGGAAGGCTGGCGCTTGGGATATCAACAGGGAATGTGCCTATCTGTTCAAGTTGACAGGTGAGGTGACGGACGAGGGCGAGGTGTCGTCAAGTCCGTATGAAATGATTGTCAAGGATGCACCAGCAGTTGGAGAAGTGACACCAGATGCAACACATGCGGCAGAAGCCACCTAAACAAAAAGAAGGTAAAACAACTTGGTTCTTGGTATTTTGTTGATGTTTACTGGGGTGGAATCCCTTAAGACAATTTTTATTTTTGTTTGGTTTGTAATGGGTCCATAAGGACTAAAGACAATCTTTTTTATGTGTTGGGTTGGTCCAACACTTGTGCACGTTTACTGTTGGTATTTCGGATACTTTATGGTTGCTTTAGTTTAGTTATGGTTTAATAGTTTTCAAGCACGTCAAGGCTTGTTTCTTTTGGATAATTTTTTGTATGTTTTGCACATATGGTGACATGATAGTATGTCGAAATGATAGGTACTTAGGATGACATGTATACGTCATAAACCGTAGATACTTAGATGACACGTATATGCCATAAACCGTAGATACTTAGATGACACGAATATGCCATAACCATAAGAATAATACTTAAGATCAATCATCTAACTGAGTGGGAATGGGTAAGCTATATGAGTTTACCCATATAGGCCCACCCCACACCTCAATTAGTGAGATAACTTGCGCTCCAGGTGAAGGTGTGGTAACCTAACTTCTTAAGAAAGAGGTAATTAACTCTTTAAACCTTAGAAGGGATTGTGTACCTTTACTTGAGAAGAGATGGCCAGTCTCTAACGGAGGAGAAATCGTTGTTCTTTGCGTGCATTCGATATGTCCCCATGTAAATGTGTCAATACCTCATAAGATAGAAACACGTTAAAAACGGACGCCAACTAAGGTTGACGTCTCTCCACAAAGTATATTAGCGACATCTTAACTTGTAAATAATAAAAAAAGATGCATAGGAGAAAAGAAAGGTTGTAAAGAATTAAAAGACGATTCATACCTGAAAAGATGAGTTCATGGGAAATCATGTTTAAATGTAATACCTTTTGAGATGAATGGCGTTCCAACTTCGCGGTATCATTTGGCCATCCAAGGTTGCAAGGCGATATGCTCCTTTTCCGGCTTGTGCATCTATTAAGTAGGGTCCCTCCCATTTTGGGGCGAGCTTGCCTGCATTGGGCTCCTTGGTATTTTGGAATGCCTTTCGTAGGACTAAGTCTCCTACTTGAAACCTTCTAACCCTTACGTTTTTATTGTAAGATCGGGCTACCCTTTCGATATCTTTGCCATGCGAACTTTGGCCATGTCCCTTAGCTTGTCCACAGTATCCAGGTCATGTATCAAGATGTCTTTATTATGTTCAGATGTCAGTAAGCTGTATCTTGCCGTAGGTACAAGGACTTCTGCCGGAATAACAGATTCGGTTCCAAAGACAAGTGAGTAGGGGGTTTGACCAGTAGCATACTTAGATGTCGTCTGTCGGCCCCATAGGACCATTGGTAACTCTTACGCCCAACGTCCTTTCTTCCGGTTTAGTCTCTTTTTTAAGTTGCTGATTATTATTTTGTTGCTAGACTCTGCTGTCCATTGGCTTGAGGGTGAACAGCGAAGATGTCACCATCTTAACACCCCAAGATGTCAAGAAATCTTGGGTCCTCTTCTTGATGAATTGAGAGCCGTTGTCACAAATTATCTCGATGGAATTCGAATCGGCTGAATATGTTCCTTTTGATAAAAGATATCACTTCTTTGTCACGAACTTGCACATATGCCTCGGCCTCTACCCATTTAGAAAAGTAGTGTCATGGCCAAAAGAAATACTCGTCCCCCTGGTGCTATGAGAAGTTTTCCTACTATGTCCATTCCCCAAACCATAAAAGGCCATGGTGACGGGATATGATGTAGCGGTTCGGTGGGCAGTGCGGGATGTCCCCATGTCGTTGACAGGAATCACATTTCTTTGCGTAGTCAACGGCATCTTTTCTCATTGTAGGCCAGAAATAGCCCATTCTAAGAGCTTTAGTATGTAAACTTCGCCCCTGTATGATTTCCACAATCTCCTTCGTGCGGCTCCTTGAGAACCTGATGGGCTCTATACGCCTCTAGACATCTTAAGTAGTGACCTGCGGTAGATTTTCTAAACAAGAGATTATCAATAAGTAAATATTTAGATACTCTTACCACAGAAGGCTCTTGCATTTTTCTCCTCGGCAGGATCGTATCATCTAAGAGATATTTGATAATAGGAGCTGTCCAAGAGGTTCTTTGCGGGAGAGGCAAGTATGTCGGCGTCCGTGGCGAACATCTCAAGATGGTCAATTCTTTGGGATGTCAACATGTATGATTGGGATACTGGTTTGTGAGAAGCTTTTGAAGGTGAACCCAAGTTTGCCGAGCATACGCTTGAGAATTTTCTTCCCGTGGAATTTGTTCCAAGGAAAATGTTTTGAATTTGGCCGAAATAATTTTTACAATTTCCAAATATGTTGTCATCTTAGCATTTTTCGCGACGTAGGACCCGTTGTGCGATTAAAAATTAGTAATGAATCCATGAACACCCGGATATGCTTGACATCTAAGTCTTGGGCTGCAATTAAACACTGAAATTAGAGCCTCATACTCGCTTCATTGTTGGTAGCCTTGAAAGCGCAAGCTGATAGATTGTGGTATTATGTCCCCTTGTGGCGATTTTAGTACAACTCAAGACCTGTACCTCTCATGTTGGAAGCACCGTCCGTGTAGAGAGTCCAAATTTTTAGGATGTCATCATCTTGAAATTGTTGTACTTCCAATTCCACCTCTTGTTGTAGGGTTGGTGAAATCGGCCACAAAATCAGCCCAGGGCTTGGGATTTTATTGCGGTTACGGGCTCGTACTTGATGTCGTATGTGCTTAATTGTACAGTACCATTTCGCCATTCGACCTGACATCTCTGGTTTTCTCATGACATTCTTAATAGGATAGTTAGTGCGTACAATAATAGTATGTGTTTCAAAATAGTGCCTTAACTTAATAGAAGCAGTTATCAAAGCTAAAATTAATTTTTGTAAATGAGAATACCTGGTCTCAGCATCTAAGAGTGTCTTACTTATATAGTAGATGGGTTGCTGATTACCATCTCGTTCTGTCACCAAGACTGCGCTTACAGCGCCTTCGGACATTGCTAGGTAGATGTAAAGATGTTCTTCCATCGAGGTTTGGCCAATAAGGGAGGTGTCGACAGGTAAGTTTTGAGCTCCTGAAAAGCTTCTTCATGTTGTTCCTCCCATTGGAACTTCTTGTTCTTTCTTAAGATGTCGTAGAAAGGTTTGCATCGATCTGAGGATTTTGAAATGAATCTAGTGAGTGCGGCAATTTTTCCTGTCAATCTTTGGACGTCCTTGACAGATTGAGGTGATGACAGGTTGAGAATAGCGCGTATTTGTTAGGGCGGCTTCAATGCCTCTTTTAGTAACCATATAACCCGAAACTTGCCGGCCTTCATTCCGAAGTTGCATTTAGCTGGATTAAGTTTCATATTGAAACAATCCAAGATGTCAAAAGCTTGAGAGAGGTTGCTTATGTGATCCTCGGCCTTCTTGGATTTTACTACCATGTCGTCGATGTATACCTCCATTGTGTCCCCAATCTGATCCTTAAACATCTTGTTGACGAGCCTTTGATACGTTGCACCTGCATTTTTTAGTCCAAAAGGCATGGCAATATAACAATAAATACACATGTGGGGGTTATGAAGGCAGTGTCCTCTTGGTCAGATGGTTCCATCTGAATTTGTTGAAATCCGAGGACGCGTCCATGAAAGTGAGGAGTTCGTGACACAAGTGGCATCAACTAATGAATCTATGTGCGGCAAAGGGAAAGGATCTTTTGGGCAGGCTTTATTTAAGTCGGTGAAGTCGACGCAAACTCGCCATTTCCCGTTTCTCTTCTCTACCACAACCACATTCGACAACCATCTTGGATAATCGACCTCCCGTATCATGTTGGCTTTGAGTAAGCGCTCTACCTCCTCCTTGATGATCGATTTCTGGTTTACGCAAACTTTCTACGTTTACGGTGCACTTTGGTTTAAAGCTAGGATCTATGTTAAGTTTGTGAGTGATGACATCTTTGCTAATGCCTGTCATATCATCATGTTTCCAAGCGAAACTCTTTATTACGCTTCTTATTAGGTTCACAAGCTTCTCTTCTATATCGACGGGATGTCGGTGCCAATAAGTACTTTGATGTTCGGGTTGGAAGGATCTAACAATACTTCTTTCACATCATCCTCCCTAGCTTCCAGGACTTCACGTACTTTCCTCGGTAATTGTTATGCTTGTTTTGGAGATGTAGACGCCTTCATTGAAGTTTTGTAACATTCCTTGGCCACACGTTGATCACCGTAAATCTTAGCGACACCCCAAGGTGTTGGAAACTTCACACACTGATGGTAAGTGGAGGGTACGGCCTTCATTCCGTGAATCCACGGTCTTCCAAGAATGACATTGTAAGATGTTGCGCAATCAATTACGCAGAACCGCTCCATGGTGTTGAGGCCCTTTGAGTATATTGGAAGCTTTATCTCCTCCACCGTTTCTTTGACTTCACCACCGAAGCCTACCGGCACGAAGACTTTTTGACAATCTCCGATTCGGGGATGTTCATTTCCTTAAGGGTACCCAACATAATAAGATTGACGGAGCTGCCCCCATCTACGTAATACGTCGTATTGTACAGTTGGCGATCTGCAAGGAAATAACCGGCCGTCATGATGGGGTTCCGGCAAGTTATCACGATCACTTTCATCAAAGGTAATTGGATCCGGGCAAGGTGTCGACATCTTGGGCGTCTCTCTGGCTTTTCCTCTTTTGACTCCTTAGCGTGTCGTTTTGCGGCGAGAATAGGATGTTCCACATATTTACGAGCCTCCACGATGAAGTTGATCACCTTTGTTGATCTTTGGGGGAGAAAGCGGCCTTTCGGCTTCATGAGGAGCTTCGCATTTTCAGCCTTCTTCTTTACGGATCCCAACAACTCCTTAAGATGTCCTTTCGAGAGTAAATGGCCGATCTCCTTTCTTAACGCGATGCAGTCTTCGCAACGTGTCCAAAGTCTTCATGGTAAGCGCACCATTTTGATTTGTCACGCCATCCTGTGGTTTTGTCCGTTTTCTTTGGCCATCGGCTTTGTCTCCTAGGTTGCCCATTGCACAGAGTACACACTGAAATGTCAATAGAAAAACAATAATCGAAATATTAGGCACATTATCACTATCTTCATCCTCACCGTCTACCGAATTAATTTTGCTAGTGTCAATTCTCGGATAAGGATTGGGACGGTTGTTCCTGCGATGGGACGATTCGGTCTTTACGTCGGGATGGTCATATGTCGACGTCTTGGATGACGACTTCGATCTTCGCAGCTCATCTTCCTCCGAGTCTTATGAACCTTAATGCCCCGCTCCCGACTTCTTCTAGCCGCTTACAAGGAGTCATTACCAAATCTTGATAATACCGTGAATCTTTCTTCAACCCCATTTTGAATGCTTCGTGGTCATCGACATGTCAAGATTGGGAATTTCTAACACCTCCTTATTGAACCGATGGACATAATCCTTCGAGTCTCATTAGGCTGTGGGTCACATTGTAGAGATCACTTGTCAACTTTTCAAATTGTCGACTGCATGAGAATTGGTTATAGAACATGTTGATGAGCTGGGCGTATGAACCAATTGAACCTAGGGGTTGCCCTAATCGCCCATTTGAGAGCTGGTCCGGACAAGGTGGATCCAAATCCCACTGCATAGCAGGCCTCCCAGACTCTTGAAGCGGGATATGGATTATGTCCATCTTTTCTTGATAGTGTGCAACATGCTCCTCTTGGTCCGTGGTGCCATCGTACAACTTCATAGATGGTACGCGAAACGCTTCGGGATGTCGACATTTGCAATTGCTTTGGGACAAACCGGGATTGATTGTAACAGTTTTGGGTCACCGGTTGAATTGGAGGAGTTACACACAGCACGTTCATTATCGGCTCTTTGAGATCCTGCATATGTTTAGCTAGTGGGTTTCCGCAAAAGGGTCGGTCATAGGAATACGATTGAAATTATTATTATTGAAAAGATTATTTAGCAAACCGTAATCGTCCGTAGTAGTCGTGACATTAGTGTTGTCTATAAATGGAATGAATGGGGTGAATCCTGTGGAAGATGGCGTCAATGGGGTGTCCCCGGTAAAGATGTCGACATCATTAAAGATGTCGGCGGATGAGTTTGAGGAGGGAATGCCCATTGGAATGAATTCACTCAAACGTAGATCCTCCGGTGTTGTCAAAGTTGAGAACCCTTGCACGCAGGTGGTGATATGTTCTCAAGCCGAGATGCGATGAGTTGTTGGTCTTTCGCATCTTAATCATGGAATTGGTCAACACCTTCGAATTGTTGTCTTGCTTTGGTCCAACCTTTGATTCAACCTGGTTAGGATACTCCGGATGTCGGCATCTGCATTGGAAGAGGTTGCCCCCTTTTGTGGAGTCTTCGTAGGTTGAGTTGGCCGAGACCCGGCCTCGAGGAGGTGGTGGTAACAAGCTGGTTCTACCTCCCCGATGTGGGAACAACGGCGGGACCTTTCCGGCGGTGGACACATTGGAGGGTGCGTACATAGTGAATTTGATTAGGAAATGTTTCAAATAACCGATAAACCACGAGGCCCCTCGGTGGGCGCCAAATTGTTTTGGTAGAAAAAACAATAAAGTAGAATCTTAACTAGGTTTAGTGTGTGGATTGAATAATAAGGAAGGAACTATGGAATTCGATTATATGGAACAAAAGAATGAAAAAGAGATAATGACAACACGATTTGTTAACGAGGAAAACCTTGGAGGTGATAACCTCTTTGGAAAAAACCCCGGGAGTTAGGTCTCCAACCTTAAAGGTTTCACTATAATAATCACGATTACAACTTTGAAAGATAATGGAGAGGATTACAAGAGCTTGTGTGTAGAGTGTGTGCGTATGAGCATGAATGTGTTTTTCCGTCTCCATTTCCCCTTAAATACAAGTAGATATGAAAGAGTCAATATGGTTCCTATAATCTCGGCATTTTGGTTTATCACTTCAACCTCCGTGAGACCAAGTCGCCCTAGCCGTTTGAAGGTCTGTTGAACGTGCTTGGATATTGTTCCGCATTCCTCTCTTAATTACTGAAAAATAAGAATAAGAATATTAGGAAATATTGAACAAGTAAATATTAAAACAATACTTACAGTGTAATGACATCTCGATATGCAGGATCAATTGAAGATGTCGCCATGTTGAAAAATGCCCACAACAGTGTCCATGAGCCAATTTTCGACCGGAGCATGAAGAGACATGATGTGCATGACTGACTCTATCTCGGTCGGGGCATAAGAAGAAGGGACATGGGCACTGTAAGCTTGCTGCGGACGAGCTCCAAGGATACCTGGCTGGCGTGTAGATCCTGACCATGTGGAGGTGGGATAGGGGCAAGGTAGAGTGGCCCATGGCTGTGGTCCCCAAGCAGCCCAAGGTGGGTATTGTGCCAATGGATTAGGAGGCTGCTATGTGCGATGAGGCTGTCTATAATTGTTGCCAGTCGGAGAAGAGTTGCTGCCACCGGTACGTCCTTTGCCCTTGTTCCTTTCCTTGGGTAGTTACGCCGCTGAGGCCCGATGACCACGGCGATTGCCGAGTTGGTCCTAGTAGGTGATGAGGGGCGAGGCATCCCACGACCAGATGTGTCATCCGAAGGAGTTGTTACATGAAGGGTCAGACCAAAGAACGGCAGGCGGCTGCTTTGCCTTCCTAGTTTCCTCCAGATTAGCTTAGATCATCGGGCCTCGTAGAATTGAGGCAAGGGATTGCTCGCCGAATGATGGTGGCCACGTTGTCGTAGCTCTCATTGAGTCCCGCAATAAGTTAGAGAACCATACGCCTGATTTGTAACCGGAGCACCAACATTTGAGAGTTGGTCGGCAAGCATTTTAAGCTCCTTACAATAGGCGGACACGAGAGGAAAAATTTTCGAGGTGAACGGCGGTGAATTGATTCTCCAAGTACACAAAGCACGGCTATTCTTGTTGTCCCGGAAAATATTTTCCCGTGACGAACCCAAGCTTTGCGAGCGGTGGAGCGAGGTTCAATGATGGTGTGCGGTAAGTCGGTAGAAATGGTGCCGTAGATCCATTGCAAGACGATGGCATCTAGGCGAGACCACGTAGCATCCTTTTGGGTGCGGCGGTAGTAGTTTCCTCGAAGAGGACTCGGGAGGGATGATGTGGTCGATGACATCAAAGGCACGGCGGTGAATCAAACAATTCGGCCCAAGATGAGTAGTGACCTTGTTCCATTTCCAGTGTAAGGGAAATGAAATTCTTGAAATTTGTGACTGCTAGAGCAGGGTGAAAGGAGGTTTTCTCGGCCATTGAAGAAAGGGAGGCGGCTGGAGAAAGAAGAAGAAGAAAAGAGATCGACTGGGTTTAGGATTGAGGCTCTGATACCATGAAAGATGTCAATCGTTGCCTCTTTTGTTATTGATCTCTTCAATATATAGAATTACATTCCTATAAGTATGGTAACAACCCTAATCTAGCTAAATCAAATATTCACATGCTAAAGATAAGGCTAAATACAATATTCACATAATATCACAAAAGATATGGGGATATCTTCAGCCCACGGCTATTACATAATTCAAAATGATTAAAGAGGTTTTAGTACATATCATGCAAGGGATTGTGAACAATACAGTTTTATTAAAAATAGATTTCAAATTTAATGTACCAGTACAAAATGCTTAAATTTATACAGAATCTTCATCATCTGGCAAGCTATATCTCTAGATCAAGAAGAATGTGTGTACGCGTGCCCACATATATGTGGCCACGATCTAAAGACTTAAATTAGGCAGTGATCTTCAATGTGTTTGCAACATCAATGACAAAACGATATCTAACATCAGCTTTCTTAAGCCGCTCCATGGCCGTGTTGACATAGTCCATTGAAATGACCTCAACGTCTGCTGTTATGTTATGTTTCGCTGCAAAATCTATCATTTCTTGCGTCTCCTTCAATCCCCCAACCAAACTCCCGGCCACCATTTTCCTCCCTGCAGCCACCATTCCACAACCCCCATAAATATCCATAAAAAAACAAAAAACAACAACGAAAAAGATTAGACAAATTCAAAAAAAGAGCAGAGGACATGATAGAATGACATACCCATGACCAAAGGAAAAGAAGGCAGCTCGAAAGGCTTGTTGGGTAAACCAACTAAAACAAATTTCCCATGAGGCTTCAACAGAGCAATCAAGGGTACTAGAGCATGGTCAGCAGAGACCGTATCAATGATTCCATCCATAGTACTAGCAGCAGCCTAAGCAGAGCAGAGAATCAGTACACAATAACACGAGCTTAATTACTCCCTCCGTTCAGGAATGATCTTACTACTTTTTTGTTGTTATTTTGAATGAACTTTGAACAATAAATTTAAGTTAATTTAATTATTCTAATGAAAATCTAAAACTTGTTATTGATACAACATCATAAAAATTTTCATTGACAATTTTTAGATTTTCATTAGGATAGTTAAATTAACCTAAAATTATTGGTCAAAGTTCATTCAAAGTAACAAAAATAAAAATAAAAATAGGAAGATCATTTATGGACGGAGGGAGCATTATCATAGTGAATTAAACAAAATATCACAACAACGGTACAACACCTGCATCTGATCTTCATCACGACTGACAAAGAATGAGTCCGCCCCAAGAAGATTAATAGCTTCTTCCTTCTTCTTAGGCGAAGTACTAATAACAGTAACCTTAGCCCCAAACGCCTTTGCAAACTTGACTGCCACATGACCTAACCCGCCTAGCCCAACCACGCCCACATGGAGCCCGGGCTTGTCAAGTCCATAGTACTTAAGTGGACTATAAACAGTGATTCCGGCACATAGTAGAGGAACACCAGCATCAAGAGCAAGACTTCAGGCCAACGAATAATGAAATGCTCATTGGCAACTATGCTATCTGAATAGCCTCCATAGGTAATGGTTCCATCTTTGTCTGTGGCATTGTATGTTAAGGTCATTTCGGGACAGTAATTTTCAAGATCGGCATGACAGTTGTCGCATGAACGACAACTTCCAACCAAACAGCCAACGCCGACTTTTTCTCCGACTTTGACATTTTTTACTTTGTTACCGACTTCTGTCACAATGCCTACGATCTCATGCATGCATTTAAAACAAATTATTAGACACTTAGTTAACAAAAATGAATGAATTATATGGGAAAAATGAAACTAGTAAAGAAGTTAATTACCCGGGAACCAAGGGGTAGATGGAGCCGCCCCATTCATTCTTTATGATGTGAAGGTCGGAGTGACAGATGCCACTGTAAAGAACTTTGAGTCTTACATCTTCATCACCCGTTTCCCTTCGATATTCATATTAAACAACATTAGCATCATAAACAGTTATGCTGGTTAAATTATTTGTCAAAGTTCAATTAAGTTGACCAGTAAAAAAAGTGACCGTCCTTATGGGACGGAGAGAGTATATACCTTCTAGAAAAACTGAATGGGGAGAGAACACCGGATCTGTCTCGGGCAGCCCAACCGAAGGCTTTCACGGGGTGTTCCGTCTCGGGTGATTTCGCCATTGCTTACGAATTGAAACAAAAGGAGAAAAAAATATAGAATTCGAGAAGAAAACAATTAGAAGAAGGTTGTAAGGTTTTGATTGATTTTGCAAGTGTATATATAGCATGCAAATAGTTTGAACAGGAATGGAAATGGCAGTTTCTTTCTGCCTTTTCCAGAATTCTAAGCACGGAAGCAAAAGGGAAATATTTATTCAAACGCTTCACACGATATTAATTGACATCTTCAAATTAGTTTTCCTTTTATGTAATAAACCATCCTAGAAAATATTAGTAACCAAATTGGAATTTTCTTCCATTTTGTGTACAATCATAGCTTTTTATATTTGACTTTTAATCGGATTTTCTCAATTTGTTTTGTTAAATATTGACTGAAATCTATGTTTTAAATCTGAACTACAAAAAAAAAAAAAAAATATGCGTTAAAACAGCTTAAAGCTCAAGCATACACATGTCAACGGTATTGGTATGGTCAAATAGATTGAAATATGGAACAACCTTTTTAAAAGACTAAACATTTTATAACAAACAAAAAGGGAAAAATGAGAATGCGGTTTGGATCGATTTCTCATATTCAATAGCCAGATTCGGAAATGGGATCCCAAATAGCCAGAGACAAAAGATTCACTCCAAACTTCCCCGTTGTCTTGTTATCTGCTGAAATAAAAGTTTCACGACAGAAAGAAGCTGACATAAAAGTTTCACGACACAAAGAAGTCTAAGAGGAATATTTGTATGCGGCACCAAAGATTTAATAACTATCTTTGTATCTCGGTAGCTTTTTTACCCCCACATTGTAGGGTGAAACAATCATTTCTGGATAGAGGAAGTACGTATATAAAGTCATAGATTGAATTGTTTTCCCAAAAAGACAATTTATTCTTACTCTTTTATGGTACACATTA
Source organism: Adenophora triphylla var. japonica (assembly GCA_022495995.1). NCBI lineage: Eukaryota > Viridiplantae > Streptophyta > Magnoliopsida > Asterales > Campanulaceae > Adenophora > Adenophora triphylla. The sequence continues at coordinate 397,774 of JAFEMH010001309.1, forward strand.
ACATAAGACACTTTTTTTCATTGAACCCCATAGTACAATGTCCATCCACCTTTTCATATTTTTTATTTTGCCATTAACATAATACAGCAAACATTTTCATAATATAACTTCTGGACACCACTGCTTTTCTTCTCCACGGTAACCTACGTAGGTCCGATTGTGCTTTGAAAATTCCAAAAGCTTTGTAAAAGCAACGGTGGTCAAAAAGCTCTTGCACCCTGAGAAATGCTCTTAATGACACTTAGAAGCAAATCCAGAATACATTTTGCTCAAACTTACTATGCAGGAAGGTACCCAGAAACCTTATTGTCAGAGGATCATCAACTCCGTTTTGTCTGACGATCTCCGAATTCAAAAGTGCTAGCTCCACAAACACATTCCAAACGCAGACCTTTATACCACAACTAAACAAAATCATCTGCCTTAGCTTTCTTCTCAACACGACCCTTCACCAGCATGCATGTAGTTATCTAATAGTGGCAACAGCTACATTTACTTTATCGACCAAAGTACAAGCGTCTGATACTCGCATAGTAAACAAGGAAAGCACATTTTCAGGCCAAAAAGGGCACTATCTAGCAGGTCACCGACTAAAAATGAGCTTTTTAAAACAGCGTCAAGCCCCAGGCTACCATACTAGTACTGCCTTCGTCTCTTCAAACTGCTTACATTTAGTTGAGAACCATAGAAGTCAGGCATGGGGAAATAACTCACATCTGGAACAAAAGCTGGTCTCTCCATACAATGGTCAATGCACTTTTGCCAGGATAGACCTGAAGCAGTAGGTGGTGAGGGGATTTCTGGCACAGCCCAAGATGCATCTGGTACCTGACTGAGGCGGTCCTCGGAATCCAGTTCCATTTCTAAGGACTGCAAGATATAACTACTAGAAACTGACCATTTACCGACGGAAATTTCCGTCGGTAATTGCCCATTACCGTCGGTAAATGGTCATTACCGTCGGTAAATGGTCATTACCGACGGATTTCGTCCGTCGGATTCCGTCGGTAAAAATTGGTTGGTAATACCGACGGACCAATTCCGTCGGTATTTCCGGAGGATTGTCCGTCGGTAAACCCGAAATTCCGCCGGGAACCGTCCGTCGGCAATGAACTACGCCGACCGGTTTGCCGGAGTCATTGCCGGAGGGTACCGACGGAAATTTCCGTCGGTAAATATTAAAATAAAAAATAAATAAAACTCATTACCGACGGCTATATCCGTCGGAAACCTTAAATTTTACCGACGAAAATGTCCGCCGAAAATCTAAACCAAATACTGACGGACATTTTCGTCGGTAATGAATTTTATTTTATTTTTTTTATTATTTACCGACGAAAATTTCCGTCGGTAATATGTCCAGATTTAAAAAAAAATATATGTTTTGTTTGTAAACCAACTGTAAACATGTCAAACCTGTTTTAAACAAATCCCAACATACAAAGAAACACAAACAACTTGTTTCACTTGAAACAAAACAACCATCCAAATCAAGCGAAACAGGAAAGGGGTAAGGGGAAAGGGAAAGGGGAAAGGCGATAAGATATAAATATTATGATGCGGGAACCACTGTCCGCCTGATTCACATCATTGCAAGAAAGATTTACGCTAAGATATAGTGATGCCGCACGAAAGGCGATAAGATATAAATATTATGATGCGGGAACCGAATAGTTGGTATTTGACAAACTCAACAAAGGCTGTCCACTTGAACCGGCTGTATCTATCAATATCCTCATTTAAACAATACATATAATATATCATTGGAAAGGTCTTTGAATCTAGTTTCTACAGCACTTTTCAGATCGACATTTGGATTTTTCTAGAGAGAGTTATGACTGTTTTACCAAAGGGCAGTCAAAGAGACGCATACATCTAAATTTTGACTATGTTCTTGAGTTTCATGAATCTATAGATATATCATTTATCTTATATATATGTAATTAATTATAAGACTTATTCCTTTCATATTTTGATGATTCCTAGGTTTGGAGGGATGGTCCAAATAGTATATAAATAGCCTACAAATTGTAATAGTAAGGGAGTTGAATTTTTGAGTTGATAAAAATATAAAGTTGAGCTTAGTGCCTTCTTCCATTGTTCTTATCTATTAGGTGGATTCCGTTTAGTGGCGAGCATCCTTACTCTGTATCTCTTCGGAGGATTCCGTCAAGTGGGGAGTACTTATATGCCCTGTATCTTCAAGGTGGATTCCTTGAAGTGGTGAGCATACCTATCCGTTACTATTCTTTTTTTTTTCTTTTGCTTCCGCTACGTTTTTCCGGTATCAGTAATGATGCGGGAACCGAATGGTTGGTATTTGACAAACTCAACAAAGTCTATCCACTTGAACCGGCTGTATCTATCAATATCCTCGTCCAAACAATACATATAATATATCATTGGAAATGTCTTTGAATCTAGTTTCTACAGCACTTTTCGGATCGGCATTTGGATTTTTCTAGAGAGAGTTATGACTGTTTTACCAAAGGGCAGTCAAAGAGACGCATACATCCGAATTTTGACTATGTTCTTGAGTTTCATGAATCTATGGATATATCATTTATCTTATCTATATGTAATTAATTATAAGACTTATTCCTTTCATATTTTGATGATTTCTAAGTTTGGAGGAATGTTTCAAATAGTCTATAAATAGCCTACAAATTGTTATAGTAAGGGAGTTGACTTTTTGAGTTGATAAAAATATAAAGTTGAGCTTTGTGCCATCTATTATTGTTCCGTATCTATTCGGTGGATTCCGTTTAGTGGTGAACACACAACCCTGTATCTCTTCGATGGATTTCGTTGAGTGGTGAGTTGTTTATGCCCTGTATCTCCAAGGTGGATTCCTTGGAGTGGTGAGCATTCTATCCGTTTTTACAGACTTTTCCTTTTCGTTGCGTTTTTCGGCATCAAGTGGTATCAGAGCTTTGGTCGATAAGCTTTTGCGACATTACCTGGCAGAACGGGATGTGATGGTGAGAGATCTACGGAGACAAGTGCAGCAACTCATGCGTCGTCTTGCATGCTACGAGACTTTGGAATATGATGATTCACGTCATGATTCAAAGTTGTTGATAACAAGTGATCGTGAGAAGATTTTTCTTTCCAATCACACTTTTAATGAGGTGTCAATTGAAGAGGCTTCTCATAGATTTGATTATCGATTTAACCTTACATTCCAAAAGGTTTATGACTATGAGATTTTTGAAAATCTTGAATGGCCATTTTCACATTCAACAAGTGAAGAAATTGTTGTTGATTGGGATAAAACTCCGGTCTATGATGAAGATCCAATATATGACGAAGAACCTGGGGAGTCCATTTGTGTTCTTGATGATCCAACTTACGATGAAGAGAGTGAAGTGTCCACCGACATATACGGACATAATTGCGTGAAGGTAAGCTTGTTTAAATTTTTGGATTTTTGGTATTATGATAGCGCAAAATCAAAGAAATATTTATGCTTCTTATTTTGGCCCATTCATCACAAAATTATTCAAAGTAAAAGATGTTTTGGGAAGATTCTTAGTCACTTCAAAATTCGAGGGCGGATTTTCTCCAACCAAGGGAGAATGATGCGGGAAAGAACCACCTTGATATCATTAAGATTCATTGTTGTTGGAGTTGTTTTCGGTTCAAGAAACTATGAAAAGATCAGTTTGCTTTTGGAGTATAAAATAATAAATACAAGATTTTGGATCCACTTCAAGGACAATCTGGTAATTATAAATAACTTTTCAGCAGCTGAATTATATATCCCCGGAAAGATCTTCGGGTCTAGTTTGCAACGCACTTTTTAGATCGTCTTTTGAACTTTTCTAGAATAAGTTATGACCATTTTACCAAGGGCAGCGCACATGGACATGTACATCCAAATTTGACCAAGACTATTGGATTTTAATGTCTTTTGGTGTTTCTATGTTATCTTTTCAACAAAACTTAATTGTTAGGTTTATCCTTTTAGTTTATGACGATTCCTAAGCTTGAAGGGATGTTTCAAGTAAACTATAAATACCCTACAAAGTCATTGCAATGGATAGAGTTGAATTTTGAGTTGATAAAAATATAAAGTTGAGCTTAGTGCCATCTTTTATTGTTCTGTATGTATTCGGTGGATTCCGTTTAGTGGTGAACACACAACCCTGTATCTCTTCGGTGGATTCCGTTGAGTGGTGAGTTGTTTATGCCCTGTATCTCCTAGGTGGATTCCTTGGAGTGGTGAGCATTCTATCCGTTTTTATATACTTTTCTTTTTGTTGCGTCTTTCCGGCATCAAGAATGATGCGGGAACCGAATGGTTGGTATTTGACAAACTCAACAAAGTCTGTCCACTTGAACCGGCTATATCTATCAATATCCTCGTCCAAACAATACATATAATATATCATTGGAAAGGTATTTGAATCTAGTTTCTACATCACTTTTTGGATCGGCATTTGGATTTTAATGTCTTTTGGTGTTTCTATGTTATCTTTTCAACAAAACTTAATTGTTAGGTTTATCCTTTTAGTTTATGACGATTCCTAAGCTTGAAGGGATGTTTCAAGTAAACTATAAATACCCTACAAAGTCATTGTAATGGATAGAGTTGAATTTTGAGTTGATAAAAATATAAAGTTGAGCTTAGTGCCATATTTTATTGTTCTGTATCTATTCGGTGGATTTCGTTTAGTGGTGAACACACAACCCTGTATCTCTTCGGTGGATTTCATTGAGTTGTGAGTTGTTTATGGCATGTATCTCCTAGGTGGATTCCTTGGAGTGGTGAGCATTCTATCCGTTTTTATATACTTTTCTTTTCATTGTGTCTTTCCGGCATCAAGTGGTATCAGAGCCGAAACCAGGATTTCCTTGTTTTGGTAAAGATATCCTTTTATCCCTTTCATTTCTCTTTCTCTATCATCAAATTCATTTCCATCGCATTTTATTATAAAAAAAATCTTTAAAAAATATTGTTCTTTCTCAATCAAAGATGGCGGATCTTTATTGGCCATTTACCAGTTCAATTTCTCAGCAACCTGTGATGTACCCGATTTTTTTTTTGAAATCAAACGGAGTCGCCACGCCATTTTTGTTTTAAGGGCCAAAACTTTGAAAAATGCCCGATATTAGAGATTTGGGTTCGGAGGTCATGTTACACGCCGGGAAGGACGTTAGTGTGCACCCGGAATGCCTCGTAAAACGAGTCTTCCAAGCTAAAAATCATTTGTGTGTGTGCGTGTGTGTTTTGGCCAAAATAAGTTGAAACTCAGAAAATTAAAAATTGGGAATTCTTTATTTGACTTTGTACAGATCCCATGATTTTTGGTGTGATTTTTGGGTTGAGTTTTGATACTCAAAAGATTTTTGGAAGTTGAAGAACACTTCTGCCAGAATGAAAAAGGCAGTAGACACCTGATTTTGAAATGGATTTAAGGGCCTTAAAACTTCATAATCTGGAGAAACTCAGAGAATGAAAGTTGTTCCAGACACCTTAAATAAGATTTATACGAAAGAATTTTCCATTTTGGAGAAGATTTGAGGACCCAAAACCTTCTGGAAATCTCAGATATGAGATCTGGACTCCCAGAGGCTGGTGATCTGACCTTCAAAAGAAAATTTGAAAAAGGGAGTTTTACTCACGCAAAAAATAAAGTAAAAATATTTCTGGAAATCTCTGGATGTTGGCTACAAAAAGTATTTTGTAGTCAACACCAAATTACAAGTTTATCCGTGTCCAAAAAATTAGACTATGGACTGGGGTCTTAGAAAATTGCTACTGGACAGCAACTTCTCAAGAAAGAAAAACATGATTTTAAAGGGGGTTTGGCATCCATGCTTGTCCCCATTTCCCTAGGTTTTGATTAGTGATCACTTGACATTTTAGTGGTGAATCAACTATATCAAACCATCCTTGGGGTACATTAGGACTAAGCACTTCATTTGCTTGGGAAGGGGAATTTTATCCTTTGAAAATGAGATTTGATGTATGAAAATGATTTTTAGGGTTTTGAAAATGTGTTTTCTTTGCAAGAAAGTAAGAACACTTTGAAAATAATGTTGATCCTTGTAGAAGATCATCCATGGAGATGAACTTCCATGGTGATCTTCTTGGATCTAAGAAAAGAAGATGAACAAACTACATTTTGGAGTTTGAAAATGCATGCATGGATGAATTTTAGGGTAAGGAGAGGGAGGTTATACCTATCTTCCTTGTGTTTTATGTTTGAATGGATTCAAAGGCTTGAATGTGTTTAGGGCTTGAAAGTGTTTAGGGTTGATGATTTGAGTTGGTTAAAGAGAAAACAAGTAGATAACAATGAAGTCCTCTATGTTTTCTCTCTAATCCTCCTCCTAAGGGGTGATTTGAGCTTGGATTGGTGTATGTATGAGAGTATGTATGAGAGTGTTTTGAAGTGTTTGTGAGTGAGTGAGATTTGGGAAAGATTGGAGAGAAAATGGTGGCAATTCAAGTGAATTCCCACTGTTTTCTCTCTATTTTTCGCCAGTATGATGTTGCTGTGAGTGATTTGTGTTGTGTAAACTGAGAGAGGAGGGTTCAATTTATAGGCCTCTGGAAAATGCAATCATGTCCGCGCGGAGGGTATTGTAAACGTGCACTGTTCATTAAATGCTGCTCCAGGCTTTGAACAGGAAGAATAAAATTCAAAAATCCAGCAGTTTATGTTTTTCAACTTGCCCAATTCGGATTTTTCCAATTTCTTTTGCTTTTTGAGATTCTTTCCTTGGTTTAACTTTAAATGGCAAACCCTAATCTACCCTTGGTTGGTTAGAAATGTTAGAAATGTTAGGAATGTTAAAACTTCCGTTAATTTTCTAACGAAAATACTAACAACTCAAATTGGAGCACTTACAGTAGCCCCTCGGCGACGGTGCTTTCGAAGGAAGCGGGGTCGTCGATAAGAGTAAGGCTCCATATTTGACAGGATGATCAAGTGATCGAGTGGCTGAACCTATTTAATAGGCTACCTACGTATCCCGAATGGGAATCAAGCCGGCCGTAGTTCGAGTCTTCAACCTAAGATCTGACTATTTTTGGGAAGTCACCCTATGGTTTGACTATTTTTGGGAAGTCGCCCTATGGTTTGACTATTTTTGGGAAGTCGCCCTAAGACTTGACTATTTTAGGGAAGTCACCCTAAGACTTGACTTTTTTAGGGAAGTCGCCCTATGATTTGACTATTTTTGGGAAGTCGTCCTATGATCTGACTATTTTTGGGAAGTCGCCCTATGATCTGACTATTTTTGGGAAGTCGCCCTAAGATCTGACTATTTTTGGGAAGTCGCCCTATGGTTTGACTATTTTTGGGGAGTCGCCCTATGATTTGACTATTTTTGGGAAGTCGCCCTATGATTTGACTATTTTTGGGAAGTCGCCCTAAGATTTGACTATTTTTGGGAAGTCGCCCTATGATTTGACTATTTTTGGGAAGTCGCCCTATGGTTTGACTATTTTTGGGAAGTCGCCCTATGATTTGACTATTTTTGGGAAGTCGCCCTATGATTTTTGGGAAGTCGCCCTATGATTTGACTATTTTTGGGAAGTCGCCCTAAGATTTGACTATTTTTGGGAAGTCGCCCTAAGGTTTGACTATTTTTGGGAAGTCGCCCTATGATTTGACTATTTTTGAGAAGTCGCCCTAAGACTTGACTATTTTAGGGAAGTCGCCCTAAGGTTTGACTATTTTTGGGAAGTCGCCCTGGTAATGGTTTCGGTTTGTCGAATTAGGGGATGATTGCGATTTATCGCTTTACTCGTGTTGTGTGTTATAGCGTTTTAGGTGCCTCAAACCTTAATGATGGGGTCTTAGGTGCCTCGAACCTTGATGATGGCGTCTTAGGTGCCTCGAACCTTGGTGATGGCATCTTAGGTGCCTCAAACCTTGGGGATGGCGTCTTAGGTGCCTCAAACCTTGGTGATGGCGTCTTAGGTGCCTCGAACCTTGATGATGGCGTCTTAGGTGCCTCGAACCTTGATGAAGAGTGATCTGGAGGTATCAATTTGTTTTGAAATGATTTCCTTCGATGTTTGTATCCTTTCGTTGGGGACAGACTCCGAGGGGATAGACAGTCTTTTGGTGGACTTCATTTGAAGGGATCGAAATTCCATTAACTTTCGTCGGGGATGAACCTAAGCTGAGGTTTAGAAGTATGAACCTAAATGAGAATTCAGTTCAGGAGTATGAACCTAAATGGGGACCTAGTTCAGGAGTATAAACCTAAGTGGGGACCTAGTTCAGGAGTATGAACCTAAATGGGGACCTAGTTCAGGAGTATGAACCTAAGTCGAGGTTTTATACCCGAGGGAGACTGTTCGAGGGCGTTCTCGCTGGGGAAGATTCGAGCTTACGAGGATTACCGGGGAAAAGGGTGACCGTGTTGGTCAAGTGGCTGGACCTACGGTAGGCTACCTACGTATCCCGAGTGGGAATCAAGTCTGGACGTAGTTCGACAACTGCTGGGGATGGTCTTTGATGGTTTGACGGTATTTGGGAGTCACCCGAGGTTTGACTATTTTGGGAAGTCACCCTAAGATTTGACTATTTTTGGGAAGTCACCGTAAGATTTGATGATAATGTTCTTTTAGAAAAGTAGTTGACTAAGATATGCTTTCATACCTGTGCTGTGCTTACCTGTAGCTGCCGGAAGGACTGAGGCTACGACTGATGTTGATGAAGAGTTGTTGGGTTGCCGTTCGTGGGACGGTTTCTGCTGACGATTTGCTGTCTTTGGAGGCATTTTGACCTGAAGGAGGAGTTTGGTTGAGTCTGCATCTTGCTGGTGATCGTTAACCTTGTAGAAGTTGTTGAACTTGTCTTCACATTGGGACTTCTTGCTTTTGAGAACTTGGTGTCTCTGACCGATTTGCATTTGAGAACTTGGCGTCTCTAACCGAATTGTATTTGAGGACTTGGCGTCTCTGACCGATTTGTATTTGAGAACTTGGCGTCCCTGACCGATTTGCATTTTGAGAACTAGGCATCTCAGACCGATTTGCATTTTGAGAACTAGGCATCTCAGACCGATTTGCATTTTGAGAACTAGGCATCCCAACCCGATTTGCATTTTGAGAACTTGGCGTCCCTGACCGATTTGTATTTGAGAACTTGGCGTCCCTGACCGATTTGCATTTGAGAGATCGGCGTCTCTGACCGTATTGTATTTGAGAACTTGGCGTCTCTGACCGTATTGTATTTGAGAACTTGGCGTCCCTGACCGATTTGCATTTGAGAGCTCGGCGTCTCTGACCGTATTGTATTTGAGAACTTGGCGTCCCTGACCGATTTGTAGACACTGGAGGCGGTCTTCATATGTTTGTGAATGTTGGGGGTTGTTTTCACCAAGTTGCAGATGTCGGAGGTCGTCTTCATCCATTTGTGGACATCGGAGGTCGTCTTTGGTGGAGACCATTCTCGCTGCAGAGAGACTTCGGGTAGTGATGGAAAACTGGTCTTTCGTGCTTGAATTTCTACATTTGTTAGTAGAGGGACAAATGCACATACGACATTTATGATGATGGTTGCATGCATAGAATCGAGATGATGCATTTACTTGCTTTTGGAGATGCACTTAGCCTAAGCTTTTGGCGGGAAAATTATGACTTAGGATTGTTCCTTTCGCTTCAAGTTTTGTGCATGCTACATGAGCCCTGGGGAGATTTTTGTGGGAATGCATGTGGTGAGAGGGTTTGTATTGGGATGTATGTGTCTGAAAACTGTTTGGAACAGATTTTGGGCAAGTGGGAGGTTAGAGTCCTCGATCGCTATTTAAACAGCGGTTGTTAATGAGGTTTTGTTAACAGTATCGCATGGACCTCAATTTTGATGAGATTGGATTCGGATCCCGGATCTTGGTTGAAATTTTCCCTCTCAATCTTTGTCATTCGAAGTTGATGCCGACGTCGATATGAAACTTCTTTCATTTGGGTGAGCCGTGACTTGGCCAAAACCTTGTTCGGAGAATGATTTGATGAAACTGCTAATGCCGGGTGAAACCCAGATCTTAGACTCCGACGCTACAGGAAGATGCTAAGTACCAAGTTCTGAAGCTGAAAATCTAGCTGTTGATGTGACTAGACCTTTCTTGTGACTTGATAAAATTCAGGTCCAGAGGACCAGCTTGGCAAAGTCCAGATTTCGAAGAAGTGACTTAGCGAAGCCCCAATCTTATAACCTCGTTGTGATTTCGACACAATTAGCAGAGCCCCAATCTGATTGGTAATACAAAGCAATCCTGAAAATAATCTGATGAAGATCGAATCTATCTTTTAGTGAAGAACCTAATGTGGACCCAAAGACGACTATATAAGCCCCAGCTTGAAGAGCTGATACAGGAGAACCTGGGAGAACCGCTTAGCAAAGCCCCAACGTGAAGAAATTCAGAGTAGTCTAACAAAGGAGGCACCCATCTTTTCAGACCTTAGTCAACCAGTTACTGGACAAGACTCAGAAATGTTTACGTGCAGGGGCATATCTTTTGAAAGGTGGGAATTTCTCCCGAATTTGTGTATGACACTCTCGCTTTTGGCTTGACTCTTTTGAGAGAGTATAAGCATCACAAGGTGTGGAAAAGTGTATGGAAGCCCCTGCTGACAGAAAGACAGTGTTTGGCTCTATTTCCCTATGATGGAGAGAGAGAAGACTTGTCGAGACACTTGAAAACTTGTTTTATTCGTGATGATCACAAGGCTACTTAAAACCCTTTGTTAATGTTCGGGTTATTCAACCCCTAAATCTGATATGAATAAATATTTTGATTAATCACAAGGAGAAAATCAACTGATATCGAGAATCAAGCTCGGAAGGGCGGAAAGTGTATGGGGACAATCCTTGATGAGAACAGATTTTTTTTTTTTGGAATTTGTTTGTGATTTTGACCGGACCATTTCTGGTTGCCTACGTTCCCTTCATTATGAAGAGCTCAGGTCGCCGTAGTTCGGGCTTATCCCGAATGAAGAGAGAATGAGTGTGAAAATTCAAGACTTTGAGGTTCTTTTGGGAATTTGAGGATTGGAGATTCGAATAACATATCCCCTTAGAGTGTCCATGAAAGACACGGATGCGAAACCCCAGTGGGACATCCACGGCAAGTGTTTGTGGAGGAGAAATGAAATATTCTCACATGAAATGTCGAATGAATCAGACTTGAATTTGCACAATCTTTGATCATTTGAGCCGAGATGGATTTGGCTCCAATTTAAGCAAGCAATGAAGCATTAATTTGATTTAGCTCCTGAAGATACTGGAATGAAATTACTATCCGGTAAGGACTGTAGCTGGGTTTCCGGGCTTCGATCGGCCATCGGGTGATTTGGAAAGTTGTGACCTCTTAAGATGAGAGGTCGGCTGGGCCTTTTGCTGACTGAACCTCTAAAGATAAGAGGTTGGCTTTTAGGGATGTGTTTGGGAAATCTACGGCGGGGAAGATTGATTGCCTCTAAGAATGAGAGGTAAGATTTTGACTTTAGCCAAAGGCGAGGGTAATGGCAATGGGAATATCCTCTAAAAGCGAGAGGATGGCTTAGGGTTGATTTAAGGTAATGGTGAGAGGAAGTCCAAGCCGTCGAGAACTTTTGTGAACTTGCGAGGATTCGGGCTCCTTTTTGATCATTGGAGAGCTTCTTGAGAAGTTGGGGACTTTTGCTGAATTGTGAGGATCGACGGTCCCCCCTTTTTTTGAAGTTCTTGCTTGAGCTTTTCTATTTTCTTTCTTCTTTTTTTTTTTTTTGAAGAGCCTCCTGAGACGTTGAGGATTTTTGCTGAATTGTGAGGATTTAAAATCCTTCTTTTGATAATTTGGAAGGCCTCTTTGAGGAATTGGGAATTATCTTTCCTTGCATCGTCGACTCTCGAAGCTAACTTCTTTGGCGTTGCTTGGACTTCTCTTGGCAAGGAGCAAAGGTGATGGCTGAATGGGGTTTCAAAACACGCCGATCTTGAAATGAAAGGGTAGTGTTTAGTGAGGGTGAGGTAATGGCTTTCCTATGGGTGAAAGGCTTCAACCGCAATCCCTACCGGATGACCTAAATGAGATTAAGTCTTCATTGTTTGCTTAAGATTTAAATGAGAAAAGATCCATGCAAATTCATCGAACAAAGAGATGATGAGGCTGATGAAAGGGATGTGAGCATATGAGATGCAAGATGGGGAGTTGGTAAGCCCCAATTTGAGAGGGATATCAATTGATTTTCTCACTCCAATTAATTTAAATATTAATCATTTCAAAGAATTAGTGGTTGAGCAGCACAAGTGATCATCTAGGATAAAACCATTTCAATTAAGTGTAACGTGGGTGTGCAAGTGATGTCTCGAGTCTAGCAAGAAAAGAAAAAAGACTTATATTAAAAGTTAGACATTTAACTACTATGCCCAAAATGGACTACAACGACAAATGTCCACGAAGGACTTAGGTGAAAGAAAAGTACTAGAACCTACGACGGTTGACTTAAAAGATTATTTTAAAGATAGGTAGCCCCTAGTCTAGCCGCTCTTTGTTGTTGGACCATGCATCTACTCTTCGACGCTGGAGATGGGGGCTATTGCAATTCTTTCCATCAGGATTTCTTTGGCAATCCCTTGCCCAATCCAGCCATTTTCATTGCCTGCGATGACTGGTTCATCGATCACAAAAGGGCGAGTCAAATTCCATTATGCCCACGAGTCTTGAATCACCAAACTCGACCATGTTGACGCTCATGTTGTTATTTCTAGGGAACGGGTTACTGACAGTATTGGGCCCTTCAGGCACCTCTAACTTCCCTTGCTCAATCAAACCTTGGATTGCCTTTTTCAGGGGGGCGCAATCGTCTGTCAAGTGCCCATGGTACTGATGAAAGGCATAATGCTTGTAGGTATCCAAAGGAGCATTGGGGTTTCTGGGCTGATAGTTTCTCATGGGTTCGAGGAAACCCTGCTTTAGCAAGCTATTGAAAACTTTGCCTAAGGGAACACCCAAATCCTTGGGATGTGATTTTTCCTTTGGGGGAGAATAAACTCTTAACGCTCTTTGATTCGAGATTTGGTCATTGACTTGGTCACCATTCTGAACGGGGTTCGCCGGTTTTGGTCCATTGGGGCACTCAAGCTTGCCCGCTTCGATTAACCTTTGAACCGCTCTCTTCAAGACTGTGCAGTTGTCGGTCGTGTGGCCGTAATGATCATGGAAAGCGCAGTGCTTACTCATGTCGAGGGGTGCATTTGAGCTCCTCGGATGGTAGTCCTTGAGAGGCTCCAAAAGGCCTTCCTTTACTAAACCCTTGAAAATTAAGCCCATGGGCATCCCAAAATCATCAAAATGTTCTCGTTGCCTTAGAGGACCACCATTTCTTGGTTGCTTTTGGATGCCATCATTTGTATGCAATGCCTTCTTTCCTTTGATGGATGTTGCAGCCGTGTTGGAAGGGTAAGGTTTATAGCGATGAGACATGTTCCGACCCGTAGTGCTTCCCCGTGCATGAACCCTTTTGATCTAATCATCGATGTAATCGTTGAGATTTGACCTTTTGTAAACCTCATTCCTGTCAGATACACAAGATTGGTATGGTGAGATGGCCCGAGTCGAGCGATCGTCGATACTCTCGTTGCTAGGCTTTTCTTGTACCTTCTCAATTGGTTCTTTCAATAATCCATTGGACGAGTCAATAGGAACACTAGGACTGCACGACACCCCCACAAGATTGGCATCAGTAAATGAAACCACAATAGGAAGTACCTTGGTGGGAGGGATGACAATCTGAGCATTAAAATCGTGACCGTAACCCTCCTCATAAGGCCTGGCAGTTGCCGAAGATGAGGATATATGGCTCGTAATGGTTGGATACCAGGGAGCAGTGAGTGTGGATCCAAAAGGCTGTTGAAGATATGAGATTTGAGGCATCGTAACAGTAGGACTGAACGTGTCTTGACCACACTGAGGAACGTGACTACAAGGGTAATGTGCATACTGTACTTGATGAGCAGGAGCAGCTTGCGTAAAAGCCGGGTGGAGAATTTGATGAGGAGCATTTGACCTTGTCGGACTTCCCAACCGGAGGGACGAGGTAAAGCTTGGAGGATGTTGTGAATACGGTAAACCTGATGAAGTGGTGATAAGAGCCTGGTGGCCCATGTGATCTTGCAAGATCATAGGGGCAAGTGTGCTTGAGAATTGGAGGAAGCAAGCCGGCCCTCTCGAACCATGGAGCCCGAGAAGCAACCGACCCAAAATGGCTTGCGGAGCCATGTCATACCTGGGCTTGAGAAGTCGCGAACTTACCCCTTCCGAGATGATGACCCAAATCGACCGATGTTGTGAAGTAGTAAACCGACCCCTTCCAAGCCGTGGGGCGAAAGGCAACCGATTCAATCCTGGTGGTGAGACCCGAGAGGCACCGGGGCAAGTTGACCTAGATCGGACCGTTGAGGAGTATCGAGCCGTAGGGCCGAGATGTACCGAATCGACCAATTCCCTGCATCGATGGCCCGGGCCATACCGAGGTTTTGGAGTAGCGAATCGACCCATTCCAAGCCGCGGCGTAAACAGATCGATTGAAACCCAAAGGTGAAAACCGAGAGGTGCCAGGGGAAGTTGACCAAGATCGGACTGTTGAGGAGTATCGATACGATGAGGCCGAGAGGCGTGCCGAGTGATAGGTCAGGGGATGCTTGGCCCATTAGTAGTTCCACACGAAAGGGAACAGGGCGTTTGACGGTAGTTGGCATACCCGGGAGGGTAATTAGTTCCAATCTTCGCATCAACCGTAAAGGTTCCATTAGGGTTGCGAACAATTGCTAGCCCCTGGTTTTAGATACCTTCCCATAACTAACTGATCTGAGCCTCTTGATGTTATCTTATCTGTTCCAACATCTGATTCCACTGCTCGGCATTTTGCGAATTTTCGGGGTGCGGATCTGTACGTCCCCCACTGTTCTCCTCTGAGTTGGCCATTCTGAAACTTTGAGCTGAAGCGAGGGAGGAAACCGATGAAGTATCTGACTCCGGAATGACTGAGCTGAACAAACGATGACCCGGGGGCTTGATCCAAACTTTGCTTACTGTGGAAGGCACGAAAGGGTGTGGTTCAGACTCGGGAAAGCGGAACAGGTTGGTGTTTGGGCTTAGGGCTCATGCAACATGCGATTATTTGTTTAAATTTACTTAAAACATGTTTTATTAAACCTAAACGGTTGGAAAAGATTGCTCTTCTTTTTCACAAACTACTCTGGATCCTGGATTAGTGGGCCCCGTCACTACGTCTATAAGCCCCTCGTATTCCACCTGTATTTCGACCTCCCAGGGTGGACATCCCCGGGCGAGGGTCCTATAGGGCAAGCGGGTCCCACCGATCGAAAGAAAAACGATCCTAAAAGTCTGGCGGGTAATCGAGTCTTAACGAGCATTCGATGTAAATTACGGACAAAGCTGACGTCAAAGTCAAGATCATGTCCGAGGGCTCGACAAAAAGTCGGCATAATTTGGACTGATAAATGTCCACAATTGATCTTGACTTGTCGTCAATTAGGCCGTAATTAGGCATGGAATAATCATTAATCCTTGATGACTCAGTGTCATGCTGGGAGTCAGTGTATAATTTGTGCCAGACAGAGCCGAAGTCAAGGTGCCGGTCAATATCTTGGTCAAAGTCTACGGCGAAAAATCGGCATGACTTCAACTGATTAGGGTCCCCGAAAGATATTGAGTCGGTATGCCGACAAAGGCTTTGAAAGGAAAGGTCTATACACAGACAGGGCATGACACAGACCAAACTAAAAACCAACCGGGTCTCGGACAAAAGTGTGTCACGGACAAGTGCATGGTCGACACGAGGCTCCATGGGATGTTTGGGTAGTCCTGTGCTTGCACCGAGAGGCGTAATAAGACCAAACGGGCCTCGACAAGGATTTCCCCGGGTAAGGGACGTAGTGTGCAGTGTACGGTCAACGTGCGCGTAGTGTGCAAGCAGTCTATCTTCTTTTTCTGAGTAAAATAGAAATTTTTTTATGTGTCTTAAAAAAATGATGCATGATTTTATTTTTTATTTTTTGAAAATTTTCTTTTTGAAAAATCTTTTTTTTTTTTGAAATTTTTTTTTGAATTTTTTTTTTTGAAATTTAATGAACACATAAGCACATAAGCACAAAAATTCCGACAGTTAGGGACATGATTCCGACAGTCAAAATTTTGACTTTTTCCGAGGCGGCCAAAACAACACGAAAATGTGCAAAAATCAACACACACAACAAATGATTTTTTAAATGCCGGGACGGAAGCTTGACCTTCAAAAGCATTTTTTTTTGAAAAAAACAATGATACCGGTACGTGGGATTGTTAAACCACAATTTATCCCCGACTCGTGTTAGGAGGCGATAACGGGAAATTTAATGGTTTCCACCAATATACCAAATATCAATTTTTTTTTTAGAAAAAGCTTATTTTAATCCCCAGCGGAGTCGCCACTGTGATGTACCCAATTTTTTTTTTTGAAATCAAACGGAGTCGCCACGCCATTTTTGTTTTAAGGGCCAAAACTTTGAAAAATGCCCGAGATTAGAGATTTGGGTTCGGAGGTCATGTTACACGCCGGGAAGGACGTTAGTGTGCACCCGGAATGCCTCGTAAAACGAGTCTTCCAAGCTAAAAATCATTTGTGTGTGTGTGTGTGTGTTTTGGCCAAAATAAGTTGAAACTCAGAAAAGTAAAAATTGGGAATTCTTTATTTGACTTTGTACAGATCCCATGATTTTTGGTGTGATTTTTGGGTTGAGTTTTGATACTCAAAAGATTTTTGGAAGTTGAAGAACACTTCTGCCAGAATGAAAAAGGCAGTAGACACCTGATTTTGAAATGGATTTAAGGGCCTTAAAACTTCATAATCTGGAGAAACTCAGAGAATGAAAGTTGTTCCTGACACCTTAAATAAGATTTATACGAAAGAATTTTCCATTCTGGAGAAGATTTGAGGACCCAAAACCTTCTGGAAATCTCAGATATGAGATCTGGACTCCCAGAGGCTGGTGATCTGACCTTCAAAAGAAAATTTGAAAAAGGGAGTTTTACTCACGAAAAAAATAAAGTAAAAATATTTCTAGAAATCTCTGGATGTTGGCTACAAAAAGTATTTTGTAGTCAACACCAAATTACAAGTTTATCCGTGTCCAAAAAATTAGACTATGGACTGGGGTCTTAGAAAATTGCTACTGGACAGCAACTTCTCAAGAAAGAAAAACATGATTTTAAAGGGGGTTTGGCATCCATGCTTGTCCCCATTTCCCTAGGTTTTGATTAGTGATCACTTGACATTTTAGTGGTGAATCAACTATATCAAACCATCCTTGGGGTACATTAGGACTAAGCACTTCATTTGCTTGGGAAGGGGAATTTTATCCTTTGAAAATGAGATTTGATGTATGAAAATGATTTTTAGGGTTTTGAAAATGTGTTTTCTTTGCAAGAAAGTAAGAACACTTTGAAAATAATGTTGATCCTTGTAGAAGATCATCCATGGAGATGAACTTCCATGGTGATCTTCTTGGATCTAAGAAAAGAAGATGAACAAACTACATTTTGGAGTTTGAAAATGCATGCATGGATGAATTTTAGGGTAAGGAGAGGGAGGTTATACCTATCTTCCTTGTGTTTTGTGTTTGAATGGATTCAAAGGCTTGAATGTGTTTAGGGCTTGAAAGTGTTTAGGGTTGATGATTTGAGTTGGTTAAAGAGAAAACAAGTAGATAACAATGAAGTCCTCTATGTTTTCTCTCTAATCCTCCTCCTAAGGGGTGATTTGAGCTTGGATTGGTGTATGTATGAGAGTATGTATGAGAGTGTTTTGAAGTGTTTGTGAGTGAGTGAGATTTGGGAAAGATTGGAGAGAAAATGGTGGCAATTCAAGTGAATTCCCACTGTTTTCTCTCTATTTTTCGCCAGTATGATGTTGCTGTGAGTGATTTGTGTTGTGTAAACTGAGAGAGGAGGGTTCAATTTATAGGCCTCTGGAAAATGCAATCATGTCCGCGTGGAGGGTATTGTAAACGTGCACTGTTCATTAAATGCTGCTCCAGCTTTGAACAGGAAGAATAAAATTCAAAAATCCAGCAGTTTATGTTTTTCAACTTGCCCAATTCGGATTTTTCCAATTTCTTTTGCTTTTTGAGATTCTTTCCTTGGTTTAACTTTAAATGGAAAACCCTAATCTACCCTTGGTTGGTTAGAAATGTTAGAAATGTTAGAAATGTTAAAACTTCCGTTAATTTCCTAACGAAAATACTAACAACTCAAATTGGAGCACTTACACAACCCATTGTTGATTGGTCTTTGCCACCAATCTATGATGAAGAGAGTGACGAGTCAATTGAGATAATTGGAGGAGAATATTTCACATATGTTCCTTGTGTTTTTGAAGATCCACAAGTGGAAAGGGAGCATGCTCATAATGAGCTATTGTCAAGGGAGTACCATTGGTCATTTTCAAGACAACCTACATTTTATCCTTCATGTAAGCACAATGCCGACATTCGATATAAGATATATGATTTCAAGATTCGTCGTCACATTAAAATTCGAGGACGAATTTTCTCCAACCAAGAGAGAATGATGCGGGAACCGAATGGTTGGTCGTATTTGACAAACTCAACAAAGTCTGTCCTTGTTGAACCGGCTGTATCTATCAATATCCTCGTCCAAACAATACATATAATATATCATTGGAAAGGTCTTTGAATCTAGTTTCTATAGAACTTTTCGGATCGGCATTTGGATTTTTCTAGAGAGTGTTATGACTGTTTTACCAAAGGGCAGTCAAAGAGACGCATACATCAAATTTTGACTATGTTCTTGAGTTTCATGAATCTATGGATATATCTGTTGGGTTTTATGGGCCCATGCGCAGCGGAATAAGCATCTAAATATCACAAAACTCAAGAGCCCTAAGATCCGTTCTATACAATTAAATTGAATTCCTATGAGATAGAATTAACCAACCTTAATTACTTTCCGTTCTTGAGCTATCGAACGATTTATCGATGTGATTTTGAATCACAAACTTTGATCTTAAAAAAATTGAAACTTCAGATTCGAACTCTAGGCATTGATCGTCGTACGAGCGAATACCCTCTAGTAGTATCCGCACCTTTGAATGAACCAAGAACGGTTCTTGAGGATTGCTAGATCCTTAAACCCTAGGAAGAATATTGAGAAAACTTTTGTTGTGATTTTTCTTTAGAAAATTCGGCTATCTATTAGGGTTCACAGACTTCATATTTATACTACATTAGTATAGGTATTTGTTTCCTAATTGAATTAGGAAACTCTGTAAACTGCCTCAGGCACGTCCTGTCGCGCGACCACCAACAGCCTATGGGCAAGTTGTGTCGCGCGATGACCCTTGCCATATCAGTACTTCTCAATTTTCTTCCTTTGGTTTAATCAATTCATTCTAGTTGTGTGTGACCCAATAGGATTATATTATGTTGGCAATGAGCCCGATCATATCGACCCTCATAAAATATAAGCGGACTCTAGCAAGCCATTATGTCTACTCAATTAACATAACGTAAGAGTTCACGTTTCCAATGGTACACTTCCATTTCTCCTTTTGTCTCATGATGTTATATTGAACACAAGTCATGGTCCACGTCAACTTGTATTTGTTCAATGCTTGATCTTAAGTATAATGATAATCCAATCGCATTGGGGTACGGCCATACACTTTCATCATTATCACTCATCGAGGGGCCCAAGCAAAACATCTCTCTTTCGAGGGACAAATTCCATCTTGACTTATCATCCTTCCCATCATGAATTCGATCATGCCAAAGATAGCCTTTATAAATATCGTGTTAAGATATCGTTTGACTAAAATCAAACATAACTTTCATCATATGTAAGGTCATTATAATCTCAGGTATAGGGACTAAATGAAGTGACCATATGAGATTTAATTATGACATTTGATCATGACATAAATCTCATACGGGTCAATCCAGTCACTTGTTCTCTAACAAGTACCCATAAATTTAATGTGCATCTCCATGCATATAATCATCATATGATTATCCATTAACATTTATACTAATTATTCACTTAATAATTAGGGACGGAGATTATTACAATAAATATGCAAAATATATAATAATCGAATAAAAACTTTTCATATAATTATAAATAATGTCAACATATAGGTCTATCAACTATAGGCCTAGGGCATAACACTAACAGTCTCCCACTTGCACTAGGCCTAATCTCCCATGTATCGAATACCCATGGACCTAACATGTCCATCATGCTTAGCTTGCGGGAGAGCCTTAGTTAATGGGTCCGCCACGTTGTCATTAGTGTCTACTCTGCATATCTTTACGTCTTCCCTTTCGCATATCTCTCGGATAATGTGGAAACGTCGAAGTATGCGTTTGGATCTCTGATGTGACCTTGGTTCCTTTGCTTGTGCAATGACACCATTATTGTCACAGTAAAGTTTAATAGGATCATTGATACTTGGAACGACTTCCAAATCACTAATGAACTTTTGGATCCAAACAGCTTCCTTAGCTGCATCAGATGCTGCTATGTACTCAGCTTCGGTTGTAGAATCAGCAACGGTACTTTGCTTGGAACTTTTCCAACTGACAGTGCCTCCTTTCAACGTAAACAAAAATCTTTTCTGCGATCTGTAATCATCTTTGTCAGTTTGGAAGCTAGCATCTGTGTAACCTCTTACAACAAGATCTTCTTCCATTCTTTCAAAGACCAAGAATACATCCTTAGTTCTTCGTAAGTACTTGAGGATATTCTTGACTGCTATCCAATGTGGTTCGCCGGAATCCGATTGGTACCTACTCGTCATGCTTAGAGCACACGAGACATCGGGTCTAGTACATAACATAGCATACATGATAGACCCAATTGCCGAAGCATATGGAATACCATTCATTCTCTTTCGCTCATCATTAGTCTTAGGACTTTGAGTCTTGCTAAGAAATACACCATGCAACATTGGCAAGTTTCCTCTTTTAGAATTTTCCATTTGGAATCTTCTAAGAACCTTGTCAATGTAAGTACTTTGACTTAAACCAATCATCCTTTTAGATCTATCTCTATAGATCTTGATACCAAGGATATATACAGCTTCGCCCATATCTTTCATTGAAAAACACTTTCCCAACCAAGACTTGACAGTCTATAGTGCAGAAATGTCATTTCCAATGAGTAAGATATCGTCGACATACAACACTAGAAGAGTACCCAGTCCCTGTGCTAACTCTAGAAGAGTACCCAATCCCTGTGCTAACCCTAGAAGAGTACCAGTCCATGTGCTAACTCTAGAAGAGTACCCACACACAAAAGGATACCAGAGGAAAGCGAACTTATATATATGACTTCACTCAAGGCAGTGAATTTTATCTCCCTGGCTTGCTTTCTGAAATGAGCTCTTCCCATCTACCCAAGTATCTTAGATAGTGATTAATATTCAGATGTCAAAATATTTCAAGAGTTTAAGCTCAAGCAAAACTACTGAATAGTTCCCGTGATGAAGATGAATATAGTGATAAGTTTAGTTTTAGTTTTATTTATTTAATGTTATTTTCGGATTTAATATTAGGTTGTTAGTATTTTTGGTATTAGAAGTATATTAGGACTTTATTTTAAGGTTTTATTGATTGATTAGGTTACTATATAGACTAGGGTTATTTTGGGGAGTTTTTGACTTGTTTTTCTAGTCTTAGAGTCACTATATAATTAGGGCTAATTGTAATTCCGAATTTAAGTTGTTGTGATAAGTTTAGTTTTAGTTTTATTTATTTAATGTTATTTTCGGATTTAATATTAGGTTGTTAGTATTTTTGGTATTAGAAGTATACTAGTCAATAACCCGACGGTGAATAATTTATTTATTTTTTGATTAAGTAAATAATTATTTATGTGTTTTAATTTATTTTAAAGTAACAATATAAATCGAAATTGATAATCAATGTAGCGGATATTAGGAGTATAATTAATACAGAAAAAAGATGTTGACACATGATGAAACGTGGAAAGCCCTTGAGACAACTATCTCGCCAAAGACAAAACCTCGGGAGGTTAGGTCCCTGCCTAACCAAAAAACATTATTAAGATTTTAGTGTTACAACTTTGGAAGATGAAGAGATATGGTTACAATAGCGTGAGTTTAATAGTGTGTGCCTAAGTGTCAACATAATCTCTTCCATCTCCAATATATTTAAAGAAAAACCAAATAAAAACAAAGAAAATAATAAGAAATTGCAATACTTTTGTTTAACCACAAATTGTGCGACATAAATTCTCAGAGTCTGTCGAAAACTTCCTTGTAGACTACATTCAGCGTCTTATCATATGTTTGAGCATCTGAACCACAAATAATAACTTTAAGTCCTCTCTTGCTGGTTACTCTGGAAAATGCTACATAAAGTTGTCCGTGACTGAAAACAGGTTGTGAAAGATATAGTCCTACATGGAAAAGAGATTGTCCCTGACTCTTGTTGATTGTCATAGCAAAAGAAACGACAAGTGAAAATTGCCTTCTTTGGAATCTTACCGGAAATTTTGTCACATCTGACGGAGACATTATCATTCTAGGAATAAGCACCTTCATGCTAGCATTCTTTCCCGAAAGTATCTTGGCTTCGACTACGTGCTTACCTACATATATGTAACAAAATTAAGTATTAAATTATATGTATATAAAAAATAAAAAATTACTGTATTTACCTAATTGAGTGACAATCATTCTGGTGCCGTTACACAATTCAGCAGCTTGATCAAGATTTCTCAAAAGCATTACTATGCACCCAACCTTCAGCTTAATAATGTGATTTGCCAATCCAGAACACTTGATAGTGTTTAGAAATTCAGGTGAGAATATATCTTCAGCATCATTTTCATCATCCTCATCCTTACAAATGGCATCAGAACTCAAATATTCAACTTCGTCTCCCGGAAAGAGTGACATGACATAATCATTTATGTTATCGACAATCTCATTTGTTGGAGCAAGCACAGCTCTAGTCTGAAAGAATCTTTCGACATCCTTATTTCGCAATAAGTCAGGATATATAGATTTGACTATTTTTGCAATAGGATCTGAAGCCTCTCGAATCAATATATCATCAGGAAGGTTAATGTCAATTTTCTCGTCATTATCTCCACCAGCAATCCCATCTCCGATACTCAAGAGCCACTGAGCGAAATCTCTTATCTCTTCGGAATTATGAGAAGTAGAATCACCCTACATTAAGTTAAATATATACAAATTACTTAAATTGAAATAAAAATATTTAAGTAGATGAATAAAGGCTATTTAAGAATTACCTGCAATCTCATTCTTTGTGTCAATCTGAGAACCTCACAGTCATTCCATATTTTGTATGAACAGAGTGCAGCATGCACAATATCATGCCTACTCCCTTTAGGAGCAACAGGTAAAATCTGTCTGAAGTCACCACCGAATACAATAACTAAACCACCAAATGGTTTATTGGAATATCTCCCCTCGGGTGTACGAATAATATCTCGGAGGCTACGATCGAGAGCCTCAAAACAATGTTTATGAGCCATTGGAGCTTCATCCCATATAATTAGTTTGGTTTTCTGTAGAAGTGCTGCCTCATTCGTACCCGACTTTAGTTTACTGCAAGTTGAGCTCTCGTATACCTGTATCGGGATACCGAACCTAGAATGCGCGGTCCTACCTTTCGGAAGGAGAAATGAAGCTATGCCACTGGAAGCAACAGGAAGAACAATATCTCTCCTGCTCCTTAATGCAGAACACAATGTTTTCCATAAGAAGGTCTTTCCCGTACCACCATAACCATAGAGGAAAAACACACCACCGTTTCCTTGATCAACAGCCAACATAATTTTATCATAAACACTCTTTTGCTCAGCTGTTAACTGAGGATGTAATCTGAAGTGCTCAGCTTTCATCTCATCAATATCATAAGATGTTTCATCTAGAACGAGCTTATTTATCGCATCACCAATGACATTGCCCACCGGTTTAGGCATGTCTTTAAATTTATGGAGACTGCTGCAATTCTCGATCAGTAACTTCTCAATTTCCGCCAAAGCAAGATTCTGGACCTATTCATTAATTAATTTCAAACCTGAAATTATAAAAAACAAAATAAATATATTAATATAGATAAATATATAGAATCATATTGTATAACTGTAAAGTAGAAATAAAATCATAATTGATATTTATTGTAAAACAAATATGTAAACATGGGACGGAATACCCAGATTATCGTGCATCCTCCGATACTTGTACTCTATATCATCACATAATAAGTTCCAAGTCTTCTCCCATACCTCCCTCGGATTCGACATACTATTAGATAGTAGCAACATAGAAAATAGTCTTCTCAGACTATCGGGCAACCTCCAATGACTCGCTTCTATAATTCCATCAACATATTCCTTGTCATCATCTAATAATCCCAGAGCGTAACATGCAGATTTGAAATCGGGATGAACAACGCGATTTACAGTTCTCAAATCCTTGAATTCCATGGGACCTGCTACATGATTCAACATTATCCTGAGGTAATACAATTCTCTGCAATTCATCGGAACATGATAAATACGCCCCACTACAAAACATTTATCTTTCCTCGGACGCCATTCACGTTTAGTTTTATCACATACGAAATGATGAGGAAATTCACAGTATTTATATTTCGGAGCCTCTGAATGAATATTGTTATACTCCATCTACTTCATAAATTGAGATTCTTTAACTGTCGCTTTATCCAAAACATCAGGAAGAAAATCTCCGTCCTTGAAGAGGATACTATGGTCACCCTCCAAGTGAAAAGCCAAGCGCTCAACAGGAGGGGTCCGATAATGTATGTCGAATCCGAAAATCCTCCACATAGCTTCACACGCAGAGACATATCGACAATCAATTTGCCTTTTCACCTCATCATTTTCGATTGCAAGGCATATCCTGTCGGTTCCCTTGTTTATATACTTGAACAAATACTTGATTGCCTTGCTCTGATTGCAGTACTCGACATTTATGTGAGCTTCGTACTTTAGCAAAAGATATGGATTGAATGGGACATTTGGAGGGTATGGTGCCAAAAATTGACAGGCATGGAAGAGTGATTCATGATGGTCCGAATAAGGTTATTGATGGTTCTTATTTTTCTTTCGGCTTTACCGTTTTGAGAGGATGTGTGTGGACATGAAAAACGGAAACTCATTCCAAGAGAGTTACAGAATTGTTTGAAGTTATTATTGTCGAATTCTCGACCATTGTCGCATTGCAAACATTTGACACTAACTGAGAATTGTGTTTGAATGTGTTTGGAGAA
The DNA here is from genome assembly GCA_022495995.1 of Adenophora triphylla var. japonica. Taxonomy (NCBI): domain Eukaryota; kingdom Viridiplantae; phylum Streptophyta; class Magnoliopsida; order Asterales; family Campanulaceae; genus Adenophora; species Adenophora triphylla. The sequence goes on from JAFEMH010001309.1 coordinate 423,090, forward strand.
AGAAAGGAAGATGGGATATACCTGAGATTTATGGCTTAATGGGAAAGTCCACAAAAAATATGAAAAATCATCTAGAATAAGCATGTAATAACGATGACCTGCGGTGCTAAGAACGGGTGAGGTCCACAAGTCACTATGCAATATATCGAATGGTAAAAGAGTATGATTAGCAGAGGAATGAAAAGGTAATTTAATATGCTTCCCAAAAACACATGAACGACAAACATGGTCTTTAGAATTTGAATTACACTTTATTGAACTACTACTTCTAAGAGAATAAAAAATAGACGATCCCGGGTGCCCTAAACGAGCATGCCAAATTGAGGGAGACAAAGCTGCAAATGTGGACGGAGGAGAAGCATTTGAGGAAGAGAAGGGATACAGATCACCGGTGCTGTTACATCTCAGGAGGGGTGTCCCTGTCTAGGTCCTTCACATAGAAACCAAGAGGATCAAACTCAATGAAAACATTAATGTCGGAAGTAAAGCGACGAACCGAAATTAAATTTTTAATGAGTTTAGGAGCATACAAAACATTATTTAGACGGATAGGGGGGGTGAGAGGGTGGAAAAGAAACATGCCCATAACCTTGAATTGGAATCATATGTCCGCTACCAACAATTATATTGTTATGAGTATTGCTCAAATAAAAATAAGATGAGAGTGTACCTTGAGATCATGTCATGTGAGAAGTTGCCCCGGTGTCCATGAGCCAATTTTCGACCGGAGCATGAAGAGACATGATGTGCATGACTGACTCTATCTCGGTCGGGGCATAAGAAGAAGGGACATGGGCACTGTAAGCTTGCTGCGGACGAGCTCCAAGGATACCTGGCTGGCGTGTAGATCCTGACCATGTGGAGGTGGGATAGGGGCAAGGTGGAGTGGCCCATGGCTGTGGTCCCCAAGCAGCCCAAGGTGGGTATTGTGCCAATGGATTAGGAGGCTGCTGTGTGCGATGAGGCTGTCTATAATTGTTGCCAGTCGGAGAAGAGTTGCTGCCACCGGTACGTCCTTTGCCCTTGTTCCTTTCCTTGGACTGGTTACGCTGCTGAGACTGATGACCACGGCGATTGCCAGAGTTGGTCCTAGTAGGTGATGAGGGGCGAGGCTGTCCACGACCAGATGTGTCATCCGAAGGAGTTGTTACATGAAGGGCTGTACCAGCAGCAACGGCAGCCGAGGCAGCCTGCTTTGCCTTCCTAGTTTCCTCCAGGATTAGCTTAGATCATCGGGCCTCGTAGAATTGAGGCAAGGGATTGCTCTGCTGAATGATGGTGGCCACGCTGTCGTAGCTCTCGTTGAGTCCCGCAATAAGTTAGAGAACCATACGCTGATTTGTAACCGGAGCACCAACATTTGAGAGTTGGTCAGCAAGCATTTTAAGCTCCTTACAATAGGCAGACACAGAGGAAAAATTGTCGAGGTGAACGGCGGTGAATTGATTCTCCAAGTACACAGCACGGCTATTCTTATTGTCCTGGAAAATATTTTCCAGACGAACCCAAGCTTTGCGAGCGGTGGAGCGAGGTTCAATGATGGTGTGCAGTAAGTCGGTAGAAATGGTGCCGTAGATCCATTGCAAGACGATGGCATCTAGGCGAGACCACAGAGCATCCTTTTTGGGTGCAGCAGTAGTAGTTTCCTCAGAAGAGGACTCGGGAGGGATGATGTGGTCGATGACATCAAAGGCACGGCAGTGAATCTGAAACAATTCGGCCCAAGATGAGTAGTGACCTTGTTCCATTTCCAGCGTAAGAGAAATGAAATTCTTGAAATTTGTGACTGCTAGAGCAGGGTGAAAGGAGGTTTTCTCGGCCATTGAAGAAAGGGAGGCGGCTGGAGAAAGAAGAAGAAGAAAAGAGATCGACTGGGTTTAGGATTGAGGCTCTGATACCATGAAAGATGTCAATCGTTGCCTCTTTTGTTATTGATCTCTTCAATATATAGAATTACATTCCTATAAGTATGGTAACAACCCTAATCTAGCTAAATCAAATATTCACATGCTAAAGATAAGGCTAAATACAATATTCACATAATATCACAAAAGATATGGGGATATCTTCAGCCCACGGCTATTACATAATTCAAAATGATTAAAGAGGTTTCAGTACATATCATGCAAGGGATTGTGAACAATACAGTTTTATTAAAAATAGATTTCAAATTTAATGTACCAGTACAAAATGCTTAAATTTATACAGAATCTTCATCATCTGGCAAGCTATATCTCTAGATCAAGAAGAATGTGTGTACGCGTGCGCGCATATATGTGGCCACGATCTAAAGACTTAAATTAGGCAGTGATCTTCAATGTGTTTGCAACATCAATGACAAAACGATATCTAACATCAGCTTTCTTAAGCCGCTCCATGGCCGTGTTGACATAGTCCATTGAAATGACCTCAACGTCTGCTGTTATGTTATGTTCCGCTGCAAAATCTATCATTTCTTGCGTCTCCTTCAATCCCCCAACCAAACTCCCGGCCACCATTTTCCTCCCTGCAGCCACCATTCCACAACCCCCATAAATATCCATAAAAAAACAAAAAACAACAACGAAAAAGACGAGACAAATTCAAAAAAAGAGCAGAGGACATGATAGAATGACATACCCATGACCAAAGGAAAAGAAGGCAGCTCGAAAGGCTTGTTGGGTAAACCAACTAAAACAAATTTCCCATGAGGCTTCAACAGAGCAATCAAGGGTACTAGAGCATGGTCAGCAGAGACCGTATCAATGATTCCATCCATAGTACTAGCAGCAGCCTAAGCAGAGCAGAGAATCAGTACACAATAACACGAGCTTAATTACTCCCTCCGTTCAGGAATGATCTTACTACTTTTTTGTTGTTATTTTGAATGAACTTTGAACAATAAATTTAAGTTAATTTAATTATTCTAATGAAATCTAAAACTTGTTATTGATACAACATCATAAAAATTTTCATTGACAATTTTTAGATTTTCATTAGGATAGTTAAATTAACCTAAAATTATTGGTCAAAGTTCATTCAAAGTAACAAAAAAAAAAATAGGAAGATCATTTATGGACGGAGGGAGCATTATCATAGTGAATTAAACAAAATATCACAACAACGGTACAACACCTGCATCTGATCTTCATCACGACTGACAAAGAATGAGTCCGCCCCAAGAAGATTAATAGCTTCTTCCTTCTTCTTAGGCGAAGTACTAATAACAGTAACCTTAGCCCCAAACGCCTTTGCAAACTTGACTGCCACATGACCTAACCCGCCTAGCCCAACCACGCCCACATGGAGCCCGGGCTTGTCAAGTCCATAGTACTTAAGTGGACTATAAACAGTGATTCCGGCACATAGTAGAGGAACACCAGCATCAAGAGCAAGACTTTCAGGCCAACGAATAATGAAATGCTCATTGGCAACTATGCTATCTGAATAGCCTCCATAGGTAATGGTTCCATCTTTGTCTGTGGCATTGTATGTTAAGGTCATTTCGGGACAGTAATTTTCAAGATCGGCATGACAGTTGTCGCATGAACGACAACTTCCAACCAAACAGCCAACGCCGACTTTTTCTCCGACTTTGACATTTTTTACTTTGTTACCGACTTCTGTCACAATGCCTACGATCTCATGCCTGCATTTAAAACAAATTATTAGACTCTTAGTTAACAAAAATGAATGAATTATATGGGAAAAATGAAACTAGTAAAGAAGTTAATTACCCGGGAACCAAGGGGTAGATGGAGCCGCCCCATTCATTCTTTATGATGTGAAGGTCGGAGTGACAGATGCCACTGTAAAGAACTTTGAGTCTTACATCTTCATCACCCGTTTCCCTTCGATATTCATATTAAACAACATTAGCATCATAAACAGTTATGCTGGTTAAATTATTTGTCAAAGTTCAATTAAGTTGACCAGTAAAAAAAGTGACCGTCCTTATGGGATGGAGAGAGTATATACCTTCTAGAAAAACTGAATGGGGAGAGAACACCGGAACTGTCTCGGGCAGCCCAACCGAAGGCTTTCACGGGGTGTTCCGTCTCGGGTGATTTCGCCATTGCTTACGAATTGAAACAAAAGGAGAAAAAAATATAGAATTCGAGAAGAAAACAATTAGAAGAAGGTTGTAAGGTTTTGATTGATTTTGCAAGTGTATATATAGCATGCAAATAGTTTGAACAGGAATGGAAATGGCAGTTTGTTTCTGCCTTTTCCAGAATTCTAAGCACGGAAGCAAAAGGGAAAGATTTATTCAAACGCTTCACACGATATTAATTGACATCTTCAAATTAGTTTTCCTTTTATGTAATAAACCATCCTAGAAAATATTAGTAACCAAATTGGAATTTTCTTCCATTTTGTGTACAATCATAGCTTTTTATATTTGACTTTTAATCGGATTTTCTCAATTTGTTTTGTTAAATATTGACTGAAATCTATGTTTTAAATCTGAACTACAAAAAAAAAAAAAAAATATGCGTTAAAACAGCTTAAAGCTCAAGCATACACATGTCAACGGTATTGGTATGGTCAAATAGATTGAAATATGGAACAACCTTTTTAAAAGACTAAACATTTTATAACAAACAAAAAGGGAAAAATGAGAATGCGGTTTGGATCGATTTCTCATATTCAATAGCCAGATTCGGAAATGGGATCCCAAATAGCCAGAGACAAAAGATTCACTCCAAACTTCCCCGTTGTCTTGTTATCCGCTGAAATAAAAGTTTCACGACAGAAAGAAGCTGACATAAAAGTTTCACGACACAAAGAAGTCTAAGAGGAATATTTGTATGCGGCACCAAAGATTTAATAACTATCTTTGTATCTCGGTAGCTTTTTTACCCCCACATTGTAGGGTGAAACAATCATTTCTGGATAGAGGAAGTACGTATATAAAGTCATAGATTGAATTGTTTTCCCAAAAAGACAATTTATTCTTACTCTTTTATGGTACACATTAACATAAGACACTATTTTTCATTGAACCCCATAGTACAATGTCCATCCACCTTTTCATATTTTTTATTTTGCCATTAACATAATACAGCAAACATTTTCATAATATAACTTCTGGACACCACTGCTTTTCTTCTCCACGGTAACCTACGTAGGTCCGATTGTGCTGAAAATTCCAAAAAGCTTTGTAAAAGCAACGGTGGTCAAAAAGCTCTTGCACCCTGAGAAATGCTCTTAATGACACTTAGAAGCAAATCCAGAATACATTTTGCTCAAACTTACTATGCAGGAAGGTACCCAGAAACCTTATTGTCAGAGGATCATCAACTCCGTTTTGTCTGACGATCTCCGAATTCAGAAGTGCTAGCTCCACAAACACATTCCAAACGCAGACCTTTATACCACAACTAAACAAAATCATCTGCCTTAGCTTTCTTCTCAACACGACCCTTCACCAGCATGCATGTAGTTATCTAATAGTGGCAACAGCTACATTTACTTTATCGACCAAAGTACAAGCGTCTGATACTCGCATAGTAAACAAGGAAAGCACATTTTCAGGCCAAAAAGGGCACTATCTAGCAGGTCACCGACTAAAAATGAGCTTTTTAAAACAGCGTCAAGCCCCAGGCTACCACACTAGTACTGCCTTCATCTCTTCAAACTGCTTACATTTAGTTGAGAACCATAGAAGTCAGGCATGGGGAAATAACTCACATCTGGAACAAAAGCTGGTCTCTCCATACAATGGTCAATGCACTTTTGCCAGGACAGACCTGAAGCAGTAGGTGGTGAGGGGATTTCTGGCACAGCCCAAGATGCATCTGGTACCTGACTGAGGCGGTCCTCGGAATCCAGTTCCATTTCTAAGGACCGCAAGATACACTACTAGAAACTGACCATTTACCGACGGAAATTTCCGTCGGTAATTGCCCATTACCGTCGGTAAATGGTCATTACCGTCGGTAAATGGTCATTACCGACGGATTTCGTCCGTCGGATTCCGTCGGTAAAAATTGGTTGGTAATACCGACGGACCAATTCCGTCGGTATTTCCGGAGGATTGTCCGTCGGTAAACCCGAAATTCCGCCGGGAACCGTCCGTCGGCAATGAACTACGCCGGCCGGTTTGCCGGAGTCATTGCCGGAGGGTACCGACGGAAATTTCCGTCGGTAAATATTAAAATAAAAAATAAATAAAACTCATTACCGACGGCTATATCCGTCGGAAACCTTAAATTTTACTGACGGAAATGTCCGCCGGAAATCTAAACCAAATACTGACAGACATTTTCGTTGGTAATGAATTTTTTTTTTTTATTATTATTTACCGACGGAAATTTCCGTCGGTAATATGTCCAGATTTAAAAAAAAAATATGTTTTGTTTGTAAACCAACTGTAAATATGTCAAACCTGTTTTAAACAAATCCCAACATACAAAGAAACACAAACAACTTGTTTCACTTGAAACAAAACAACCATCCAAATCAAGCGAAACAGGAAAAGGGTAAGGGGAAAGGGAAAGGGGAAAGGCGATAAGATATAAATATTATGATGCGGGAACCACTGTCCGCCTGATTCACATCATTGCAAGAAAGATTTACGCTAAGATATAGTGATGCCGCACGAAAGGCGATAAGATATAAATATTATGATGCGGGAACCGAATAGTTGGTATTTGACAAACTCAACAAAGGCTGTCCACTTGAACCGGCTGTATCTATCAATATCCTCATTTAAACAATACATATAATATATCATTGGAAAGGTCTTTGAATCTAGTTTCTACAGCACTTTTCAGATCGACATTTGGATTTTTCTAGAGAGAGTTATGACTGTTTTACCAAAGGGCAGTCAAAGAGACGCATACATCTAAATTTTGACTATGTTCTTGAGTTTCATGAATCTATAGATATATCATTTATCTTATATATATGTAATTAATTATAAGACTTATTCCTTTCATATTTTGATGATTCCTAAGTTTGGAGGGATGGTCCAAATAGTATATAAATAGCCTACAAATTGTAATAGTAAGGGAGTTGAATTTTTGAGTTGATAAAAATATAAAGTTGAGCTTAGTGCCTTCTTCCATTGTTCTTATCTATTCGGTGGATTCCGTTTAGTGGCGAGCATCCTTACTCTGTATCTCTTCGGTGGATTCCGTCAAGTGGGGAGTACTTATATGCCCTGTATCTTCAAGGTGGATTCCTTGAAGTGGTGAGCATACCTATCCGTTACTATTCTTTTTTTCTTTCTTTTGCTTCCGCTACGTTTTTCCGGTATCAGTAATGATGCGGGAACCGAATGGTTGGTATTTGACAAGCTCAACAAAGTCTATCCACTTGAACCGGCTGTATCTATCAATATCCTCGTCCAAACAATACATATAATATATCATTGGAAATGTCTTTGAATCTAGTTTCTACAGCACTTTTCGGATCGGCATTTGGATTTTTCTAGAGAGAGTTATGACTGTTTTATCAAAGGGCAGTCAAAGAGACGCATACATCCGAATTTTGACTATGTTCTTGAGTTTCATGAATCTATGGATATATCATTTATCTTATCTATATGTAATTAATTATAAGACTTATTCCTTTCATATTTTGATGATTCCTAAGTTTGGAGGAATGTTCCAAATAGTCTATAAATAGCCTACAAATTGTAATAGTAAGGGAGTTGACTTTTTGAGTTGATAAAAATATAAAGTTGAGCTTTGTGCCATCTTTTATTGTTCCGTATCTATTCGGTGGATTCCGTTTAGTGGTGAACACACAACCCTGTATCTCTTCGATGGATTCCGTTGAGTGGTGAGTTGTTTATGCCCTGTATCTCCAAGGTGGATTCCTTGGAGTGGTGAGCATTCTATCCGTTTTTACAGACTTTTCCTTTTCGTTGCGTTTTTCGGCATCAAGTGGTATCAGAGCTATGGTCGATAAGCTTCTGCGACATTACCAGGCAGAACGGGATGTGATGGTGAGAGATCTACGGAGACAAGTGCAGCAACTCATGCGTCGTCTTGCATGCTACGAGACTTTGGAATATGATGATTCACGTCATGATTCAAAGTTGTTGACAACAAGTGATCGTGAGAAGATTTCTCTTTCCAATCACACTTTTAATGAGGTGTCAATTGAAGAGGCTTCTCATAGATTTGATTATCGATTTAACCTTACATTCCAAAAGGTTTATGACGATGAGATTTTTGAAAATCTTGAATGGCCATTTTCACATTCAACAAGTGAAGAAATTGTTGTTGATTGGGATAAAACTCCGGTCTATGATGAAGATCCAATATATGACGAAGAACCTGGGGAGTCCATTTGTGTTCTTGATGATCCAACTTACGATGAAGAGAGTGAAGTGTCCACCGACATATACGGACATAATTGCGTGAAGGTAAGCTTGTTTAAATTTTTGGATTTTTGGTATTATGATAGCGCAAAATCAAAGAAATATTTATGCTTCTTATTTTGGCCCATTCATCACAAAATTATTCAAAGTAAAAGATGTTTTGGGAAGATTCTTAGTCACTTCAAAATTCGAGGGCGGATTTTCTCCAACCAAGGGAGAATGATGCGGGAAAGAACCACCTTGATATCATTAAGATTCATTGTTGTTGGAGTTGTTTTGGGTTCAAGAAACTATGAAAAGATCAGTTTGCTTTTGGAGTATAAAATAATAAATACAAGATTTTGGATCCACTTCAAGGACAATCTGGTAATTATAAATAACTTTTCAGCAGCTGAATTATATATCCCCGGAAAGATCTTCGGGTCTAGTTTGCAACGCACTTTTTAGATCGTCTTTTGAACTTTTCTAGAATAAGTTATGACCATTTTACCAAGGGCAGCGCACATGGACATGTACATCCAAATTTGACCAAGACTATTGGATTTTAATGTCTTTTGGTGTTTCTATGTTATCTTTTCAACAAAACTTAATTGTTAGGTTTATCCTTTTAGTTTATGACGATTCCTAAGCTTGAAGGGATGTTTCAAGTAAACTATAAATACCCTACAAAGTCATTGCAATGGATAGAGTTGAATTTTGAGTTGATAAAAATATAAAGTTGAGCTTAGTGCCATCTTTTATTGTTCTGTATGTATTCGGTGGATTCCGTTTAGTGGTGAACACACAACCCTGTATCTCTTCGGTGGATTCCGTTGAGTGGTGAGTTGTTTATGCCCTGTATCTCCTAGGTGGATTCCTTGGAGTGGTGAGCATTCTATCCGTTTTTATATACTTTTCTTTTTGTTGCGTCTTTCCGGCATCAAGAATGATGCGGGAACCGAATGGTTGGTATTTGACAAACTCAACAAAGTCTGTCCACTTGAACCAGCTGTATCTATCAATATCCTCGTCCAAACAATACATATAATATATCATTGGAAAGGTCTTTGAATCTAGTTTCTACAGCACTTTTTGGATCGGCATTTGGATTTTAATGTCTTTTGGTGTTTCTATGTTATCTTTTCAACAAAACTTAATTGTTAGGTTTATCCTTTTAGTTTATGACGATTCCTAAGCTTGAAGGGATGTTTCAAGTAAACTATAAATACCCTACAAAGTCATTGTAATGGATAGAGTTGAATTTTGAGTTGATAAAAATATAAAGTTGAGCTTAGTGCCATATTTTATTGTTCTGTATCTATTCGGTGGATTTCGTTTAGTGGTGAACACACAACCCTGTATTTCTTCGGTGGATTCCATTGAGTTGTGAGTTGTTTATGCCCTGTATCTCCTAGGTGGATTCCTTGGAGTGGTGAGCATTCTATCCGTTTTTATATACTTTTCTTTTCATTGTGTCTTTCCGGCATCAAGTGGTATCAGTGCCGAAACCAGGATTTCCTTGTTTTGGTAAAGATATCCTTTTATCCCTTTCATTTCTCTTTCTCTATCATCAAATTCGTTTCCCTCGCATTTTATTATAAAAAAAATCTTTAAAAAATATTGTTCTTTCTCAATCAAAGATGGCGGATCTTTATTGGCCATTTACCAGTTCAATTTCTCAGCAACCCATTGTTGATTGGTCTTTGCTACCAATCTATGATGAAGAGAGTGACGAGTCAATTGAGATAATTGGAGGAGAATATTTCACATATGTTCCTTGTGTTTTTGAAGATCCACAAGTGGAAAGGGAGCATGCTCATGATGAGCTATAAGATATATGATTTCAAGACAACCTACATTTTATCCTTCATGTAAGCACAATGCCGACATTCGATATAAGATATATGATTTCAAGATTCGTCGTCACATTAAAATTCGAGGACGAATTTTCTCCAACCAAGAGAGAATGATGCGGGAACCGAATGGTTGGTCGTATTTGACAAACTCAACAAAGTCTGTCCTTGTTGAACCGGATGTATCTATCAATATCCTCGTCCAAACAATATATATAATATATCATTGGAAAGGTCTTTGAATCTAGTTTCTATAGAACTTTTCGGATCGACATATGGATTTTTCTAGAGAGAGTTATGACTGTTTTACCAAAGGGCAGTCAAAGAGACGCATACATCAAATTTTGACTATGTTCTTGAGTTTCATAAATCTATGGATATATCTGTTGGGTTTTATGGGTCCATGCGCAGCGGAATAAGCATCTAAATAATACAAAACCCAAGAACCCTAAGATCCGTTCTATACAATTAAATTGAATTTCTATGAGATAGAATTAACCAACCTTAATTGCTTTCCGTTCTTGAGCTATCGAACAATTTATCGATGTGATTTTGAATCACAAACTTCGATCTTCAAAAAATTGAAACTTCAGATTTAAACTCTAGGCATTGATCGTCGTACGAGCGAATAACCTCTAGTAGTATCCGCACCTTTGAATGAACCAAGAACGGTTCTTGAGGATTGCTAGATCCTTAAACCCTAGGAAGAATATTGAGAAAACTTTTGTTGTGATTTTTCTTAGGAAAATTCGGCTAGCTATTAGGGTTCTCAGAATTCATATTTATACTACATTAGTATAGGTATTTGTTTCCTAATCGAATTAGGAAACTCTGTAAACTGCCTCAGGCACGTCCTGTCGCGCGACCACCAACAGCCTATGGGCAAGTTGTGTCGCGCGATGACCCTTGCCATATCAGTACTTCTCAATTTTCTTCCTTTGCTTTAATCAATTCATTCTAGTTGTGTGTGACCCAATAGGATTATATTATGTTGGCAATGAGCCCGATCATATCGACCCTCATAAAATATAAGCGGACTCTAGCAAGCCATTATGTCTACTCAATTAATATAACGTAAGAGTTCACGTTTCCAATGGTACACTTCCATTTCTCCTTTTGTCTCATGATGTTATATTGAACACAAGTCATGGTCCACATCAACTTGTATTTGTTCAATGCTTGATCTTAAGTATAATGATAATCCAATCGCATTGGGGTATGGCCATACACTTTCATCATTATCACTCATCGAGGGGCCCAAGCAAAACATCTCTCTTTCGAGGGACAAATTCCATCTTGACTTATCATCCTTCCCATCATGAATTCGATCATGCCAAAGATAGCCTTTATAAATATCGTGTTAAGATATCGTTTGACTAAAATCAAACATAACTTTCATCATATGTAAGGTCATTATAATCTCAGGTATAGGGACTAAATGAAGTGACCATATGAGATTTAATTATGACATTTGACCATGACATAAATCTCATACGGGTCAAGTTCAGTCACTTGTTCTCTAACAAGTACCCATAAATTTAATGTGCATCTCCATGCATATAATCATCATATGATTATCCATTAACATTTATACTAATTATTCACTTAATAATTAGGGACGGAGATTATTACAATAAATATGCAAAATATATAATAATCGAATAAAAACGTTTCATATAATAATAAATAATGTCAACATATAGGTCTATCAACTATAGGCCTAGGGCATAACACTAACAGTCTCCCACTTGCACTAGGCCTAATCTCCCATGCATCGAATACCCATGGACCTAACATGTCCATCATGCTTAGCTTGTGGGAGAGCCTTAGTTAATGGGTCCGCCACGTTGTCATTAGTGTCTACTCTGCATATCTTTACGTCTTCCCTTTCGCATATCTCTCAGATAATGTGGAAACGTCGAAGTATGCGTTTGGATCTCTGATGTGACCTTGGTTCCTTTGCTTGTGCAATGGCACCATTATTGTCACAGTAAAGTTTAATAGGATCATTGATACTTGGAACGACTTCCAAATCACTAATGAACTTTTGGATCCAAACAGCTTCCTTAGCTGCATCAGATGCTGCTATGTACTCAGCTTCGGTTGTAGAATCAGCGACGGTACTTTGCTTGGAACTTTTCCAACTGACAGTGCCTCCATTCAGCGTAAACAAAAATCTTTTCTGCGATCTGTAATCATCTTTGTCAGTTTGGAAGCTAGCATCTGTGTAACCTCTTACAACAAGATCTTCTTCCATTCCTTCAAAGACCAAGAATACATCCTTAGTTCTTCGTAAGTACTTGAGGATATTTTTGACTGCTATCCAATGTGGTTCGCCGGAATCCGATTGGTACCTACTCGTCATGCTTAGAGCACACGAGACATCGGGTCTAGTACATAACATAGCATACATGATAGACCCAATTGCCGAAGCATATGGAATACCATTCATTCTCTTTCGCTCATCATTAGTCTTAGGACTTTGAGTCTTGCTAAGAAATACACCATGCAACATTGGCAAGTTTCCTCTTTTAGAATTTTCCATTTGGAATCTTCTAAGAACCTTGTCAATGTAAGTACTTTGACTTAAACCAATCATCCTTTTAGATCTATCTCTATAGATCTTGATACCAAGGATATATACAGCTTCGCCCATATCTTTCATTGAAAAACACTTTCCCAACCAAGACTTGACAGTCTATAGTGCAGAAATGTCATTTCCAATGAGTAAGATATCGTCGACATACAACACTAGAAGAGTACCCAGTCCCTGTGCTAACTCTAGAAGAGTACCCAGTCCCTGTGCTAACCCTAGAAGAGTACCCAGTCCATGTGCTAACTCTAGAAGAGTACCCACACACAAAAGGATACCAGAGGAAAGCGAACTTATATATATGACTTCACTCAAGGCAGTGAATTTTATCTCCCTGGCTTGCTTTCTGAAATGAGCTCTTCCCATCTACCCAAGTATCTTAGATAGTGATTAATATTCATATGTCAAAATATTTCAAGAGTTTAAGCTCAAGCAAAACTACTGAATAGTTCCCGTGATGAAGATGAATATAGTGATAAGTTTAGTTTTAGTTTTATTTATTTAATGTTATTTTCGGATTTAATATTAGGTTGTTAGTATTTTTGATATTAGAAGTATATTAGGACTTTATTTTAAGGTTTTATTGATTGATTAGGTTACTATATAGACTAGGGTTATTTTGGGGAGTTTTTGATTTGTTTTTCTAGTCTTAGAGTCACTATATAATTAGGGCTAATTGTAATTCCGAATTTAAGTTGTTGTGATAAGTTTAGTTTTAGTTTTATTTATTTAATGTTATTTTCGGATTTAATATTAGGTTGTTAGTATTTTTGGTATTAGAAGTATACTAGTCAATAACCCGACGGTGAATAATTTATTTATTTTTTGATTAAGTAAATAATTATTTATGTGTTTTAATTTATTTTAAAGTAACAATATAAATCGAAATTGATAATCAATGTAGCGGATATTAGGAGTATAATTAATACAGAAAAAAGATGTTGACACATGATGAAACGTGGAAAGCCCTTGAGACAACTATCTCGCCGGCACAAAACCACGGGAGGTTAGGTCCCTGCCTAACCAAAAAACATTATTAAGATTTTAGTGTTACAACTTTGGAAGATGAAGAGATATGGTTACAATAGCGTGAGTTTAATAATGTGTGCCTAAGTGTCAACATAATCTCTTCCATCTCCAATATATTTAAAGACAAACCAAATAAAAACAAAGAAAATAATAAGAAATTGCAATACTTTTGTTTAACCACAAATTGTGCGACATAAATTCTCAGAGTCTGTCGAAAACTTCCTTGTAGACTACATTCAGCGTCTTATCATATGTTTGAGCATCTGAATCACAAATAATAACTTTAAGTCCTCTCTTGCTGGTTACTTTGGAAAATGCTATATAAAGTTGTCCGTGACTGAAAACAGGTTGTGAAAGATATAGTCCTACATGGGAAAGAGATTGTCCGTGACTCTTGTTGATTGTCATAGCAAAAGAAACGGCAAGTGAAAATTGCCTTCTTTGGAATCTTACCGGAAATTTTGTCACATCTGACGGAGACATTATCATTCTAGGAATAAGCACCTTCATGCCAGCATTCTTTCCCGAAAGTATCTTGGCTTCGACTACGTGCTTACCTACATATATGTAACAAAATTAAGTATTAAATTATATGTATATAAAAAATAAAAAATTACTGTATTTACCTAATTGAGTGACAATCATTTTGGTGCCGTTACACAATTCAAATAGCCTTTGATCAAGATTTCTCAAAAGCATTACTATGCACCCAACCTTCAAATTTTAATAATGTGATTTGCCAATCCAGAACACTTGATAGTGTTTAGAAATTCAGGTGCGAATATATCTTCAGCATCATTTTCATCATCCTCATCCTTACAAATGGCATCAGAACTCAAATATTCAACTTCGTCTCCCGGAACGAGTGACATGACATAATCATTTATGTTATCGACAATCTCATTTGTTGGAGAAGCACAGCTCTAGTCTGGAAGAATCTTTCGACATCCTTATTTCGCAATAAGTCAGGATATATAGATTCGACTATTTTTGCAATAGGATCTGAAGCCTCTCGAATCAATATATCATCAGGAAGGTTAATGTCAATTTTCTCGTCATTATCTCCACCAGCAATCCCATCTCCGATACTCAAGAGCCACTGAGCGAAATCTCTTATCTCTTCGGAATTATGAGAAGTAGAATCACCCTACATTAAGTTAAATATATACAAATTACTTAAATTGAAGTAAAAATATTTAAGTAGATGAATAAAGGCTATTTAAGAATTATCTGCAATCTCATACTATGCGTCAATCTGAGAACCTCACAGTCATTCCATATTTTGTATGAACAGAGTGCAGCATGCACAATATCATGCCTACTCCCTTTAGGAGCAACATGTAAAATCTGTCTGAAGTCACCACCGAATACAATAACTAAACCACCAAATGGTTTATTGGAATATCTCCCCTCGGGTGTACGAATAATATCTCGGAGGCTACGATCGAGAGCCTCAAAACAATGTTTATGAGCCATTGGAGCTTCATCCCATATAATTAGTTTGGTTTTCTGTAGAAGTGCTGCCTCATTCGTACCCGACTTTAGTTTACTGCAAGTTGAGCTCTCGTATACCTGTATCGGGATACCGAACCTAGAATGCGCGGTCCTACCTTTCGGAAGGAGAAATGAAGCTATGCCACTGGAAGCAACAGGAAGAACAATATCTCTCCTGCTCCTTAATGCAGAACACAGTGTTTTCCATAAGAAGGTCTTTCCCGTACCACCATAACCATAGAGGAAAAACACACCACCGTTTCCTTGATCAACAGCCGACATAATCTTATCATAAACACTCTTTTGCTCAGCTGTTAACTGAGGATGTAATCTGAAGTGCTCAGCTTTCATCTCATCAATATCATAAGATGTTTCATCTAGAACGAGCTTATTTATCGCATCACCAATGACATTGCCCACCGGTTTAGGCATGTCTTTAAATTTATGGAGACTGCTGCAATTCTCGATCAGTAACTTCTCAATTTCCGTCAAAGCAAGATTCTGGACCTGTTCATTAATTAATTTCAAACTTGAAATTATAAAAAACAAAATAAATATATTAATATAGATAAATATATAGAATCATATTGTATAACTGTAAAGTAGAAATAAAATCATAATTGATATTTATTGTAAAACAAATATGTAAACATGGGACGGAATACCCGGATTATCGTGCATCCTCCAATACTTGTACTCTATATCATCACAAAATAAGTTCCAAGTCTTCTCTCATACCTCCCTCGGATTCGACATACTATTAGATAGTAGCAACATAGAAAATAGTCTTCTCAGACTATCGAGCAACCTCCAATGACTCGCTTCTATAATTCCATCAACATATTCCTTGTCATCATCTAATAATCCCAGAGCGTAACATGCAGATTTGAAATCGGGATGAACAACGTAATTTACAGTTCTCAAATCCTTGAATTCCATGGGACCTGCTACATGATTCAACATTATCCTGATGTAATACAATTCTCTGCAATTCATCGGAACATGATAAATACGCCCCACTACAAAATATTTATCTTTCCTCGGACGCCATTCACGTTTAGTTTTATCACATACGAAATGATGAGGAAATTCACAGTATTTATATTTCGGAGCCTCTGAATGAATATTGTTATACTCCATCTACTTCATAAATTGAGATTCTTTAACTGTCGCTTTATCCAAAACATCAGGAAGAAAATCTCCGTCCTTGAAGAGGATACTATGGTCACCCTCCAAGTGAAAAGCCAAGCGCTCAACAGGAGGGGTCCGATAATGTATGTCGAATCCGAAAATCCTCCACATAGCTTCACACGCAGAGACATATCGACAATCAATTTGCCTTTTCACCTCATCATTTTCGATTGCAAG
Source organism: Adenophora triphylla var. japonica (assembly GCA_022495995.1). Classification (NCBI taxonomy): domain Eukaryota; kingdom Viridiplantae; phylum Streptophyta; class Magnoliopsida; order Asterales; family Campanulaceae; genus Adenophora; species Adenophora triphylla. Next base: position 439,720 of record JAFEMH010001309.1, read on the forward strand.
GCATATACTATCAGTTCCCTTGTTTATATACTTGAACAAATACTTGATTGCCTTGCTCTGATTGCAGTACTCGACATTTATGTGAGCTTCGTACTTTAGCAAAAGATATGGATTGAATGGGACATTTGGAGGGTATGGTGCCAAAAATTGACAGGCATGGAAGAGTGATTCATGATGGTCCGAATAAGGTTATTGATGGTTCTTATTTTTCTTTCGGCTTTACCGTTTTGAGAAGATGTGTGTGGACATGAAAAACGGAAACTCATTCCAAGAGAGTTACAGAATTGTTTGAAGTTATTATTGTCGAATTCTCGACCATTGTCGCATTGCAAACATTTGACACTAACTGAGAATTGTGTTTGAATGTGTTTGGAGAAAGAAAGGAAGATGGGATATACCTGAGATTTATGGCTTAATGGGAAAGTCCACAAAAAATCTGAAAAATCATCCAGAATAAGCATGTAATAACGATGACCTGCGGTGCTAAGAACGGGTGAGGTCCACAAGTCACTATGCAATATATCGAATGGTAAAAGAGTATGATTAGCAGAGGAATGAAAAGGTAATTTAATATGCTTCCCAAACACACAAGAACGACAAACATGGTCTTTAGAATTTGAATTACACTTTATTGAACTACTACTTCTAAGAGAATAAAAAATAGACGATCCCGGGTGCCCTAAACGAGCATGCCAAATTGAGGGAGACAAAGCTGCAAATGTGGACGGAGGAGAAGCATTTGAGGAAGAGAAGGGATACAGATCACCGGTGCTGTTACATCTCAGGAGGGGTGTCCCTGTCTAGGTCCTTCACATAGAAACCAAGAGGATCAAACTCAACGGAAACATTAATGTCGGAAGTAAAGCGACGAACAGAAATTAAATTTTTAATGAGTTTAGGAGCATACAAAACATTATTTAGACGGAAAGGGGGGGGTGAGAGGGTGGAAAAGAAACATGCCCATAACCTTGAATTGGAATCATATGTCCGCTACCAACAATTATATTGTTATGAGTATTGCTCAAATAAAAATAAGATGAGAGTGTACCTTGAGATCATGTCATGTGAGAAGTTGCCCTGGTGTCCATGAGCCAATTTTCGACCGGAGCATGAAGAGACATGATGTGCATGACTGACTCTATCTCGGTCGGGGCATAAGAAGAAGGGACATGGGCACTGTAAGCTTGCTGCGGACGAGCTCCAAGGATACCTGGCTGGCGTGTAGATCCTGACCATGTGGAGGTGGGATAGGGGCAAGGTGGAGTGGCCCATGGCTGTGGTCCCCAAGCAGCCCAAGGTGGGTATTGTGCCAATGGATTAGGAGGCTGCTGTGTGCGATGAGGTTGTCTATAATTGTTGCCAGTCGGAGAAGAGTTGCTGCCACCGGTACGTCCTTTGCCCTTGTTCCTTTCCTTGGACTGGTTACGCTGCTGAGACTGATGACCACGGCGATTGCCAGAGTTGGTCCTAGTAGGTGATGAGGGGCAAGGCTGTCCACGACCACATGTGTCATCCGAAGGAGTTGTTACATGAAGGGTTGTACCAGCAGCATCGGCAGCCGAGGCAGCCTGCTTTGCCTTCCTAGTTTCCTCCAGGATTAGCTTAGATCATCGGGCCTCGTAGAATTGAGGCAAGGGATTGCTCTGCTGAATGATGGTGGCCACGCTGTCGTAGCTCTCATTGAGTCCCGCAATAAGTTAGAGAACCATACGCTGATTTGTAACCGGAGCACCAACATTTGAGAGTTGGTCAGCAAGCATTTTAAGCTCCTTACAATAGGCAGACACAGAGGAAAAATTGTCGAGGTGAACGGCGGTGAATTGATTCTCCAAGTACACAGCACGGCTATTCTTATTGTCCTGGAAAATATTTTCCAGACGAACCCAAGCTTTGCGAGCGGTGGAGCGAGGTTCAATGATGGTGTGCAGTAAGTCGGTAGAAATGGTGCCGTAGATCCATTGCAAGACGATGGCATCTAGGCGAGACCACAGAGCATCCTTTTTGGGTGCAGCAGTAGTAGTTTCCTCAGAAGAGGACTCGGGAGGGATGATGTGGTCGATGACATCAAAGGCACGGCAGTGAATCTGAAACAATTCGGCCCAAGATGAGTAGTGACCTTGTTCCATTTCCAGCGTAAGGGAAATGAAATTCTTGAAATTTGTGACTGCTAGAGCAGGGTGAAAGGAGGTTTTCTCGGCCATTGAAGAAAGGGAGGCGGCTGGGGAAAGAAGAAGAAGAAAAGAGATCGACTGGGTTTAGGATTGAGGCTCTGATACCATGAAAGATGTCAATCGTTGCCTCTTTTGTTATTGATCTCTTCAATATATAGAATTACATTCCTATAAGTATGGTAACAACCCTAATCTAGCTAAATCAAATATTCACATGCTAAAGATAAGGCTAAATACAATATTCACATAATATCACAAAAGATATGGGGATATCTTCAGCCCACGGCTATTACATAATTCAAAATGATTAAAGAGGTTTCAGTACATATCATGCAAGGGATTGTGAACAATACAGTTTTATTAAAAATAGATTTCAAATTTAATGTACCAGTACAAAATGCTTAAATTTATACAGAATCTTCATCATCTGGCAAGCTATATCTCTAGATCAAGAAGAATGCGTGTACGCGTGCGCGCATATATGTGGCCACGATCTAAAGACTTAAATTAGGCAGTGATCTTCAATGTGTTTGCAACATCAATGACAAAACGATATCTAACATCAGCTTTCTTAAGCCGCTCCATGGCCGTGTTGACATAGTCCATTGAAATGACCTCAACGTCTGCTGTTATGTTATGTTCCGCTGCAAAATCTATCATTTCTTGCGTCTCCTTCAATCCCCCAACCAAACTCCCGGCCACCATTTTCCTCCCTGCAGCCACCATTCCACAACCCCCATAAATATCCATAAAAAAACAAAAAACAACAACGAAAAAGACGAGACAAATTCAAAAAAAGAGCAGAGGACATGATAGAATGACATACCCATGACCAAAGGAAAAGAAGGCAGCTCGAAAGGCTTGTTGGGTAAACCAACTAAAACAAATTTCCCATGAGGCTTCAACAGAGCAATCAAGGGTACTAGAGCATGGTCAGCAGAGACCGTATCAATGATTCCATCCATAGTACTAGCAGCAGCCTAAGCAGAGCAGAGAATCAGTACACAATAACACGAGCTTAATTACTCCCTCCGTTCAGGAATGATCTTACTACTTTTTTGTTGTTATTTTGAATGAACTTTGAACAATAAATTTAAGTTAATTTAATTATTCTAATGAAATCTAAAACTTGTTATTGATACAACATCATAAAAATTTTCATTGACAATTTTTAGATTTTCATTAGGATAGTTAAATTAACCTAAAATTATTGGTCAAAGTTCATTCAAAGTAACAAAAAAAAAATAAAAAAAATAGGAAGATCATTTATGGACGGAGGGAGCATTATCATAGTGAATTAAACAAAATATCACAACAACGGTACAACACCTGCATCTGATCTTCATCACGACTGACAAAGAATGAGTCCGCCCCAAGAAGATTAATAGCTTCTTCCTTCTTCTTAGGCGAAGTACTAATAACAGTAACCTTAGCCCCAAACGCCTTTGCAAACTTGACTGCCACATGACCTAACCCGCCTAGCCCAACCACGCCCACATGGAGCCCGGGCTTGTCAAGTCCATAGTACTTAAGTGGACTATAAACAGTGATTCCGGCACATAGTAGAGGAACACCAGCATCAAGAGCAAGACTTTCAGGCCAACGAATAATGAAATGCTCATTGGCAACTATGCTATCTGAATAGCCTCCATAGGTAATGGTTCCATCTTTGTCTGTGGCATTGTATGTTAAGGTCATTTCGGGACAGTAATTTTCAAGATCGGCATGACAGTTGTCGCATGAACGACAACTTCCAACCAAACAGCCAACGCCGACTTTTTCTCCGACTTTGACATTTTTTACTTTGTTACCGACTTCTGTCACAATGCCTACGATCTCATGCCTGCATTTAAAACAAATTATTAGACTCTTAGTTAACAAAAATGAATGAATTATATGGGAAAAATGAAACTAGTAAAGAAGTTAATTACCCGGGAACCAAGGGGTAGATGGAGCCGCCCCATTCATTCTTTATGATGTGAAGGTCGGAGTGACAGATGCCACTGTAAAGAACTTTGAGTCTTACATCTTCATCACCCGTTTCCCTTCGATATTCATATTAAACAACATTAGCATCATAAACAGTTATGCTGGTTAAATTATTTGTCAAAGTTCAATTAAGTTGACCAGTAAAAAAAGTGACCGTCCTTATGGGACGGAGAGAGTATATACCTTCTAGAAAAACTGAATGGGGAGAGAACACCGGAACTGTCTCGGGCAGCCCAACCGAAGGCTTTCACGGGGTGTTCCGTCTCGGGTGATTTCGCCATTGCTTACGAATTGAAACAAAAGGAGAAAAAAATATAGAATTCGAGAAGAAAACAATAAGAAGGTTGTAAGGTTTTGATTGATTTTGCAAGTGTATATATAGCATGCAAATAGTTTGAACAGGAATGGAAATGGCAGTTTGTTTCTGCCTTTTCCAGAATTCTAAGCACGGAAGCAAAAGGGAAAGATTTATTCAAACGCTTCACACGATATTAATTGACATCTTCAAATTAGTTTTCCTTTTATGTAATAAACCATCCTAGAAAATATTAGTAACCAAATTGGAATTTTCTTCCATTTTGTGTACAATCATAGCTTTTTATATTTGACTTTTAATCGGATTTTCTCAATTTGTTTTGTTAAATATTGACTGAAATCTATGTTTTAAATCTGAACTACAAAAAAAAAAAAAATATATGCGTTAAAACAGCTTAAAGCTCAAGCATACACATGTCAACGGTATTGGTATGGTCAATGTTTTGGTCAAATTTCGACAAGTGATTGTAAATAACCAAATATTTCAAGGAAAGAATTGGGTGCAATGGAATATAGATTTGTGTATGTGATAATCAACGAACAAAGGAATTTTAACGAGGAAAGCCCTTGAACAAATTGTTCGCCGGCATAAAACCTCGGGAGGTTTTGGAAGACCTACCTTGACCAAAGTTTTATTATGATCAGTGGGTTACAAGCTCGGAAGTATGGAGAGAGATTACAAGAGTGTGAGTGTGTGAAAATACATGTGTTTTTCATAATCTCCATACCCGTATTTATAATAAGGGTAAAATAAAAAGATAATAATCAAATCCCTAAAAACTAGGCATGATGGAGTTACTGAGGAGAAGATTCCGGGCATGACTGTTGATGGTGGTTGGTGAAGAGTCGTGGTTGAATTGGTCTTCTATGAGTGCACAAGTATCTCCTAAAAAAATAGGAACCGCAAAACTGCTCCCAAGTTGGTCCGGCTTCAAGATGTTGATGAAGACGTTGAGCCAAGATGTCGGTCCAAGATGTGAACTCAACATGTAAAGTCAACTTGTAAAAAGTCAACTTGTGGACCAAGTTGTGGACCAAGTTGTGGACCAAGTTGTGGAGGTCAAGTTGTAGAGGTCAAGTTGTAGAGGTCAAGTTGTGGAGATCAGGATGCTGAGGCGTCTTGACATGTTGACCTGCTTAAGATGCCAACCATATACATATAGTGAAAAATCCGTCCCCAACAATTGCCCCCAAAATTTATTGAATCGGAGAAAACTTGGAGATTCAAGGAATTTTAAAACTGCTACTCCCCTCATCGGCATTAAGGAAGCGGTTGATTACGCCAAAGAGTTGTCCAACGCATTGAGAACTTATAAACGAAGCTTGATAGAAACCAAGATAAAGCTTTGAGTAACATTAGTTAAGATGTTTGAAATTTGGTATGTTAGATGAGGGTTGGTCCTCAAAATTTTTATATTTGATTTGTATGATTTGGCATGTCTTTGTTTGACATGTTTACTTTGGATCATGCGAGTCATGTTTGTGTTGTCATGACTTACTTTTGTGTGTTGAACTTGATTTTCGGCGAAGATGTTAATCTTCACTCCTTAGTTGATTGGAAGATGACTTCATCTTTTTCGGGTGTTCATATAGGTAACATGATTATAACCAATAGTCACAACTTGAATAAGTGTGAAATCGTGCGCCCAGGCGAAGGTGTCAAAACCTTAATTCGTTTGAAAAGATGTAAATCTTTTAACCATAAGTACCTTTGATCAGAGGTAAATCATTTGAAGAGATAGAACAAGTATCAGCCGTCCTGGCGTGTCAACTAGTTCTATCCCTCTCCAGCTAGAGTTTCAACATGTATCAGCCGTACTGGCGTATCAACATGTTGAACTTTTCTTCCTCAGGTTCAAACATGTATCAGCCGTCTTAGCGTGTCAACATGTTTGACCTGCTCCAGCTTAGGTCCCAACAAGTATCAGCCGTACTGGCGTGTCAACATGTTGAGCCTACTCCGTTTGTTCAAGTTGTATACCTTGCAAAACATATTCATGTTAGGATTCTCCGATGCTTAAGTCAGTAAGAGTTTTTAGCATAACATAAGAATTGACAAACATAAATAAATGACTTGACAAAATTTAAATCATACCTGTTTTTGGAGTTTGCTTTTATGAAAAAATGACAACTTACGTGAAATACAACTTGAGGTACTTTTTTGCTAATATTTTGACATGTTGAAGATAGGCGGTCATCTTTTCTTATTTTGTCAACCTCATTGTGGTTATTTTAGGACTATGAGCTTATCTTCTTCCAATCTGATGAATTTAACAGCTCTCGTCCGGACATCTTCAAGTCTCTTGCATGGAGTCATGACCAATTCGTCATAATAAGGTGATCCCTTTTTCAAGCCCAATCTGAATGCCTCGGTGGCTGTGGACATGTTCAAGTTGGGGATAGTCACTGCCTCTTTGTTGAACCTGTTCAAATAGTCCTTCAAGCTTTCGTCAGGTTGTTGCACCACCCTGTAGAGGTCATAGTTAGTTTCTCAAAAGCTCTATTACATGAAAATTGATTCACAAACATATTGACTAATTGAGAATAAGATGATATAGAGTTTAGAGATAGGCCGGTTAGCCATTTCAAAGCTGGTCCAGTCAAGGTGGAACCAAAGCCCCTACAAAGACAGGATTCTTTGAAGAATGAAGGAATGCTGATAATGTCCATTAATTCTTGGTATAGCAACACATGCTCTACTGGATCTGTGCTCCCATCGTACTTCTTCATGTGGGGCACCGCAAATCTCTTCGGGATCTCCATGTTGGCTATTGCTGGAACAAAGCGCGACTCATTATAACAAGTTGGAGAAGCTTGATGATAAGGCAAGGTAACTCCAGGCACATTCCTAATCATCTCTTTGATCTGCTGCAACTCCCTAGCAACTTGACTTTACGCAAAAGTGTTAGCATAAAATTGAGAAGCAGAGTGATCAAATGCATTATAAAAACTTCCTGTTTGTCCTGAAGACGGAGTGGCATAAGTATAGCAAGATGTTGGCACAGGTTGGCTGAATGGGAAGGTGTGACCACGTTGGGCAACTTGACTAGTTGTTACAGTTGTACTATCAGTCTGTACTGCACTCGCCATGGGGATGTCCCCAAGATTGCCCCCAGTACCTGCACTAAAAAGAGTTCTAGGAAATAATGGCGATAATGGAGTTACAACTTGAGGCTCAACTTGATTCCCTTTTCGCAGACTCTCAATTGCATTGAAAATCCTAGCATTGGTATCCTGCTGAGCATCCATTCGCTTATTCAGTTCATTCAACATGGTTGCCATATTAGTCACGAAACCAAGATTGATTTCGTACGCGGTCATCTCTCGAGGTGCATCTTGCCGCCCCCGCCGCCCGCCCCCAGCCGCGGAGGTTACTGAGGTTACCTGACCGGAAGTTGGATTGACCATTTTGATGTTCTAAACAAATCTAAAAAACCAAAGTTCCCACAGACGGCGCCAAATTGTTTTGGTCAAATTTCGACAAGTGATTGTAAATAACCAAATATTTCAAGGAAAGAATTGGGTGCAATGGAATATAGATTTGTGTATGTGATAATCAACGAACAAAGGAATTTTAACGAGGAAAGCCCTTGAACAAATTGTTCGCAAAGATAAAACCCTGGAGGTTTGGGAAGACCTACCTTGACCAAAGTTTTACTATGATCAGTGGGTTACAAGCTCGGAAGTATGGAGAGAGATTACAAGAGTGTGAGTGTGTGAAAATACATGTGTTTTTCATAATCTCCATACCCCTATTTATAATAAGGGTAAAATAAAAAGATAATAATCAAATCCCTAAAAACTAGGCATGATGGAGTTACTGAGGAGAAGATTTCGGGCATGACTGTTGATGGTGGTTGGTGAAGAGTCGTGGTTGAATTGGTCTTCTATGAGTGCACAAGTATCTCCTAAAAAATAGGAACCGCAAAACTGCTCCCAAGTTGGTCCGGCTTCAAGATGTTGATGAAGACGTTGAGCCAAGATGTCGGTCCAAGATGTGAACTCAACATGTAAAGTCAACTTGTAAAAAGTCAACTTGTGGACCAAGTTGTGGACCAAGTTGTGGACCAAGTTGTGGAGGTCAAGTTGTAGAGGTCAAGTTGTGGAGATCAGGATGCTGAGGCGTCTTGACATGTTGACCTGCTTAAGATGCCAACCATATACATATAGTGAAAAATCCGTCCCCAATAGTCAAATAGATTGAAATATGGAACAACCTTTTTAAAAGACTAAACATTTTATAACAAACAAAAAGGGAAAAATGAGAATGCGGTTTGGATCGATTTCTCATATTCAATAGCCAGATTCGGAAATGGGATCCCAAATAGCCAGAGACAAAAGATTCACTCCAAACTTCCCCGTTGTCTTGTTATCCGCTGAAATAAAAGTTTCACGACAGAAAGAAGCTGACATAAAAGTTTCACGACACAAAGAAGTCTAAGAGGAATATTTGTATGCGGCACCAAAGATTTAATAACTATCTTTGTATCTCGGTAGCTTTTTTACCCCCACATTGTAGGGTGAAACAATCATTTCTGGATAGAGGAAGTACGTATATAAAGTCATAGATTGAATTGTTTTCCCAAAAAGACAATTTATTCTTACTCTTTTATGGTACACATTAACATAAGACACTATTTTTCATTGAACCCCATAGTACAATGTCCATCCACCTTTTCATATATTTTATTTTGCCATTAACATAATACAAAGAAACATTTTCATAATATAACTTCGGACACCACTGCTTTTCTTCTCCACGGTAACCTACGTAGGTCCGATTGTGCTGAAAATTCCAAAAAGCTTTGTAAAAGCCACGGTGGTCAAAAAGCTCTTGAACCCTGAGAAATGCTCTTAATGACACTTAGAAGCAAATCCAGAATACATTTTGCTCAAACTTACTATGCAGGAAGGTACCCAGAAACCTTATTGTCGAGGATCATCAACTCCGTTTTGTCTCGACGATCTCCGAATTCAAAAGTGCTAGCTCCACAAACACATTCCAAACGCAGACCTTTATACCACAACTAAACAAAATCATCTCGCCTTAGCTTTCTTCTCAACACGACCCTTCACCAAAGATGCATGTAGTTATCTAATAGTGGCAACAAAGCTACATTTACTTTATCGACCAAAGTACAAGCGTCTCGATACTCGCATAGTAAACAAGGAAAGCACATTTTCGTGCCAAAAAGGGCACTATCTAGCAGGTCACCGACTAAAAATGAGCTTTTTAAAACAAACGTCAAGCCCCGTGCTACCACACTAGTACGCCTTCATCTCTTCAAACCGCTTACATTTAGTTGAGAACCATAGAAGTCAGGCATGGGGAAATAACTCACATCTGGAACAAACGATGGTCTCTCCATACAATGGTCAATGCACTTTTGCCGGGACGCACTGAAGTAGTAGGTGGTGAGGGGATTTCGGCACGGCCCAAGATGCATCTGGTACCTGACTGAGGCGGTCCTCGGAATCCAGTTCCATTTCTAAGGACCGCAAGATACACTACTAGAAACTGACCATTTACCGACGGAAATTTCCGTCGGTAATTGCCCATTACCGTCGGTAAATGGTCATTACCGTCGGTAAATGGTCATTACCGACGGATTTCGTCCATCGGATTCCGTCGGTAAAAATTGGTTGATAATACCGACGGACCAATTCCGTCAGTATTTCCGGAGGATTGTCCGTCGGTAAACCCGAAATTCCGCCGGGAACCGTCCGTCGGCAATGAACTACGCCGGCCGGTTTGCCGGAGTCATTGCCGGAGGGTACCGACGGAAATTTCCGTCGGTAAATATTAAAATAAAAAATAAATAAAACTCATTACCGACGGCTATATCCGTCGGAAACCTTAAATTTTACCGACGGAAATGTCCGCCGGAAATCTAAACCAAATACTGACGGACAGTTTCGTCGGTAATGAATTTTATTTTATTTTTTTTATTATTTACCGACGGAAATTTCCGTCGGTAATATGTCCAGATTTAAAAAAAAAATATATGTTTTGTTTGTAAACCAACTGTAAATATGTCAAACCTGTTTTAAACAAATCCCAACATACAAAGAAACACAAACAACTTGTTTCACTTGAAACAAAACAACCATCCAAATCAAGCGAAACAGGAAAGGGGTAAGGGGAAAGGGAAAGGGGAAAGGCGATAAGATATAAATATTATGATGTGGGAACCACTGTCCGCCTGATTCACATATATCATTGCAAGAAAGATTTACGCTAAGATATAGTGATGCCGCACGAAAGGCGATAAGATATAAATATTATGATGCGGGAATCGAATAGTTGGTATTTGACAAACTCAACAAAGGCTGTCCACTTGAACCGGCTGTATCTATCAATATCCTCATTTAAACAATACATATAATATATCATTGGAAAGGTCTTTGAATCTAGTTTCTACAGCACTTTTCAGATCGACATTTGGATTTTTCTAGAGAGAGTTATGACTGTTTTACCAAAGGGCAGTCAAAGAGACGCATACATCTAAATTTTGACTATGTTCTTGAGTTTCATGAATCTATATATATATATCATTTATCTTATATATATGTAATTAATTATAAGACTTATTCCTTTCATATTTTGATGATTCCTAAGTTTGGAGGGATGGTCCAAATAGTATATAAATAGCCTACAAATTGTAATAGTAAGGGAGTTGAATTTTTGAGTTGATAAAAATATAAAGTTGAGCTTAGTGCCTTCTTCCATTGTTCTTATCTATTCGGTGGATTCCGTTTAGTGACGAGCATCCTTACTCTGTATCTCTTCGGTGGATTCCGTCAAGTGGAGAGTACTTATATGCCCTGTATCTTCAAGGTGGATTCCTTGAAGTGGTGAGCATACCTATCCGTTACTATTCTTTTTTTCTTTCTTTTGCTTCCACTACGTTTTTCCGGTATCAGTAATGATGCGGGAACCGAATGGTTGGTATTTGACAAGCTCAACAAAGTCTATCCACTTGAACCGGCTGTATCTATCAATATCCTCGTCCAAACAATACATATAATATATCATTGGAAATGTCTTTTAATCTAGTTTCTACAGCACTTTTCGGATCGGCATTTGGATTTTTCTAGAGAGAGTTATGACTGTTTTATCAAATGGCAGTCAAAGAGACGCATACATCCGAATTTTGACTATGTTCTTGAGTTTCATGAATCTATGGATATATCATTTATCTTATCTATATGTAATTAATTATAAGACTTATTCCTTTCATATTTTGATGATTCCTAAGTTTGGAGGAATGTTCCAAATAGTCTATAAATAGCCTACAAATTGTAATAGCAAGGGAGTTGACTTTTTGAGTTGATAAAAATATAAATTTGAGCTTTGTGCCATCTTTTATTGTTCCGTATCTATTCGGTGAATTCCGTTTAGTGGTGAACACACAACCCTGTATCTCTTCGATGGATTTCGTTGAGTGGTGAGTTGTTTATGCCCTGTATCTCCAAGGTGGATTCCTTGGAGTGGTGAGCATTCTATCCGTTTTTACAGACTTTTCCTTTTCGTTGCGTTTTTCGGCATCAAGTGGTATCAGAGCTATGGTCGATAAGCTTCTGCGACATTACCAGGCAGAACGGGATGTGATGGTGAGAGATCTACGGAGACAAGTGCAGCAACTCATGCGTCGTCTTGCATGCTATGATACTTTGGAATATGATGATTCACGTCAAGATTCAAAGTTGTTGACAACAAGTGATCGTGAGAAGATTTCTCTTTCCAATCACACTTTTAATGAGGTGTCAATTGAAGAGGCTTCTCATAGATTTGATTATCGATTTAACCTTACATTCCAAAAGGTTTATGACGATGAGATTTTTGAAAATCTTGAATGGCCATTTTCACATTCAACAAGTGAAGAAATTGTTGTTGATTGGGATAAAACTCCGGTCTATGATGAAGATCCAATATATGACGAAGAACCTGGGGAGTCCATTTGTGTTCTTGATGATCCAACTTACGATGAAGAGAGTGAAGTGTCCACCGACATATACGGACATAATTGCGTGAAGGTAAGCTTGTTTAAATTTTTGGATTTTTGGTATTATGATAGCGCAAAATCAAAGAAATATTTATGCTTCTTCTTTTGGCCCATTCATCACAAAATTATTCAAAGTAAAAGATGTTTTGGGAAGATTCTTAGTCACTTCAAAATTCGAGGGCGGATTTTCTCCAACCAAGGGAGAATGATGCGGGAAAGAACCACCTTGATATCATTAAGATTCATTGTTGTTGGAGTTGTTTTCGGTTCAAGAAACTATGAAAAGATCAGTTTGCCTTTGGAGTATAAAATAATAAATACAAGATTTTGGATCCACTTCAAGGACAATCTGGTAATTATAAATAACTTTTTCAGCAGCTGAATTATATATCCCCGAAAAGATCTTCGGGTCTAGTTTGCAACGCACTTTTTAGATCGTCTTTTGAACTTTTCTAGAATAAGTTATGACCATTTTACCAAGGGCAGCGCACATGGACATGTACATCCAAATTTGACCAAGACTATTGGATTTTAATGTCTTTTGGTGTTTCTATGTTATCTTTTCAACAAAACTTAATTGTTAGGTTTATCCTTTTAGTTTATGACGATTCCTAAGCTTGAAGGGATGTTTCAAGTAAACTATAAATACCCTACAAAGTCATTGCAATGGATAGAGTTGAATTTTGAGTTGATAAAAATATAAAGTTGAGCTTAGTGCCATCTTTTATTGTTCTGTATGTATTCGGTGGATTTCGTTTAGTGGTGAACACACAACCCTGTATCTCTTCGGTGGATTCCGTTGAGTGGTGAGTTTTTTATGCCCTGTATCTCCTAGGTGGATTCCTTGGAGTGGTGAGCATTCTATCCGTTTTTATATACTTTTCTTTTTGTTACGTCTTTCCGGCATCAAGAATGATGCGGGAACCGAATGGTTGGTATTTGACAAACTCAACAAAGTCTGTCCACTTGAACCGGCTGTATCTATCAATATCCTCGTCCAAACAATACATATAATATATCATTGGAAAGGTCTTTGAATCTAGTTTCTACAGCACTTTTTGGATCGGCATTTGGATTTTAATGTCTTTTGGTGTTTCTATGTTATAAAAAAATCTTTAAAAAATATTGTTCTTTCTCAATCAAAGATGGCGGATCTTTATTGGCCATTTACCAGTTCAATTTCTCAGCAACCCATTGTTGATTGGTCTTTGCCACCAATCTATGATGAAGAGAGTGACGAGTCAATTGAGATAATTGGAGGAGAATATTTCACATATGTTCCTTGTGTTTTTGAAGATCCACAAGTGGAAAGGGAGCATGCTCATGATGAGCTATTGTCAAGGGAGTACCATTGGTCATTTTCAAGACAACCTACATTTTATCCTTCATGTAAGCACAATGCCGACATTCGATATAAGATATATGATTTCAATATTCGTCGTCACATTAAAATTCGAGGACGAATTTTCTCCAACAAAGAGAGAATGATGCGGGAACCGAATGGTTGGTCGTATTTGACAAACTCAACAAAGTCTGTCCTTGTTGAACCGGCTGTATCTATCAATATCCTCGTCCAAACAATACATATAATATATCATTGGAAAGGTCTTTGAATCTAGTTTCTATAGAACTTTTCGGATCGGCATATGGATTTTTCTAGAGAGAGTTATGACTGTTTTACCAAAGGGCAGTCAAAGAGACGCATACATCAAATTTTGACTATGTTCTTGAATTTCATGAATCTATGGATATATCTGTTGGGTTTTATGGGTCCATGCGCAGCGGAATAAGCATCTAAATAACACAAAACTCAAGAGCCCTAAGATCTGTTCTATACAATTAAATTGAATTCCTATGAGATAGAATTAATCAACCTTAATTGCTTTCCGTTCTTGAGCTATCGAACGATTTATCGATGTGATTTTGAATCACAAACTTCGATCTTCAAAAAATTGAAACTTCAGATTCGAACTCTAGGCATTGATCGTCGTACGAGCGAATACCCTCTAGTAGTATCCGCACCTTTGAATGAACCAAGAACGGTTCTTGAGGATTGCTAGATCCTTAAACCCTAGGAAGAATATTGAGAAAACTTTTGTTGTGATTTTTCTTTAGAAAATTCGGCTAGCTATTAGGGTTCACAGACTTCATATTTATACTACATTAGTATAGGTATTTGTTTCCTAATCGAATTAGGAAACTCTGTAAACTGCCTCAGGCACGTCCTGTCGCGCGACCACCAACAGCCTATGGGCAAGTTGTGTCGCGCGATGACCCTTGCCATATCAGTACTTCTCAATTTTCTTCCTTTGGTTTAATCAATTCATTCTAGTTGTGTGTGATCCAATAGGATTATATTATGTTGGCAATGAGCTCGATCATATCGACCCTCATAAAATATAAGCGGACTCTAGCAAGCCATTATGTCTACTCAATTAATATAACGTAAGAGTTCACGTTTCCAATGGTACACTTCCATTTCTCCTTTTGTCTCATGATGTTATATTGAACACAAGTCATGGTCCACGTCAACTTGTATTTGTTCAATGCTTGATCTTAAGTATAATGATAATCCAATCGCATTGGGGTATGGCCATACACTTTCATCATTATCACTCATCGAGGGGCCCAAGCAAAACATCTCTCTTTCGAGGGACAAATTCCATCTTGACTTATCATCCTTCCCATCATGAATTCGATCATGCCAAAGATAGCATTTATAAATATCGTGTTAAGATATTGCTTGACTAAAATCAAACATAACTTTCATCATATGTAAGGTCATTATAATCTCAGGTATAGGGACTAAATGAAGTGACCATATGAGATTTAATTATGACATTTGACCATGACATAAATCTCATACGGGTCAAGTCCAGTCACTTGTTCTCTAACAAGTACCCATAAATTTAATGTGCATCTCCATGCATATAATCATCATATGATTATCCATTAACATTTATACTAATTATTCACTTAATAATTAGGGACGGAGATTATTACAATAAATATGCAAAATATATAATAATCGAATAAAAACTTTTCATATAATAATAAATAATGTCAACATATAGGTCTATCAACTATAGGCCTAGGGCATAACACTAACAGTCTCCCACTTGCACTAGGCCTAATCTCCCATGTATCGAATACCCATGGACCTAACATGTCCATCATGCTTAGCTTGCGGGAGAGCCTTAGTTAATGGGTCTGCCACGTTGTCATTAGTGTCTACTCTGCATATCTTTACGTCTTCCCTTTCGCATATCTCTCGGATAATGTTGAAACGTCGAAGTATGCATTTGGATCTCTGATGTGACCTTGGTTCCTTTGCTTGTGCAATGGCACCATTATTGTCACAGTAAAGTTCAATAGGATCATTGATACTTGGAACGACTTCCAAATCACTAATGAACTTTTGGATCCAAACAGCTTCCTTAGCTGCATCAGATGCTGCTATGTACTCAGCTTCGGTTGTAGAATCAGCGACGGTACTTTGCTTGGAACTTTTCCAACTGACAGTGCCTCCATTCAGCGTAAACAAAAATCTTTTCTGCGATCTGTAATCATCTTTGTCAGTTTGGAAGCTAGCATCTGTGTAACCTCTTACAACAAGATCTTCTTCCATTCCTTCAAAGACCAAGAATACATCCTTAGTTCTTCGTAAGTACTTGAGGATATTCTTGACTGCTATCCAATGTGGTTCGCCGAAATCTGATTGGTACCTACTTGTCATGCTTAGAGCACACGAGACATCGGGTCTAGTACATAACATAGCATACATGATAGACCCAATTGCCGAAGCATATGGAATACCATTCATTCTCTTTCCCTCATCATTAGTCTTAGGACTTTGAGTCTTGCTAAGAAATACACCATGCAACATTGGCAAGTTTCCTCTTTTAGAATTTTCCATTTGGAATCTTCTAAGAACCTTGTCAATGTAAGTACTTTGACTTAAACCAATCATCCTTTTAGATCTATCTCTATAGATCTTGATACCAAGGATATATACAGCTTCGCCCATATCTTTCATTGAAAAACACTTTCCCAACCAAGACTTGACAGTCTATAGTGCTGAAATGTCATTTCCAATGAGTAAGATATCGTCGACATACAACACTAGAAATAGTGCTACGCTCCCACTAATTTTCTTGTATACACAAGGTTCGTCTTCGTTCTTGATAAAGCCAAACTCTTTGATTGCCTCGTCAAAACGTAGATTCCAACTCCTAGAAGCTTGCTTCAATCCATAAATGGATCTCTGCAACTTACACACCTTATTAGAATTTTTTGGACTGACAAAACCTTCAGGTTGTATCATGTATACATCCCCAAGTAACTTCCCATTTAGGAAAGCTGTCTTGACATCCATTTGCCATATCTCATAGTCATAATATGCGGCTATGGCAATTAAAATTCTAATAGACTTAAGCATAGCTACAGGTGAAAAGGTTTCATCATAGTCGATACCATGAATCTGCCTATATCCCTTAGCTACAAGCCTATCCTTATAGGTGTGCACCTTCCCATCCATGTCGGTCTTTTTCTTGAAGACCTATTTGCACCCTATGGTTTTTACACCTTCGGGTGGATCAATCAAGTTCCAAACTTGATTATTAGCCATGGATTGTAATTCGGACTTCATGGCTTCTTGCCATTTTTACGAATCAGGAGAAGACATCTCTTCTTGATAGCAAGTAGGTTCATCATTTTCGATTAACTCCACTTCATCACTTTCTGTGACGAGAAATCCATATCTCTCAGGTTCGGATCGTGACCTACCACTTCTGCGAAGGACTTGTGTATCTTGAACCAGTTCCATAACTCCTTGTGAACTTGGTTCAGTTTCTACCACTGGTTCCTTTGCGAAGAAAATCCTTTTCTAAGAATGTACCATTTCGAGCAACAAACACTTTGTTCTCGTTTCAGTTGTAGAAATAGTATCCTTTAGTTTCCTTAGGATAACCCACGAAAACACATTTGTCAGACTTAGGTGCTAGCTTGTCAGAATTTAACTTCTTGACATATGCATCGCAACCCCAAATCTTCATGAAAGACAAACTGGGTTTTCTTCCATGCCACATCTCATATGGGGTCTTTTGAACTGATTTGGTAGGAACTCTGTTTATAGTGAAAGCAGCAGTTTCTAGTGCATGTCCCCAAAAGGATAAAGGAAGCTCAACTTGACTCATCATAGAACGAACCATGTCCAACAAAGTTCTATTCCTCCTTTCAGACACACCATTCCATTGTGGTGTTCCGGGTGGAGAGAGTTCTGAAATGATTCCACAACTCTTAAGATGACTGTCAAATTCTTGGCTCAAATATTCGCCACCTCGATCAGATCGAAGTACTTTAATAGTTTTGCCAAGTTGATTTTGCACCTCATTTTGAAATATTCGAAATATCTCAAACGATTCACTTTTATGTTTCATTAGATAAACATATCCAAATCTACTATAATCATCAGTGAATGTTACGAAGTACTGAAATCCTCCCCTAGCATTGCTACTCATAGGTCCACATACATCAGTATGTATGAGGCCTAATAAGTCACCCGCCCTTTCACCAGTTTTGGTAAATGGGTCCTTGGTCATCTTGCCAAGTAAACAAGATTCACATGTCTCATATGATTCATAATCATGTGAGTCTAAAAATCCATCTTTATGGAGTGTAGAAATGCGTTTCTCATTTATATGGCCAAGACGACAATGCCATAAGTAAGTGTGGTTTACATCATTGGGTTTAGATTTCTTGTTAATGTTATAGACATCATTATCACCATTTTCAACATCAAGAATATAAAGGCCATTGAATGAAATAGCAGTACAATAATGCATATCACTCTTGTAAATAGAAAACTTCTTATCACATATAAGAAAATTAAAACCTTCATTATCCAAACTTGAAATCGAAATAATATTCCTACTTAAAGTTGGAACGTAATAACAATTGTTCAAAATAAGTATTAGTCCACTAGGTAAAGTAACTTCATAAGTTTATACGGCTAATGCAGCAACTCTTGCTCCATTCCCCATATGTAGGTCCACTTCACCATCTTTAAGCATCCTTCTGTTCTTTAGACCCTGCACATTTAAACAAATGTGAGATCCACATTCAGTATCCAATACCCAAGAACTAGAAGTAGATAGGAATATATCTATAACAAAGATACCTGAAGTCGAAGCAACACCTTTGCTCTTCTTCAGTGCTTCCTTGTATTTTAAGCAGTTTCTCCTCCAATGTCCAATCTCATTGCAATGGAAGCAGACTGCGTTCTCTTGGGACTTGGGCTTAGCCTCTTTAGGTTTGGCCGCCTCTTTGGGTTTGGCAACATTTGCCTTAGGATTAGCAACTTTTGCCTTTCCCTTACCCTTGAAACCTTTTCCTTTGTTAACCATCAACACTTGATCGGTTTTCTTTTTGACGATATTGGTTTCCGCAGTGTTCAACATTTGATTTAGCTTGGAAAGGTTCTTATTCATGCCCCCCATGTTATAGTTCATTATGAAATTACTAAAACCTTCGGGCAATGAATTCAATATCATGTCAGTAGCCAACTCTTGGCTAATTGGAAAACCGAGCCTTTCAAGATGTTCGATGTGGCCCTTCATCTTTAGAGCATGGGGACCAACAGCTTGTCCTTCACTCATCTTGCATGAGGTTAGGGCTTTAACTGTGTTATACCTTTCCTGCCTTGCTTGAACTTGGAACATTTCCATCAGTCGATTGTTTAGATCAACTGTCCCCAAGTGCTCAAGATCCTTCTGAAGGCTCTTGCACATGGCGGAGAGCATGAGGCAACCAACATCAGTAGCATCACGCTTATGCTTCAGATATTGATCCTTCACTGCCCTAGTAGCATTGGCAGCAGGTTCAGGTGGAACAGGTTCCTCGAAAACGTACATTTTTTCCTCTTGCCTGAGAACAATTCTCACGCTACGGATCCAATCCATATAGTTTGTACCATTCTCTTCTAACTTTTCCTTCTCAAGGATAGATCGCAGTGACAGATGATTATTGTTTGATGCCATTTATTCTACAAAAAGATATACATAAAATATGAACACATATAAGTAAACATATTATATGAGATGAATAATGCATTTACATGAAAATAAATGCTTCCACTAAATTATACACCTTCCAATGCAAATAAGCATAATATACATTTAATGGGCTAAGATCCAACTTTAATTTAATTTCAAGTTTGCTATGGCAAACCGCTCAAAACTAAATTAATTAGGTAGAAACATCAATCATATCACATATATGACTCTTAGATCTTTTATGAGATTCGTTTAAGACATCATATGTCTAAGCATATTTTAATCTCATCTTATGCCTTGGGTCCAAAACCATTTTGATAACCCAATTAAGTTCATCCACTTTAAACGTATAGGAACCACCATTTCCTCATCTTGCTCACAAACGAATAGAATCAAAGTACCTTGTTATGGCAAGCCAACCCAAAACTATCCGATTGGTCTCAAGTGTTTTAATCATGGATTGGCATAAAGAACTTAAAAGTTAAATGAAGGTTCTTTAAAGCAGATTATAAGCATGTCAGCAAAGATAATCATAATCGCGCACCAGGTAAGTTCCCAGGAAGTTAGGTGAGCCACAAGGACTACTTAAGTACCAAATCTCTCATTCGACAGAACTCTCCTAGACATGCACAATTAGAATATCAGCTCTGATTTGCAACATAATCAATACTTTGTATTAATGACTTGTTTCTTACAAACAATCAGATTCCTTCAAATCTTGCGTAAACTGACTTGTTTCTCATAAACAATCAGAAAACCAAAATTTTAATGTTTAAATTTAAACATTCAGGAATTTACAATTCAATGTTTCAACTAAACATCTAACAAAGTTCTTAACACATAAGAACATATAATTCATGCATCGCAACAATTAATAAAATCATATTTAAATTAATTAAGCATGCATAAACAATGAATTAATCTAGCATAACCATATAAATTTAATTTCCAGAAATTTACAGCAACTAGATTAAACCAGAAACATATCATATTATATACATAATCACAGATTAGCAAGAAAAATCAACAAATTGATTCGACCTAGATCAGGCAAAGTCTGTCGCGTGACATAGACCTTCAGAGGCCTGATCTGTCGCGCGACCAGACGAGGCCATCAGACTGCCCATGGCCAACTCTGTCGCGTGACATTGAGTTGCCATGACCAATTCTGTCGCGTGACAGAGGCCAACTCTGTCGCGTGATAGAAGTCAACTTGCAGATTTTCCAAACGTCAATCAATTTCAATTATAAAGCAATTAAATCATGTAAAACAACCTTTTAACAGATTTAATCCAACATGATTCAGAAAACGATTTTCACATTGTTTCACATAAACAATCGAAATTCTACCGCATACAAAAACATGCAACGAACATATAAACAATTTATATAAACATTTTAGCATGTTAATTCAAACTTAACCATATGAACGGGGCTCTGATACCACTGTTGGGTTTTATGGGTCCATGCGCAGCGGAATAAGCATCTAAATACCACAAAACCCAAGAGCCCTAAGATCCGTTCTATATAATTAAATTGAATTCATATGAGATAGAATTAACCAACCTTAATTGCTTTCCGTTCTTGAGCTATCGAACGATTTATCGATGTGATTTTGAATCACAAACTTCGATCTTCAAAAACTTGAAACTTCAGATTCGAACTCTAGGCCTTGATCGTCGTACGAGCGAAGACCCTCTAGTAGTATACACACCTTTGAATGAACCAAGAACGGTTCTTGAGGATTGCTTGATCCTTAAACCCTAGGAAGAATATTGAGAAAACTTTTGTTGTGATTTTTCTTTAGAAAATTCGGCTAGCTATTAGGGTTCACAGACTTCATATTTATACTACATTAGTATATGTATTTGTTTCCTAATCGAATTAGGAAACTCTGTAAACCGCCTCAGGCACGTCCTGTCGCGCGACCACCAACAGCCTATGGGCAAGTTGTGTCGCGCGATGACCCTTGCCATATCAGTACTTATCAATTTTCTTCCTTTGGTTTAACCAATTCATTCTAGTTGTGTGTGACCCAATAGGATTATATTATGTTGGCAATGAGCCCGATCATATCGACCCTCATAAAACATAAGCAGACTCTAGCAAGCCATTATGTCTACCCAATTAATATAACGTAAGAGTTCACGTTTTCAATGGTACACTTCCATTTCTCCATTTGTCTCATGATGTTATATTGAACACAAGTCATGGTCCACATCAACTTGTATTTGTTCAATGCTTTCTCGATCTTGAGTATAATGATAATCCAATCGCATTGGGGTATGGCCATACACTTTCATCATTATCACTCATCGAGGGGTCCAAGCAAAACATCTCTCTTTCGAGGGACAAATTCCATCTTGACTTATCATCCTTCCCATCATGAATCCGATCATGCCAAAGATAGCCTTTATAAATATCGTGTTAAGATGTCGTTTGACTAAAATCAAACATAACTTTCATCATATGTAATGTCATGATAATCTCAGGTCTAGGGACTAAATGAAGTGACCATATGAGATTTAATTATGACATTTGACCATGACATAAATCTCATACGGGTCAAGTCCAGTCACTTGTTCTCTAACAAGTACCCATAAATTTAATGTTCATCTCCATGCATATAATCATCATATGATTATCCATTAATATTTATACTAATTATTCACTTAATAATTAGGGACGGAGATTATTACAATAAATATACAAAATATATAATAATCGAATAATAAACTTTTCATATAATAATAAATAATGTCAACATATAGGTCTATCAACTATAGGCCTATGGCATAACACTAACAATATCATTTATCTTATCTATATGTAATTAATTATAAGACTTATTCCTTTCATATTTTGATGATTCCTAAGTTTGGAGGGATGTTCCAAATAGTCTATAAATAGCCTACAAATTGTAATAGTAAGGGAGTTGAATTTTTGAGTTGATAAAAATATAAAGTTGAGCTTTGTGCCATCTTTTATTGTTCCGTATCTATTCGGTGGATTCCGTTTAGTGGTGAACACACAACCCTGTATCTCTTCGGTGGATTCCGTTGAGTGGTGAGTTGTTTATGTCCTGTATCTCCAAGGTGGATTCCTTAGAGTGGTGCGCATTCTATCCGTTTTTACAGACTTTTCCTTTCTATTGCGTTTTACGGCATCATATTATATCACAGAAAGGTGCTAAAATATAAAAATTATATCACAAAACGTGAAAAATGCACTTGCAGTACAGCTACAGTGCCAAGTTTTTCAAACAATATCCCACTTCTCACGAGATGAAGTAAATGATATAATCCCACCAACTCTGAAAATCAAAATTATGGAGTCTCCAATTATCCAACAACATTCATATGAAAATCGAGACTGAAAATATCATCACATATGGGCTCAGACTAAGAGTGTATCTCCTTGCTTAGATGAATTTATACCCATATGACCAAAAATTTTCAAGGCCCAGTTACAACATGAAGCACAATGCC
Source organism: Adenophora triphylla var. japonica (assembly GCA_022495995.1). Lineage (NCBI taxonomy): Eukaryota > Viridiplantae > Streptophyta > Magnoliopsida > Asterales > Campanulaceae > Adenophora > Adenophora triphylla. The sequence goes on from JAFEMH010001309.1 coordinate 462,741, forward strand.
CAAGCATACTGCAAGAACACTGAAGCTGCTCCCATTAAAACAATATCAAGCTCACACTTAAACCGGAAACCCACACCCAAACAGGAAATAGCGAGGAAGGGACGAACTTGTTGAACCAGATGTTTCACCTTAAACTAAGGTAAAAAGCTTGCAAAATTAACAATGCGATTCCTAATTGTTTTTCCATTCAGCAACAAAAGCAATAATATCATAGCCCCGGTATAGCAAACCCACCCCCCTACATCGTTCAATCTTTCTTATCCCTCTATGGATCCGAAATGTTGCAAATAATAAGCATTATCTGCCTAACAGGGACCTGGATATTACCTTTGACGTGCAATTCTCCATATAGCCATAATTCTGATTTAGTTCAGGTAATACAAGAAACTCGTCCAGCTGCCACTGATTGATACCCTCGGAAGAAGTGACTCCAGTAAAAGAAAACATAGGAGGTGCAAAGTCAGCCACTTCATTAACTGAGGCAGGCGATATTCTGTTGCATTGAACTGATAACGATGTTGGAACACTCTTTTTAGCCAAAGGTGATGTAGGAGACGAAGGAGACGACTACAGCAGCTCAGGCGGGCGCCCCACTCGATACCAGGCGGCCGCCTCGCATAGCTTCAACGGAGGTGGTTCTTCTGGCATCCAGGCGAGCGCTTCATCCAAGCCCAAGCGGGCGCCTCACGGTGGAACAAACACGGCCAATGTTACTGGAGGGGAGGCGGGCGCATGAAACCCTTCCAGGCGAGCGCCTCAGTTGGACGACAACAAGCAGCAGCACACTAGACTCCAGGCGGCCGCATGGCCTTATCCCAGGCGGGCGCCTCGCGTCGATTGCCCAGTTTCCTTATGTCGTTTTAATTCTGTTTTTACTGATTTTTGAACATTAAGTTGGGATTATTTTGGTCATTGTTTTACTATTTCGTCTTAGGGTTTTGGAGAAGTATTTAAACACTTTTAGGGCATTATTAAACACAGTTTTTGATCATTTTAATTCAAAGGGTTTATCTTTTTCTGGTGGATTCCAGTTTATTGTGTTTATAAGGTTCATCGCTTGTGAACTCTTGTGTTTAGTGTGCTATTCACGAATCTTTGCTTCAGTGCTGCGTCAGTTGGTATCAGAGGCTTTGTCATGTCTTTCATCACTAATTCGTTATGGGGGATCAAGAAACAAAAGCAGATATCGATGGTATAACCACCGCTATTGCTGCGTTGACAACACAGATTGCGGCGTTGGTGGCTACTCAATAGGGTCAAAACGCTCGTGCTAATCGAAATCGTGGTGGCGAGAGAGACAGGGAGATTGAACAGGGTCGACGCCCTAGGAGGTCAGAAAATTGGGATGAAGAGGATTCTAGTTCCAATTCCGATGATGAGGTTGATAGTGATGATGAGCCGGGTCAGGGTGGTAATCGACACCGCCAGGATTATAGGATTAAGGCTGACATTCCTTTATTCTATGGGACCATGGAAATTGAGGATTTTCTGGATTGGCAGAATGATGTTGATAGGCTTTTTGAGGTTATGGAGGTACCTACGAATAAGCAGGTAAAGATGGTAGCAATCCGATTGAAGAGTACTGCTGCGGTCTGGTGGAAAAAACTTGTTGGTCAGAGGCGACGACAAGGAAAAGGGCCAATTAAAACCTGGAGGCATATGAAGCAGCTGATTTCGGAGCGATTTTTACCGGCACATTATGAACAGACTTTGTATAAACTGTATCTCAACTGTGTGCAGCGCAAGAGAACAGTTGATGAATATACTACAGAATTTCAGAGGTATACAGCGCGGATTAGGGTTGAGGAGACCGAGGATCAGAAGATTGCTTGCTATATTAACGGTTTGAAGGGTTCAATACAGGAAAAGATGGGTTTACATCAGGTGTGGACTTTGACGGACGCTTCCACTCTGGCTTTGAAAGCTGAACTTATGGAGAAGTCGAGTTCGAAAAGTTTTACCCCTTTTCGCAGGTTTCCTCAACAGGGTAGTTCTGAAGCAGTAGCCGATAAGGACCCAACTCCGCAGGCCAAGAGTTCAGTCAGTGCTAGTAGTAGCACAGGGAACAAGGCTCCAACACAGAAAACAGCAAATCCGTACGCCAAGCCAATAGGGGATAAGTGTTTTCGTTGTCAGGGACATGGTCACAGGTTGAACGTTTGCCCCACCCGAAGAACTGCTGCAGTTTTGCATGAGTACAACGAGGAAGAACTCGAAGTTAATGAGTATGAAGGGGTCGAATTTGCTGAAGAGGAATCTGAGGAGAGGGTCGGGTGTGTGCTTCAACAAATACTGCTTTCTTCCAAAGACGAGGGTCAACGGAAAAATCTGTTGAGAGCACATTGTTCTGTTAAGAACAAGGTATGTAATATGATTATTGATAATGGTTGTACTGAAAATCTTGTTTCGCAGAAATTGGTTGAATTTCTAGATTTAAAGACTGAACCTCATGATAATCCTTATAGTTTGGGATGGGTGAATAAAGGTTCGGAACTCCAAGTAACACGAACTTGCAGGGTCCCTATTTCCATTGGCAAGCATTATAAGGAGGAGGTCATTTGTGACGTTCTGAGTATGGACGTATGTCACATATTGCTTGGTCGCCCATGGCAGTATGATCATGATATCATTTATCGAGGTAGGGATAATGTACTTATGTTCACATGGGGTAACCATAAAATTGCTATAGCTCCTGTACTGCGTTTTGAGAAACAGGTTGAGAAGGAGAAACTGGTCATGATGCTTATACAGAATGAGAAAGATCTGACAGTAGCTATTGAAGAAGCCGAGTACTTTTGTTCGATAGTGGTTAAAGGGCTATTGGGTTCTGTTAGTGTGGAGATTGGGATGCCGAGGGATATTGAAGAACTTCTTTCCGGATTTCAGGAATTGCTTTCTGACGGGTTGCCTAACGAGCTTCCTCCTATGCGGGACATTCAGCATCAGATTGATTTGATTCCCGGAGCTAGCCTACCAAACCTCCTGCATTATTGCATGAGCCCTAAGGAGAACGAGATACTTAGGGAGCAGATTGAAGACTTGTTGCGAAAGGGGTTCATCAGGGAGAGTATGAGTCCATGTGCAGTACCAGTCCTTCTTGTGCCAAAGAAGGGGAATCAGTGTCATATGTGTGTTGACAGCAGGGCCATCAACAAGATCACCATCAAGTACAGATTTCCTATCCCTCGTCTAGAGGACATACTTGATGAGTTATCTGGTTCTAAGGTGTTTACGAAGTTGGATTTGTGCAGTGGGTATCATCAGATTCGGATCAAACCTGGAGATGAGTGGAAGACAGCTTTTAAGAGCAAGGATGGTCTTTATGAGTGGCTGGTCATGCCATTCGGGTTATCTAATGCCCCTAGCACCTTCATGAGGCTGATGAACCAGGTATTCCGACCTTTTATTGGCTCTTTTGTAGTAGTCTATTTTGATGATATCCTTATTTATAGTAGAGATAGAACTGCACATTTGGAACATCTCAGTCAGGTTTTAAAAGACAATCAGTTGTATATCAACCTTAAGAAGTGCATATTCTGCACCAACAAATTGCTTTTTCTGGGATTTGTTGTTGGTGAGGATGGGATTCAGGTTGATGAGGAGAAGGTGAGGGCGATAAGGGATTGGCCGGTTCCACAATCAGTTATGGAGGTGCGCAGTTTCCATGGCTTGGCTACCTTTTACAGGAGGTTTGTGCGTGATTTCAGCACCATTACTGCACCTATTACCGAGTGTCTGAAGAAGGGGAAATTTCAGTGGGGTTTTGAGCAAGATAAGAGTTTTGCCCTCATCAAGGAAAAGCTTTGCACCGCACCAGTTCTTGCCTTACCAGATTTTGACAAGATATTTCAGGTGGAGTGAGATGCTAGTGGCGTGGGAATTGGGGCTGTTCTCTCACAAGAAAAGCGTCTGGTGGCTTTCTTCAGTAAGAAGTTGTGCGAGGCTCGACAGAAGTGGAGTACTTATGATCAAGAGTTTTATGCAGTTTTTCGGGCTTTGCGACAGTGGGAGCATTACTTGGTTCAGAGGGAATTTATTCTGTTTTCTGATCATCTTGCTTTGAAGTTCTTGCATAGTCAGAAAGTGATAAAAAAAATGCATGCTCGCTGGGTTAGCTATTTGCAGAAGTTCCCATTTATTATTCAGCATAAGTCGGGAGTCCAAAACAAGGTTGCGGATGCTTTTAGCAGGAGGGCTTCTTTGTTGCTCACTCGAACCCAGGAGGTTGTGGGTTTTGACTTGCTGAAATACTTATACATGGAGGATGCAGATTTTATGGAGATATGGTCTAAGTGTGTGGGCAAACATCCGAGTGGAGATTTTCATATCCGAGATGGTTTTCTGTTCAAGGGAGATCAGTTGTGCATTCCTATTTCTTCCCTACGAGAGAAACTGATTCGTGATTTACATGGTGGGGTCTTGGCGGACATTTGGGACGAGACAAGACTATTGCGGGTTTGGAGGAGCGTTATTTCTGGCCTCATCTGAGGAAGGACGCGAGTTCGATTGTTAGGAGATGCTACGTTTGTTAGGTTTCTAAAGGTCAGTCCCAAAATACTGGTCTTTATCTACCTCTACCTATTCCGGATGATATTTGGCTGGACCAATCCATGGACTTTGTTTTGGGATTGCCACGTACACAGCGGGGCGTGGATTCTGTTTTTGTGGTGGTGGATCGATTTTCCAAGATGTCACATTTTATTGCTTGTAAGAAGACGGCGGATGCATCCAATATTGCGAAGTTGTTTATCAAGGAGATTGTGCGACTGCATGGGGTTCCTAGGTCCATTACCTCGGACAGGGACACCAAATTTCTGAGCCACTTCTGGATTATTTGTGGTGTATTGTAAGTACCCAAATCTGGCTCATGCCTTCCGGTTAATTTTCCCGGCAATTCCCCGGACTTTCCTAAAGTCCGGGAGCAATTTCGGAACTGTTTCGAACCTTCCAAGGAATGAAGGGACTGCTTTAAATTAAAAAAGCACGTTTTCCTTAATATGGAAAACCTTCTAGAAGTGTCACCTTGCATGATTCTAGAAACATGCTGAGTCATACAGGATAATGCCGCACGGCTGCATTAGGAGGGAACTCCTGGCCGCACGGCTTCATTGGTCTTATCCAGACTGCCTATAAATAGAGCCCTCCTCTACCCATTTTAAAGAACAAAACAATAACCAATTTCCAGCATAAAAACTCTCCTAAAATATCCCACGAAGATCAGGAAGCTGAAGGTGCCAAGAAGCCACCCCCTCCTCCTTGAAGCCTCCACTAGGCAAGATCCAAAGAAGAAGAGGTCACCACCATTGGTAACCTCTCACCCCCTTACCTTGCATTATACTTGTTTATGTGATATAATTGCTCCTTGCATTTACATATTACTATTATATTGCTTGGGACTTGGTATTTGTTGTTAAAGATCCTATCTTTATTCATATAAATCATACCCCCTTTTCCCTTTGCATCCTTTGCATGAAATAAGCATCATTTGCTCATAAAAATGTGATCTTTGCATTACCATTGCATTCTTTGCTCATAAAAATGTGATCTTTGGCATCCTTTGCTCATAAAAATGTAGTCTTTACATTAAAGGTGCATCCTTTGCACCTAAAAACCTATTTTTTACAATAAAAATGCATCCTTTGCATATAAAAATCATGTCTTTATCATAAAGGTGCATCCTTTGCACCTAAAACCCATTTTCGTGTACCAAGATGCATCCTTTGCACTAAAAATCATGTCTTTACAATCAAAGTAGCATCCTTTGCTTTCAAGATGTAGTCTTTATGCATCCTTTGCATACAAAACACTATTTTTTCACATAAAAATGCATCATTTGCATTAAAATCCTTTCTTTACATAAAAATGCATCCTTTGCATTAAAAATCCTTTCTTTACATAAGAAGCATCCTTTGCAAATCAAAGAGCATCCTTTGCACCCAAAAATGTCATCTTTTCACTAAAAATGTCATTTTTAACATGCATTCCCCTAGTCCCCAATTGGTACTTGATGCAACCTTTGGAACGGACCGGTGTAAAGATCCTATCTTTACGTCGTTTCTTCCATTAAAGGTGCCACAATCTCTTTAGAAAGGGATAAACCTTGAACCTATATCTCCGATTATCGCTTGAGACGAGCATGATAGCTCCAATATAAGCTCAATCGTCTCAAGGCGTAGGATTGATGGGCTAAGGTCACTCCTTTCTAAAGAACCTCATTTTTTACTATAAAAGAGAGTCCTTCTCTTGATCACGCAAAGGCCCAAGGTCAAATAACGATGATCACAAGTCCAAGATGAGGAAGGGATCAAAGTCCCGAACACATAAAATCCAAGGAATCCCGAACGACAACCAACTAAATGGTTTGTACGTCTGGAAGACAACTTGGAACATTCCCCCCCCCCTCTTTTCAACACATGCACACAAGAAAGCACACAAGCAAGCACGAAAAATGGAATCTAGGGAGACTTGCTACGGCAAGGCACCTTGGGTGAACGACGATCCGTTCTTCCCAAGGGGTAACTTAACCTCCGAACCCTAAAAACCTTTTTTCAAAGTTTTGAGGAAATCAAAATGGCGTGGCGACTCCGTTTTTCAAATTAAACCGGATGTTTTCAAACTCACGTGAATCCAATCTAAAAACAAAAAATAGAATTTGGGCACACATTCACAGTTTGGCGATTCTGATGGGGACAACCCAAAGGAGAAAAGCTTTCATTTTCAAAATAAACGATACCCGGTATATAGGTGGAAACCATTTAACCTTCCTGTATCGCTTCCTAACCCAGGGCTTGGGATAAATGGTGGTCTAACAATCCCACGTACCGGTATCTCTTTTCGAAAAAATAAAAATAAAAAGACACTACAAGAAAGGAGGCTATTTACGGCGCTCATTTACGGCGGTGGACACGCGTCCGCCGTATATATCATATATATACGGCGGTTATGTATACCGCCGTATATAACTAATATATACGGCGGTCTAGACCGCCGTAAATAAGTAAATACGTATATTTCACATGTATGTGTATGAGATCGAAGTTATATACGGCGGTATATCAGTAGCCACCGTATATAGGTAACTATTATCGGCGGTTAATACGCGTCCGCCGTAAATAATGAAGTTATATACGGCGGTATATCAGTAGCCGCCGTATATAGGTAACTATTATCGGCGGTTAATACGCGTCCGCCGTAAATAATGTGTATTATTTACGGCGGTGTACAATATCCGCCGTAAATGTTATTAAATACCGGGAAATCAAATTTCCCTATTCAGTTTCGCGGTAGTCTCTGTCTCTCCCTCTCTTTCTCTCCTCCATAGCAGCTAGGGCACGAAGATCTCCATAGCTAGGGCACGAAGATCTCTTTCTCTCCTCCAAATCAGCAGGTTGGTATTTACTTTTAATTTTTTGGTTTTTATTGTTCTTGGTCTTGGTCTGTACTCAGTCTCTCTTTCTCTCCTCTAGCGTATCTCAGTCTCTCTCTCTCTCCTCCAGCCTGGGAAATTGAGCTTTGATTTCTTCAATCAACAACAATCAGGTATACATTTCTTTCCCCTTTTCTAATTTACTTTTAATTTCTGGGTTTTTTTTGTTCTTGGTGTTGTGAGTTATTGTTGATGTTGCTGTTGTTGTTGCCGTTGGTATTGCTTCAGTCTCTGTTTTTTTGTTTTTTTTTTAACTCAATAATGTTAGTACTCCTATATATTATATTTTGTTCTTGGTGTTGTGAGTTATTGTTGATGTTGCTGTTGTTGTTGTTGGTATATAACTAGGTTGATGTAAGCCCCAATTTTGAGCCTAATATACATCAATGAACCCTCATGTTTCAGTTATCTTCCATATGATCTTGCCAATTTTTATTGTTTGTTTTGTGACATACTGATAGCACAATTGGAAACATCTCAATGTCATTTTTTACGTCTATTCGAATGTTTTTAACAAGACAATTTACAAAAATATTATCGTATGTTTTTAAAATGTCACCAAATATTTAAAAAAAGTTCAGTTATTTAAAAAAAATCAGCTTACTGTTGTTGTTGCTGTTTTCTGTTTCTGTTGTTGTTGTTGTTTCTGTTGCTGTTGTTGTTGCTGTTTCTGTTTCTGTTGTTGTTGTTGTTTCTGTTGCTGTTGTTGTTGTTGTTTCTGTTGCTGTTGTTGTTGCTGTTTCTGTTGCTGTTGTTGTTGCTGTTTCTGTTGCTGTTGTTGTTGTTGCTGATATTATTGACGCGTCCAAGGCCTTGATATGAACTGGCTGCAAGTCGTTTGTTACTTATATTTGGAGTTATATGGTGGGATAGAAACTACATTATGGATTGTTTATATATTAATAGTATCCTAAACTTGATGACTTGCCTATATGTGTGTTACTATTTTTTGTGCAATTATTGTTGTACATGGAAATATTTGTTGGAAAAACTAGGGTGAGGGTAAGAATGGCCTGTTCTTTCTCCTCCATATCCGCCCAGTTGCAACTACTCATGTAAATACTTTTTGGGTGTTGTTGTTGCTGTTTATAGGTCTTATATAAGATACATAAGACCTATAATAAATTTATAGGTCTTATATATATATTATAAGACTATTTTTTTTTTATCTTTACTTGGTTTATCCAATTTTTGTGCTATAATTGAATTGTCATATGACAGATATGCCGCCAAAGAAAAATTTATTAACAGGTCAGGGCTCGAACCCTAAAGGAAGAGGGCTGGCAAAAACAACCAGCAAATGGGGTAAAAATCAGAAATTGGATATAATATGGAATAAATATGGTCAACCAGTTGGTGGGGAAATGGCAAAACTAGCTACTCAGATAGGAATTTTTGCTAGAAATGGGGAACATTTCCCATTAACTAGAGAGTGACCTCAGATGGACCATGAGTACATAAACGCCGTATGGAATGACATTTTGGTAAGTTGTAATCCATATTTCTTACATAAATCTCTAGTACGTAGTCAAAAGTCTTATGATTCTCTAACAATTGTTTTTTTTCTTTGTTGAATTGTGTATATAGGATAATACAAATGCTCCTCCTGAGTATTACCCGGATATGGTTCTTTCTCTCAGTAAAGTGTGGCATGACTGGAAATACCAGGTGAGACAAGCATATAATAAGTATTACTCAGTTATGAATATTACTCAGTTATGACTTTGTTATGAATATTATATCAGTTATATGACTCAGTTATGAATATTACTCAGTTGAAATCTCATTATAAGATGTATGAATCCGACCAAGACGCATTGGCTAACCCACCCCGTGGGTGCATTGCGGATCAATGGGCTGCACTTGTTGCGATGTGGGGTACGGACAAGGCTCGGGTATATTTCAAATTAATCTCAATCTATTATCGTGAATGTCTTATATAAGTAGTCAAATTAATACTAATATTATCTTCTTCTTTTTTTCCAGGAAATATCAGAAACAAATAAATTGAATCGAGAAAAGCAAGCGTGCCTGAACCGGACCGGAAAAACGTCCCATCCCAAACTCATAAAAGAGGTTTGTCATCGTTCAATTTAGTTCTCAGTTGTCAATTAATGTTTCTTTTTGTATCGTATATAAATATATTTTTTTTGGTCAAATGATTCTATTATAAATTGTAGAGAGACGACAAGGGTTTACCAACTGATCGCGTAAGCTTGTTCATAGCTACGCGCACGGGCAAAACACCTGCAGATCAAGAAACCACTCAAATGATTGTAAGTTAAAGTTTCAACCTTTTCTGTTTCAGTTTTGTTATTCTATAAAATACTTTTTTCATTTCTAACTTCATTTTCATAATATTAATTAAAGTTAAAACATTTATATTGAACATGTTGTTTTTGTTACAGCAAACGCTTAATGATGCAATTGATGAGCTGCCAGAGGAGCAACAAAACTCTCCCACGGCGCGTGAAAAGATTTTTGTTGGTATGATGGGCACTGATGACCACGGGAGAGTGCGATGTATGGGAGGCGGTGTTAACAAAACTAAGGTGTTTGGTAAATCCCCAACTACTCAGACAGTTGTATTGGAGGCGGTGGCATCCGTCAGAGCAGATTTTGAAAGGCAACTTCAGGAGGAACGCCGACAAAATGAGGAGCAACGACAACAGTTACAACAACAGTTACAACAACAAATTGATGAGTTGAAACGTCATTTGATGGAACGTGGAAAAGACGGTAATCAATAGGTGGTGAATTTGGTTTTTGTGATACATTCAACATTAATGGTTATTATGTTTGGAAACGACAAACGTTATTTGTATAATGGTTATTATGTTTGGATACATTCAACATTAATTTTGTGTTAATATGTAGATTGTAAACATTGATTGCATTTGTGTATTTTTGGTTATATACAGGTTGCATTTGTGTGTGTACAGGTTGAATTTGGTTTTTGTGAACGTATTTTTTGGGAAAGTGAATTATACAGGCCTGGGAAAAAAAATAGGCTTATTTACGGCGGAACCCTTCATCCGCCGTAAATAAGCCCCTAGACGACTCGTGCCCAAAGGGGGGACGAGGGAACCAGTAGGGGGTTTAAATGGGACGACTCGTGCCATGTGGGACGAGTCGTCTCTATCAAGTTATTTACGGCGGTGACTAAATCCGCCGTATAAAATAGCCATGGACGACTCGTCTACAAAGGGGGGACGAGGGAACCAGTGGGGGGTTCAATTGGGACGACTCGTTACAGAGCGGACGACTCGTCTCTTATTTACGGCGGTGGTGTGTCCGCCGTATATAGTATTTACGGCGGTTATACCGCCGTATAAAGATCACTCAAATACACTATAATATACGTATGTATTTCATTTATATACGGCGGTGGTATATCCGCCGTATATAGTATATAGTATTTACGGCGGTGGTGTGTCCGCCGTATATAGTATTTACGGCGGTTATACCGTCGTATATAGTATTTACGGCGAGGCTTTATACGTTGGACTATTTACGGCGGAAAGTCCGCCGTAAATAGTATTTACGGCGGGGCACGTTTTATATACGGCGGATTTTAACCGCCGTAAATAGTCCTTTTTCTTGTAGTGAGAAAGCTTTTTCCTTTGAGCGGGTTAGACTCCCATCGCGGATTCCAATTATCGTGCTTGCTTTCTTTCCTTGCATTGCATTGCATCATTTGCATCTTGGGAATTGTGCATACTCTGAACAGGAAGCCTACTGAAAGGTGCCTGAAATGTTCGGGAAGCAACCTGAAATTGCAAAGGAGTGGAACCTGGAAAATTGATCCATGCAGCCGAACGGCTCAATCCTCCTTGGATTCTGATCGGGCGGCCTCAGTGGCAATTCCACCAGGACAAATTGAGGTTAATCTGGCAGCCTTGGCAGCTTGGGGCTATTCACTTCCAAGACTGACTGGGGCTCCCAGAAAATTTACGTGCCTTATCTGTTGCATTTTCCCCCGTCCCGAAAAAAAATCATTCCTTTAAAATACATTTCTGAAAATCTCTGTTTTAACTCAAAAAGGAATATTTTTAGGAGGCCGCACACTACGCGCATCTTATATATCCTGTACACTTTGCACGCACGTCCCTTTAAACCCGGGGTGGTTTTTCAGTTGCAGTCACGGACAGCCTTACAATGCTCCCGGGCGCGCACGGAATCACCCCAAACTCCCCATGGCAGCCAGTATCGACCAATGCACAGTCCGTGTCACACGTTTCAAAAAACCGTGACTTTTGATTGGTTTTTGGTCTAGTCCGTGTCATATAGCCCAGTTGCATGTCCCCGTAAAGGTCAAGCCTTAGTTCATAACGGAAGTCAAGATCTTTTGCTCAAGCAAAACTCTGCCGAAATTCCGACAAGGAAAAATCGGTAGAATCTTGACTCCGACATTGACTTTGACCTTGACCCGCACGAAATGCATAAGAGTCGAGACCAAGTCCATGCCAAAAATCCAAAAGATCTTTCGCTCAAGCGAAGCTCTGCCAAAATTCCGACAAGGAAAAATTGGCAAGATCTTTACCCGGCATTGACTTCGATTTTGACTCACGCACAGCGTATGCAACGAAGTTCAATGTGACACTGTGTCATCCGGCTTTTACCGCCCGACCCATGCCTATTATCTTCTCGGACATTACCGAAAAGTCAAAACGTCAATCGCGCAAGCGAAATTCTGGCCAAATTTCGTTAAGGCTGAAAGACGAGACTTTCCCGGTATTGCCTTGACTATAATTCGCATCGCTCGTGCGTTAAAAGTTCCTATGACCCGCTAGACCCGTTAGGAGCGTTCTTCTCTCTCGGTCGGTGGGATCCGTGTGCCTTATAGGACCCTCGCCCGGGGCTGTCCACCCTGGGAGGTCGAAATATAGGTGGAATACGAGGGGCTTATAGACGTAGTGACGGAACCCACTGATCCAGGATCTAGAGTAGTTGCGAAAAAGAAGGGCAGAACCCCTTTTCCAACCAAATAGAAATTAATAAAAGACACTGTTTTAAGTAAACTGGAAGATTCTTAATCTGCATATTGCTTGAGCCTTCAGCCTAAACACCTACCCCGAGTCTAAACCTCTCCTATCCCTTTCCCGCAGCGAGAAAGAAGTGGGTGAGAATACCGGGTCAGCGGCTTGTTAGCGCAGAATTCTCAGACAGTTCGCCAGAATCCTCAGTTTTGTCAGTCCAAAGAGTCAGAATGGTTGATTTGACAGAGAACAGTAATGGTTTGGGTAATCAGATGACTAGGGAAGAAGAGTTAGCCTATAACCAATGCCCTCCTCCATCCACATATGATCCATTGCCAAAGACTGTCCCTTTTCAGTCCTTCCCAATGTCTCAAGCCATCAGGGTCCCTACACCCTCTCCTCCTCAGATAAGACCCAGCTTTGTTCCCTACCAACAGAGAGCAAACGCCACAGCTATCCCCGTAACGCAGCCTCTGCATTACCCCATGGGACTCTTTCCCTCCTCTCAGCCTGAGCCAAATTTCCCTACCTTGGAATTCCAGTACCAGCCTGACCTTTCTAACTTTGTCAACGCCTGTGAATTTGCCTATCTCCCAGACAGTGGCAGTGAAGAGTCAGTCGGAAATGAGAATAGGAATGGATGGATTTACAGTGATGATGACAGTTCAGTAGAAGGAATGAACTTGGAGTCGACAGAAGTGAAACCCGGAGGGCAAGATGAAGTAGAAAACCACGGACCTAGAATGGGAGATGGTATCACTTCAAAATGTGTCTGTAGCCTGTGTGAAGGTTCGAAAGAGAAAAAGGATGCAAGCTCAGATGAGGCAGCATACGAATTCTACATCCTAGAGTTCAATACTCCTTACAAAGACTTGGTCGGTGAATGGAGGAACTTGATCGAAGCTTTAGCTGAAAGAGGGAAGTGGGCTCCACCCGCCGATCTAGAACATATAAGCGTCATTGAGGCCAAACCCCCGTCGGGAAGAGTAGACTCCATTGCAGTGCTAAGAGTCACCCCTGAAACCTTGTCTGAAGAAGAGTGTATGGATGCCCTGGAAAGAGTCTTAAGGTTCGAAGCGACCCCGGTCCCCTTTATGTCCTATGATGACAATGATGTTTTCTTGGTAATCCCCAAGTCAGAGGAAAAGTCCAAGATACCCCTTATATGGCGCCAAGTATCCCGACCTGCTTTTGCCCTCATTGGTCATCAGAGTCAAGATGAGAGTTCTCACGAGAGTTACTGTAGTGATACTGAGGAAGACACAGTCGAAATGCCAGAAGGAACAGTAGAGGAGTGGTTAGCCCAGAAGTCGAAAAGCCCAGAAAACCTTCCCGACAGTAAAGAACAGGAACCCGCCATGAGGTTTGATCCCGCAGAAATCCTTCTCGATGATGGAATTTCCCACTTCAGAAAATGCTTGGCCAATGTCAAAGATGCCGTCAGAAGGCTAACCCCTAAAGAAAGAAGGGATATGCTTGGCAGTGATGAGGAATATGACCCCACTCTGCTGAAAAAGTCGCTAAGTCAGTTAAGAATTCCAAACCCCGAGAAGGCCAGAAAGCCATTAACCTGGGATCAGATTCGGGAAGCTGCCTATGCCTCTGGTAGTGCTGTTAACCAGATTAATCAGCAGAGTTGGCCATACGCCAGCAAGAGCCCGCCTCTAACTTTGAAAGAGCTGACAGAATCCTCCAGTAGGAATGATGATTCAGAAAAGTCTAATGTCTATGTGATGACTCGGTCTGGACAGATGAGTGTTGAGCAGCCTAAGGGTGATAAAAGAAATGCCGTCTCTGAGCCGAAAACAGATAAAAGACCTTATAAGCCAGAAGCAGAAAAGCCAGACTCTGACAAGGAGGATCCGGTGTTGACTCAGTTGAAGTGTACTCAGGCCAATATCTCCTTGTGGTCCCTGTTAACCTCTTCATACCCTCATAAGCTGAAACTAGAAGAAAGTTTGGCCAAGACCATGGTGCCCATAGATGTCACCCCAGATGAGGTCGTCCAGATGATTGGAAGTATCCATTACGGAAACATCATTACCTTCACTGACTTGGACCTGCCAAAGTATGGGGCTAGTCATAACGAACCTCTTTACATCACAGTCCAGTTGGAAGAACTCCGGTTACCACTGGTATTGGTTGATGGAGGGTCTGCAATGAATGTCCTGCTAGCAAAGATGATGGACTTATTGGATCTGAAGCCCACGGATTTGAAGCCTTCTAGTCAGACTATTAAGGCCTATGACTCCACTACACGATCAGTTTTGGGGATTGCTACTCTCAAGTTATGGTTCGGAAAAAAGGTCATGGACGTTGACTTTCAAGTGATTGACATCCCGATCTCATTTACCGCTCTGCTGGGATGCCCTTGGATCCACCAGATAAACAGGGTAGCCTCTACTCTGCACCAGTGCGTCAAATTTCAGGCAAGTGATGGTACTATCACCACTATTTACGGAGACAGTGTCACGATGGAAGGAACCAGCACTGGTGTAAGTACCCAAATCTGGCTCATGCCTTTCGGTTAATTTCCCCGGCAATTCCGGTAAATTTCCCGGTAATTCCCCGGACTTTCCTGGAGTTTCGGAACAATTCTGAAACTGTTCCAAATCATATAAGGGCTGAAGGGAATGCTTCCCAATTAAGAAACACGTTTTTCTTAATTTGGGAAAGGTTCTAGAATGGCCACCTTGCATGATTCTAGAAACATGCTGAGTCACAAGGGATAATGCCGCACGGCTGCATTAGCCAAAGATCTCTGGCCGCACGGCTTCATTGGTCTTATCCAGACTGCCTATAAATAGAGCCCTCCTCTTCCCATTTTAGACACCAACAACAAAGCAACCAAAGACGAAAAACACACACAATACACTTTATATTCAGTCCCAATACACTCAAATACAGCTGGAAATCCAAGAAGGTTGAAGAAGCAAGCCAAGAAGCCACCTCCCTCCTCCTTGAAGATCCCAAAGTTGGTCCTTCCACCTAGCTCCACCCAAAGAAGAAGAGGCCACCATTGGTAACCTCTCACTCCCTTGCCTTGCATTTTAATTGCTCTATGTGAATTAGATTGCTCATTGCATTCATATATTGTTATTATCTTTGCTTGGGACTTGGTAGTTTGCATTAAAGATCATATCTTTATTATACCCCTTTTTCCCCTTTGCATAAATTAGGCATCATTTTTCATTAAAAATGTAATCTTTAAATCAAAGGTGCATCCTTTGCACCTAAAAATCCCCTTTTTACATAAAAATGTCATGTTTATGCATCCTTTGCTCATAAAAATGCAATCTTTATATTAAAAATGCATCATTTGCACATAAAATCCATTTTCATGCATCCTTTGCATTAAAGGTCATTCCTTCATCATAAAAATGCATCCTTTGCTTTTCAAAATGCAATCTTTATGCATCCTTTGCATATTAAATGCTAATTTCCTCATAAAAATGCATCATTTGCAATAAAGATCACTTCTTTACATCAAAATGCATCCTTTGCAAACCAAAATGCATCCTTTGCAACCCAAAAATGTCATCTTTTCACTAAAAATGTCATTTTTACATACATTTTCCCATGTCCCCATTAGCAACCTTGGAACGGACCGGTGTAAAGATCCTATCTTTGCATCGTTTCTTCCATTAAAGGTTCCATAATCTCTTTAGAAAGGGACAACCTTGAACCCTATATCTCCGATTATCACTTAAGACGAGCATGAAGCATTCATATAAGCTCGATCGTCTTAAGGTGTAGGATTGATGAGATAAGGACATTCCTTCCTAAAGAACCTCATTTTGGACTATAAAAGAGAGTCCTTCTCTCGATCACGCAAGTCTCGAGGTAAAAATGCGATGATCACAAGTCCAAGGTGAGGACGGGATCAAAATCCCGAATACATAAAATCCAAGAAATCCCGAGCGACAACCAATAAATGGTTTGTACGCCCGGAAGACAACTTGGGACATTCCCTTCCCTTTCATTCAAACACATGCACACAAGAAAGCACGCAAGCAAGAAAAATAAACAGAATCTAGGGAGACTTGCTACGGCAAGGCACCTTGGGTGAACGACGATCCGTTCTTCCCAAGGGGTAACTTAACCTCCGAACCCATAAATCATTTTTTTCAAAGTTTTGAGGAAATCAAAATGGCGTGGCGACTTCGTTTTTCAAATTAAACCGGATTTCTTCAAACTCGCGTGAATTCCAACGAAATTTGGGCACACATTCACAGTTTGGCGACTCCGCTGGGGATATCCCAAAGGAGAAAAGCTTTCATTTTTAAAATAAACGATATCTGGTATATAGGTGGAAACCACTAACCTTCCTGTATCGCTCCCTAACTCGGGGCTTGGGATAAACGGTGGTTTAACAATCCCACGTACCGGTATCACTTTTCGAAAAAAAAATAATAAAAGAAAGCTTTTCCCTTTAAGCGGGTTAGACTCCCATCGCGGATTTCGTCTATTTTGCTTGCTTTCTTTGCCTTGCATTGCATCATTTGCATCTTGGGATTTGTGCATACTTTGAACGGGAAACAACCCGAAAATAGCAAAGGAGTGGAACCTGGAAAATTGATCCATGCAGTCGTACGGCTCAATCCTCCTTAGATTCTCGACCGACGGCCTCGGGCGATTCCACCAGAAAAATTGAGGTTAATCGCAGCCCTTGCAGCTTGGGGCTACTCGGTCCCAAGACTCGATCGGGCTCCTTAAAATTTACGTGCTTAATCGTTGCATTCTCCCCCGTCCCAAAAATCATTCCTTTAAAACACATTTATGAAAATCTCTGTTTTAACTCAAAAAGGAACATTTTTAGGAGACCGCACACTACGCGCACCTTATATATCCTATACACTTTGCACGCACGTCCCTTTAAACCCGGGGTGGTTGTTCAGCTGCGAGTAGCCACGGACGTACCCTTACGATGCTCCCGGGCGCGCACGGAATCACCCCAAACTCCCCATGGCAGCCAGTGTCGACCAATGCACAGTCCGTGTCACACGTTTCAAAAAACCGTGACTTTTTGGTTGGTTTTTTGTCTAGTCCGTGTCATATAGCCCAGTTGCATATCCCCGTAAAAGTCAAACCTTAGTTCATAACGGAAGTCAAGGTCTCTCGCTCAAGCGAAACTCTGCCAAAATTTCGAAAAGGAAAAATTGGTAGAACCTTGACTCCGACATTGACTTTGACCTTGACCTGCACGGAATGCGTAAGAGTCGAGACCGAGTCTTTGCCAAGAAAAGTCCAAAGATCTTTCGCTCAAGCGAAGCTCTGCCAAAATTCCGACAAGGAAAAATTGGCAAGATCTTGACCCGGCATTGACTTCGATTTTGACTCACGCACGGCGTATGTAACGAAGTTCAATGTGACACTGTGTCATCCGGCTTTTACCGCCCGACCCATGCCTATTATCTTCTCGGACATTACCGAAAAGTCAAAACGTCAATCGCGCAAGCGAAATTCTGCCGAAATTCTGTTAAGGCTGAAAGACAAGACTTTCCCGGTATTGCCTTGAATATAAATCGCATCGCTCGTGCGTTAAAAGTTCCTATGACCCGCTAGACCCGTTAGGAGCGTTCTTCTCTCTCGGTCGGTGGGATCCGCGTGCCCTATAGGACCCTCGCCTGGGGCTGTCCACCCTGGGAGGTCGAAATACAGGTGGAATACGAGGGGCTTATAGACGTAGTGACGGAACCCACTGATCCAGGATCTAGAGTAGTTGCGAAATAGAAGGGCAAATCCTCTTTTCCAACCAAATAGAAATTAATTAAAGACACTGTTTTAAGTAAACTGGAAGATTCCTAATTTGCATATTGCTTGAGCCTTCAGCCTAAACACCTACCCCGAGTCTAAACCTCTCCTATCCCTTTCCCGCAGCGAGAAAGAAGTGGGTGAGAACACCGGGACAGCGACTTGTTAGCACAGAATTCTCAGACAGTTCGCCGGAATCCCTCAGTTTGGTCGGTTCGTAGAGTCGAATGGCCGATTCGACAGAGAACAAGATCTTGGTTTGGGTAACCAGATGACTAGGGAAGAAGAGCTAGCCTATAACCAATGCCCTCCTCCAGTCACATGTAATCCTTTGCCAGAGACTGTCCCTTTTCAGTCTTTTCCAGTATCCCAAGCCGTCAGGGTCCCGACACCCTGTGAATGTGTGCCCCAAATTTTTGTTTGTTTTGGAAATTCACGCGAGTTTGAAGACATCCGGTTTAATTTGAAAAACGGAGTCGCCACGCCATTTTGATTACCTCAAAACTTTGAAAAAAAGGTTTTATGGGTTCGGAGGTTAAGTTACCCCTTGGGAAGAACGGATCGTCGTTCACCCAAGGTGCCTTGCCGGAGCAAGTCTTCCAAGATCCCATTAATCGTGCTTGCTTGCGTGCTTTCTTGTGTGTATGTGTTTGAAAATAAAGGAGGGAATGTCCCAAGTCGTCTTCGGGACGTACAAACCATTTGTTGGTTGTCGCTCGGGATTTCTTGGATTTTATGTATTCGGGATTATGATCCCGTCCTCATCTCGAACTTGTGATCATCGCATTTTTGGACCTCGGGACTTGCGTGATCGAGAGAATGACTCTCTTTATAGTCAAAGATGAGGTTCTTTAGAAAAGGAGGTGTTAATGTTAGATCATGTGTTGTCATGAATGTCATCCCAAGTGTTGCAAACCAGTGTTGCCACTGGTGTTGCCAAAAGTGTTGCCATTTGGAATTGGCGACACTGAGTTAGTTACTGTATTTTTCACAAATATTAATGGGTAAATTAATGTTTATATAACAAGAGTTAGTCACCTTAAAATGAGCTTAAAATCAAGAATGTAAATGTACCCGGGCGTTAATCACGAAGAAGAAGAAGAAGTTAACAAATAAACATGTGTTTATTTGTTTAATTGATGACCAAGCCAGGAGATATTTTATTCAGCTATTCTGGGGGAGAACAAGTCAGAGTACAAGGCAATCAAAGCTAAGAGGTACAAGCATGAGAAGCAAGAGAAGACTAGGTCTCCTACAATGAAGGCGAGAAGGCATAAAATGAGGAAACAAACTCCAAGGCACGTTAGCCGATCATTTGAGTAGGCTCCAAGACTTTGTGGCCTATAAATAGTGCAAATGGATCTTCATTGAAGATCATCCAATTCTCAGAAAAACGCAAATCTGCACAAGAAAAGTAGAATTCTCGCTCTCAAGTGTTGCCATTCAAAGGTCGGCAACACTTTGTCCAACACTTGAATATTTCATATAGATTTTTATATTTTTGTGAGGTTTTTGAGTGTTTATTTACAGAGAGAATTCGCATGTTGTTCCTTATATCGTGGTTCGTTTATCATTAAGGAACAACCTTGACCTTGTATTGAATTCATATTATTAATAGAAAGGTCTTGCCTTTTAGGCACCCATCAAGTTATATATTTATATAACTTGATAAAAATTATATTCTTGTGTATTGCTTTAATTCTTCCGCACGCAAATTATATTTATTGATTTGTGCTTTTTCTAGAATTGGTGAATGTGTTGTTGTTAGTGTCATCAACACTAAGAACAACACCTGTGAGTTTTATCTCACCTTGTGAGTTTCGTCTCATAAGTTCTTAGCCATAGACAATTACAATTGGTATCGAGCCTAGCACTTGATATACTAAGTGTTTAGATCCTTTTGTCATGGCTTATGATCCCGCAAACCCTAATCAAAAGAGATTACCGGTTTTAGACTGATCTAATTATGCTTATTGGAAGATTCGCCTACGCCGCATATCAAATCAATTGATCTTCGGGCTTGGCGATCTATTTTAAATGGTTATTCTGTTCCAATGCTTCCTCCGGATGACGATGGTGACGTTCAAGTCAAACCCGAATTCGAGTGGACAATTGAAGAGAATAATCTTGCTAGTTTCAATGAAAAGGCACTGAATGCCATCTATGAATGGGTTGACATGCATATGTTCAAACTCATTCAAAATAGTCCCTCCGCAAAAGATGCTTGGGATACTTTACAAAGATTTTGTGAAGGAGATGGCAAAGTGTCCGAGAAACAAAGCTTAGAGGTCTCACTAGTAGATTTGAAAAGATTAAGAATGGGTGAAAACGAAGACATCTCGTCTTATTTTGAAAAGTTGATTGATATTTCAAATGCTTGTCAAGTATTAGGGAGCCTTTTACAAATAAACAACTTGTTTCAAAAGCTATTCGTACTCTTCCCGAACGTTTTAATATTAAAGTTTCAGCTATTGAAGAGGCCCATAATCTTTCAACAATGGACATCAACTCCTTAATGAGTATTTTGAAAACTTTGAGTTGAATCTCAATGAACAAACGGAGGCTTCTAAAGGCAAGAATATTGCCTTAAAAGTCGAATCTTCGGACACATGTGTGTGGACGATGAAGATGAAGTCTTCGAGGAGTTAGATGAAAATACTAGTGTAGCTTTACTTGCAAAGAGATATAATTCTATGGTTAGAAAATTTAACAAAGTGCAGGTAAAGGCTAAGGACCAAACGGCCAAAACCTCTAGTTTTGTGCCAAGGAGAAGTCCTCCTCCAAATCAAAAGGATATCCCACCAAGGCGTGCATCCTCGGAAAAGATCCGGTCCGATCCTAAGTACATTGAATCTATTCAATGTCATGCTTGTTCCGGTTGGGGTCACTATGCCAATGAATGTGCTAACACCTTGAGAAAGGCGGGCAAAAACTTGTGGGTATCTCTTAGTGATGGAGAGGAGGAAGGAACGGAGAAAGAAGAACAGACGGAGCAAGTAGTCATGATGGCCACGGTAGAGGAGCTACCTTCGATCGAGAGTGTTACTTCAAGTGTCGTTACGCATTTGACAACACTTGACACAACATTGGTGACTTCTTCGAAAGTGTTGCCCCAAGTGTCGTCCAGAATTGGCAACACTTGGCACAACACTCAGCAGTATGATTCTTTAAATGATCTTAATTTGCATGGTTCAACCGATTTAAATTCAAGAGATTATAGAGGATGATCTTGATAAAGATGAACTTATTTGTGAATTAAAAAACCTCTATAAATCTCTCCTCGTGGAATGGAAAAAGGAGAATAAGATGGTGGTTTTCTTGAAAAAGGAAAATCAGATCTTAAGAACTCCTTGACTCGGCTAGAAGCTCAACTCAAGTAGGAGAGAATTGGATCTTGATAAAATCAAGGCCAAACTCAACCTAGCCGAATCCACCTTCAAAAAACTCAACACGAGTTCATCCAAATTGGATGAAATACTCAAATTGAGTAAGCCTCTCGAAAGCCTGGTCTGGGTTCCAAGAATCACTTGAAAGTATTACCTCTTCCTTGTTTGATGTTGAAACTAAAAATTGTTTTGTAAAAGAGCGTGTCAAGGAAAAGGGTAGCACTTCTAGTGATTCCTCCGATCAATCCAATGAGTGTGGATACCGTCACAAAGTCGGACATTTAAAACCGCATTGCATTTTCCTACAAAAAGAAAATGTCCAGCCTTCAAGTGTCGCCTCAAGTGTCGCCGGCCAGTGGCAACACTTATGGCAACACCGGTGAACGTAAATCCGCATTTTCAAAAAGGGTTGGTTACCCAAGGAAAACCGAAATGCTATGTTGTTTATACAAACTTTAAGTGACTAACATTGCAGAACTTGGTACTTTGATAGTGGTTGTTCACGCTATATGACCGGTACAAAATCATTCCTACCGCAGTACCAACCTATTCAAGGAGGCTCAAGGACTTATGGTGGTGGAGGCAAGAGTGAAATAGTTGGTAAAGGAACACTGGATATTGTTGGTTTTCCTCCTTTGAAAAATGTCTTGCACGTAGATGGTTTACTTGCTAATTTAATTAGCATTAGCCAACTATGTGATGACAATTTGGAGGTAAAATTCAATAAAAATACCGTGAAGTGTTTGATAACACTAACTTTTGTGTCATGACTGAATAAGATCAAGTGATAATTGCTATCTCGGTTGGTAATAAATCGTTGTGCAATTTGACAAAACTTGATGCTATTAGGTTATGGCATCAAAAGTTAGGTCAGTCTCATTATAGAAATCTTGAGAAGATTATCAAACATAATGCCGTCAAAGGTGTTCCTAAACTAGACCTCAAAAACACCGTGATGTGTGGTGATCGTCAAAAGGGTAAGCAAACTCGTGTTGCTCACAAAGTTGAGCAACACAATGAGCAACACTCAGAACAACACATTGTTTTCACTTTCTACATATGGACTTGATGGGTCCTATTGAGGTAGAAAGCTTGGGAGGTAAGAAGTATGTTTATGTGATAGTTGATGATTTTTCTAGGTTTACATGGGTGTATTTCTTAAGAGAAAATCAAACTTTTGATAAATTTACTCACTTAGTCTCTAAAATCAAAAACATGTTTTGTTCTCCTATTTTTCGAATAAGATCAGATCATGGTAGAGAATTTGAAAACATCTCCTTTTCTACTTTTTGTAGTAAAAAGGGGATACACCATGAAGTTTTCAAAGCACTCCAAAACACCACAACAAAATGGTGTTGCCGAAAGGAAAAATAGGACTTTAATGGAAATGGCTCGTGTTATGCTAATTGCTAGAAATATTTCTAAAGGTTTTTGGGCCGAAGCATTAAACACAAATTGTCACACTACAAATAGAGTTTTCTTAAGACCCGGTACAACTATGACACCCTATGAGATTTTAAATGGAAAGAAACCTACGGTTCACTATTTTCATGTGTTTGGGTGTTTGTGTTACATTTTAAATGACCGGAATACTTAGGAAAACTTGATTCTAAGAGTGACAAAGCCATCTTTCTTGGCTACTCTCAAAACAAACTCATGCTTATCGTGTCTATAATTTGAGGTTGTAATTCAAGAATCGGTAAATATTGAATTTAACGATTACTTGAGTGCCACAGAGAACCAAATGATGATATACCTCCGACTTTACTAGAAGAAGTCGAACAAAGGGCCGGAACAGACCGATTCAGCCATTGCAGCCACAGATTCAAGTGTTGCTCCAAGTGTCGCCCGAAATGGCAACACCCGAGGCAACACAGAGAACGTAACAGCTGGAAATTCGAGAGCAAAGTGACTCAAGGAGAAGATGGATTGTGTACCATCAAGGCAGGAGAGATCCCCAAATCGAATTAGAAATTATCATCCCATTACTCAAGTAATTGGTGATGTTAATGAAGGGTTAGAACAAGGAACAAGGAGCCGCTTGATTACGTAGATATGGTTAGATATGTGTGTATGTCCTCCACATACTCTGGGTAAAACACTCCTGTTTCGTTTCCTCTCGTTGAACCAAAAATGTGATTGAGGCCTTAAATGATAAATTCTGGATTCAAGCTACGCAAGAAGAGCTTGAACAATTTACCCGTAACGAGGTTTGGTGTTTAGTTCCACGTCCTTTAAATTCTAACATTATTGGAACTAAATGGATTTACAAAAACAAATCTGATGAATTGGGTAATATTGTTCGTAATAAAGCTCGTCTTGTGGCTCAAGGCTATACACAAGTGGAAGGAATCGACTTTGACGAGACCTTTGCACCCATGGCTAGAATTGAGTCAATAAGACTTCTTCTTGCTATAGCCTGTTATCTCAAAATCACATTGCACCAAATGGATGTCAAAGCGGCTTTCTTGAATGGGTATTTAGATAAAGAGATCTATGTTGAGCAACCCAAAGGGTTTGAAGACCCATTCCACCTGCACTATGTATACGAGACTTGATAAGGCCTTATATGGCTTAAAACAAGCTCCTCGTGCATGGTAATGGGCGTCTAACAAGCTTCCTTCTTGAATATGGATTTGTTAGAGGAGAAGCCGATAGGACATTATTTATTCTTAGGGAAAATAAAGAGCTTGTCATTGCTCAAATCTATGTTGATGACATAGTTTATGGTTCCACATCTAAAATATGTTTACAAAATTTTGTGGAAGCTATGACATCTACATTTGAGATGAGCATGATAGGAGAACTTAATTATTTCCTAGGATTGCAGGTGAAACAATCGAATGATGGAATCTTCATCACTCAGAGCAAGTATGCTAAGAGTCCGTGAAAAGATTTGGATTGGAGAGTGCCAAGAGCTCTAAATTACCTATGGGATCATCTCTTAAGGTAACCAAAGATCGTGTGGAGGATGTTGACCCAACTCTCAGATAGATCCATGATAGGTAGTCTTCTTTATCTTACCGCCAGTCGTCCCGATATAATGTTCGGCGTAGGTGTTTGTGCTAGATATCAATCGCTCCTAAAATTTCTCACCTAAATGCCGTCAAGAAAATCATCAAGTATGTGTCTGGGACAAGTGAATTGGGAATCTGTTCACCAAAGACACTAATACCAACTTAGTTGGTTTTAGTGACTCGATTGGGCAGGTGGGATATAGATGACGTAAAGAGTACTAGTGGGGGTTGTTTTTCTTGGGTAATAATCTAGTGTCATGGTACGCCGCAAGCAAAACCGTGTTTCTCTCTCGACCGCCGAATCAATATGTGGCAGGAGTTGTTGTTCACAACTAATATGGTTAAAACACATGCTTGATGACTATGGTCTTGATAGTAATATCTTGACCATGTATTGTGACAATTTGAGTGCTATAAATATTTCCAAAAACCCCGTACAACACTCACGCACTAAGCACATTGATATCCGCCATCATTTTTTAAGAGATTTAGTAGAAAAGGAATTGATCCAAATAGAGCATATTGATACAAAACATCAACTTGCCGATATTTTGACCAAAGCCTTGGACCATGAGAGATTTTCAAGTTTGAAAATCTCTTGGTCTATGTTTTCTATAAATCGTTAGTGTTGCCTTCGTGTTACCAACACTGTCGCAACACTTTGTATGAGTTGTATATTATCTTTAAAAAAATATAGCTAGTTTAATCCCAAATGGGGGCATTTATCGACCTTTTTGTTCTAGTATGTGTACGTTCTAAGGTTAACATTTTTTATATAAAATACCCCTTTGTGCTAAAAAGTGACAAAGTCACTCATATTGTTGTTGATATTTTAAAAAAAAAGGCAAAGCTTGTGAAAATTCCCAAAGGGAATATAATGTAGTGTTTTATACTAAGTATTAGGGACATGGAGCTCGCTACTACGGTGTACCCTACTTGAAAGGTATAAAACTTACTAATTGTAGCTTTACACTTTAATAAAAACTGGGCACGGAGCTCGCTACTACGATGCTTCCTTGTAAATAAATAAAGTGTAAAGTGTGCTTAAAAATTGCCCTAAGAAAGTATAGTTATATATGTTAAAAATATCAAGGGGATTTTATTTAAAAATGTTGCCTTGTGTGTCACGCAACATTGCTAGTAACACATTAGTAGATGCTACATTAATTTTTTATTTTCTTATTTTTGTTTTTGTTAATTAAATTTTAAATCTCCAAAAGTCTATTTGCTTATATTTAGAGTTTGTGAAATTTAAAAGGTTTTTAGCAAAAATTTTTATTTTTGTCAATCTAAGTGTAATTTTGTAATATCTATTTTTTAAAATTCATCACTTTGAATTTTGAAAAACACAATTTTATGGATATTACTAAAATTATGTTTAGTTATTATTAAAAATTATAAAAATTATAAAAATTAAAAAAAAAAAAAAATTTTAAAAATGGCGGATAACACTTGAGTTTGTTGGGATTTTTGAGAGATAAGTGGAGATTTAATTAATTTGGACATTGTCAAATCAATTAAATCCTACCACTATTCACTCATTAAAACCTCTCTAAACCCTCTCTCTCTCTCTTCTCGTTGCTCTCTCTCTCTCTAGGCGTTAAACCGAAACCCTTGCCCTGTTCTTCATCTTCCTCGTTCTTCTTCAATCCTCCATGGCAAGCACCAAAAATTCACCCCAAATTTCATCACCCATGGAAATTTCGCCTCTAGCTCCCTCTAGTGTTGCCTCAAATGTCGCCGTTCCAATGGAGATATCCCTGCGACACTTTCGGCCACACCCTCAACCTCACCCTCATTAGGACATTGTTGTCTATGATCCTTCCAAAATTCCCATTTCTATTAATCTTCCAGAAACTACCCCCTCCATAGAGCTCACCTTCGCCCTCAAAAGAAGACCAAGAAGAGAAAGGCGGTTGATGCCTCTTCGTCTTTTAGGGGTGGAGTGCGTAGACAATCTGAGAGGATCAAAACCTTGTCTCAGTCCAAGATTCCTTCCAACACGGCCGATGATCCAAGAAATGTGGAGGATAGCTCGAGTTCTTCTCTCAACATTTCGTCCGAGGAAGGTTCGGACCCACTTTTAAAGAGACAAAGGAGCCCTCATCATCTTCTGATGAGGATGAAGAAGCTTGGTTGGAAGATGAAGAAACCCTTGCTGAAGCTCAGTCCAAGTTGAAGAAGAAACAGAAAATTTCTGGTGGTGTCGCCCCAAGTGTTGCCGATGAAATGGCAACACCCGAAGCAACACCTCGCCGCCAAGACCAAAGCACAATCGAGTTCTCCTTCAGTATTCTCCTATTTCCTGGCCTCGAGGTACACTCTCCTAATCCCTCTCAGATACAAAGTCGATTATGAGTCCTTTGGATTTTATGAACGTCCTTTTCTTTCGGATGAATTTTATGGTGAAACAAATTTAGATAAGTTTGTTGAAGATTCTCGAGAAGAAAATTCTGAATGAAAAGAATATGTATGTGACTCAATTCAAGGAGTTAGGTGTGTATCATTTTGGAGGATAGGATGTTTTTGCCTACGGTGACTAAAGTGTCATCGTACATTGAAAGTGTGGTTAGGAATTTCTATGCTCATCTTAGGGATAATATTGATGATAGGAATACCCCTCATTATGGAAAAGATTTTTGTTAGGGGCAATATCTATGATTTTAATCCCTTGATCATCAACAAGGCATTCGGCCTTCCTAATGTCGAAGATGAGAGTTTGGAATATGATCCTAATGCCTTAGCCACCTTTTTAACCGGAGGGAGAATCACCATTTGGTCTCGATCACTTTAGGTCTACCCATCTCACTTCTTTGTTTAGCGTGCTCCACAAGATTTGTATAACAAATTGGCTTCCTAAAAAACGAGAACACCTGGTCACTTTTGAGCAAGCTAATTTGTTGTACAAACTAGGCAAGAAACAAAGAGTTAACTTTGGGAGACTTGTATTTGCTCACCTTGGCTGCATGGGCTAAGAAGAAAAAGACCTCCTCCTTCATTTTTCCTTCCCTTATTTTCCAAGTCCTAATGTACCAAAACCTTAAGCCTTGGAATGGTGATAATGTCTCCGAAAAGCCTGTTTATTACGCAATTACCAAACACTTTACCGAAGGTGATAGGCACAGGGATTTACCTTGGGTTTGGTTACAAATGCTCCTCCACGCTGTCTTCGTTACCAAGGCACGCCCCAAGTGTCGCCCGAAACCGGCAACACTTCCGGCAACACCGCTCCCGTAATGGTTGATGCCGTTTATGGTACTTAATTTTTCAATAGTCAGCCAAGCACATTGACTCGCAATTAAGGGGTGGTTGGACATGCGCACCGACATGATGAAAATGGTGGATTTGATTTCTTCCAAAAATAGGGGGAGATAAGCCACCAAGGCGTGATGATGATGATGGAGCCGGGGAAATGGTGCCGGGCCAAGTGGGACAAAGCAGAGGGAGGTGAAGGAGCCGGAAATGCGCTTTAAAGATGGTTGGTTTGAATGGTGGTTGATTTTGGTGGTTTGGAACAAAAACAATTTTATTTGTTTTATTTTGGTTTGTAATGCTTAAACAAATTTTATTTCGTTTATTTTTTTCTTTGTTTTACTGGAATTTTCTTCAAACTTGGATGGATGTTTTTGTTGAATGATGGAATGGTTGGTTTAAGATTTTAATAATTATTTTGGTTAGTTATTAATTTCGTATTAAGGGGAGATTTTTGTAAAGATTTTGATACTTCATTTACTTAATGGTTGATGTTTTGGATTGAAAAAATATTTCAAAACATTGCACCTCAAGGTTTATGTTGCCGCTATCAAAATCTCGTGGCATTTTTTGTGGTTTTAGTTAAGTTTGACTAACTGTTTTTGAAAAGATCATCACATTGGTATTTTGTGAAGAAATCAAGAACTATGGGGGAGATTGTTAATGTTAGATCATGTGTTGTCATGAATGTCATCCTGTTGCAAACCGATGTTGCCACCGTGTTGCCAAAAGTGTTGCCATTTGGAATTGGCGACACCGAGTTAGTTACCGTATTTTTCACAAATATTAATGGGTAAATTAATGTTTATATAACAAGAGTTAGTCACCTTAAAATGAGCTTAAAATCAAAGAATGTAAATGTACCTCTGTGCGTTAATCACAGAAGGAGAAGAAGTTAACAAATAAACATGTGTTTATTTGTTTAATTGATGACCAAGCCAGGAGATATTTTATTCAGCTATTCGGGGGAGAACAAGTCGAGTACAAGGCAATCAAAGCTAAGAGGTACAAGCATGAGAAGCAAGAGAAGACTAGGTCTCCTACAATGAAGGCGAGAAGGCATAAAATGAGGAAACAAACTCAAGGCCGTTAGCTGATCATTTCGAGTAGGCTCCAAGACTTTCAGTGGCCTATAAATAGTGCAAAGGATCTTCATTGAAGATCATCCAATTCGAAAACGCAACTGCACAAGAAAAGTAGAATTCCTCGCTCCAAGTGTTGCCATTCAAATCGCCGGCAACACTTTGTCCAACACTTGAATATTTCATATAGATTTTTATATTTTTGTGAGGTTTTTTGAGTGTTTATTTTACAGAGAGAATTGCATGTTGTTCCTTATATCGTGTCGTTTATCATTAAGGAACAACCTCGACCTTGTATTGAATTCATATTATTAATAGAAAGGTCTTGCCTTTTAGGTGCACCCATCAAGTTATATATTTATATAACTTGATAAAAATTATATTCTTGTGTATTGCTTTAATTCTTCCGCTGCAAATTATATTTATTTCTATTGATTTGTGCTTTTTCTAGAATTGGTGAATGTGTTGTTGTTAGTGTCATCAACACTAAGAACAAACACCGTGAGTTTTATCTCACCTTGTGAGTTTCGTCTCATAAGTTCTTAGCCATAGACAATTACGGGGAGGGTCCTTAGCCCATCAATCCTACATTAACTTTAAGGCGGTCGAGCTCAGAGTAGATGCTGGCCCAAAGCTCATCTTAAGTGATAATCGGAGATATAGTGGTTCAAGGGGTGTCCACTTTCTAAAGAGATTATGAAACCTATTATGGAAGGAACGATGTCATAAGATAGAATCTTTTACACCGGTCCGTTTCGAGGGTTACTAATGGGGACATGGGGGAATGTATGTAAAAATGACATTTTTAATAAGAAAAGATGACATTTTTTGGGTTGCAAAGAGATGCATTTTGATTTAAAGAAATGGTTCTTTATTCTTGCAAAGGATGCATTTTGATTTAAAGAAATGATCTTTATTTGCAAAGGATGCATGAAGATTGTATTTTTATGGCAAATGATGCATTTTTGAAGAAATTGGTGTTTGCTCAATATGCAAAAGGATGCATGAAGATTGTCATTTTTTAGAAAAGCATAGGATGCTTAATCTAGGATAAAGATATGGATCTTTAATGCCTGAGGATGCTTGAAAAAAAGAATTTGAATGCAAAGGATGCATTTTTGCATTGTAAAAGATTGAATTTTTACATGCAAAAGGATGCATTGAAGATGAGCATTTTTATGGAAAAATGGGGTTTTTAGAGTGCAAAGGAATGAGACACCTTTGATTCAAAGATTACATCTTTAATGGCCAGAAGGATGCCTAATAATGCATGCAAAGGGGGAAAGAGGGGATAAAGATATGATCTTTAACTATGAATGCCAAATCCCAAAGCAAGATAGAAGCAATATATGAATGCAATGAGCTTAAGTATGATCACATAAAGCAATTTAAGATGCAAGGTTAGGCGCGTGCGAGGTTACCAATTGCTTCCTTCTTCTTTGGAGCTGAGCTAGGAGGGACTTGATCTTGGGATCTTCAAAGGGAGGAGGAGGAGGAGAGTGTAGCTTTACTCTGGCCTTCTTCTTCACCTTCTTGGACTTCCAGCAGCTCCTATGGGGGGATTTCTTCGTAATATGAGCCAAGGTGATTGATGCCTTTGTGGATTGATTAAAATGGGTAGAGGAGGGCTCTCTATTTATAAAGAATGCGCCTGATCACAATTCGCCGATGAAGCCGTGCGGCTAGTGGACCTCGAGCTAATGCAGCCGTGCGCGCATTATCCCTTCGTGACTCAAAGCATTTCTAGAACCATGCAAGGTTGGGAAAATTCTAGAAGCTTCCCTCCCAATTAAGAAAAACATGTTTCTTAATTGGGAAGGGATCCACTTTCAGCCCTTAATCATCTTCTACGGAGCAGCTTCCGAATATTTCCGAAACACCTTTAGGAAGGTCCGGGAATTACTTAGGAAACTTACCGAAATTGCCGGGAGAGAATTTAACCCCGGAAGGCATGAGCCAGATTTGAGTACTTCTGAGAAGCCCTCCTGAACGTCACTTGCAAGGCCGAGTGGGAGCTTGCGCCGATAGAAAAGGATCCGATCTGGCGGCGATCCATGCCGAGACCTGATCGAGAAGACCGAGAGTGGTCAGAGTGGTCAAACCTCTTATGAAAGGCTACCTACGTATCCCGAGGAATCAAGCCAAGCCGTAGTTCCTGGAGTAGATCCACTCGAGGAATGGAGAAGAGAAACCGGTCTCTTGCTTCAGAAGTAGAAGAAAATGACCTAAGAGGTCCGGCAAATTGATCCTACTTTGGGGATATGCTAGGAGTGACCAATATGTGGTCGGCATATCCGAACTCTCTATTGAGGGGTTACTTCATCACTAATGAGTGACGAAGAAACAGGTGACCAAAGTGGTCGGATGGCTGGACCTTTTATAGAAAGGCTACCTACAGTATCCCTAGAGGAATCAAAAGCCTTGATCGTAGTTCAATGCATCACTAGATAGCTAAGGAACGATGTCTAGGATCCTTGAAGGTTTTGACAATTAATGGAGGTCAGGCGTTTGTCACCGGGAAACTAGAGCTTACGTCACTATCGAGGAGATGAGGTAGCTAAGTGAGAAGAGAACTTAAAAGCATAACTTCACATTATTCGTGATAGAGGTATCTTGGGTTAGAAGAACTCAGCGTGCGTCACTTTATCCGGGGATAGAGGTAGCTTAAGTTTAGAAAGGGAGAGAGAACTTAAAGCATCTTACGTCACTATCCGGGATAGAAGGTAGCTGTAAGTTTAGAGAACTTAGCATATTTTTTTGTCACTCTCCTAGATAGAGGTAGCTTAAGTTTAGAGAACTTAGCATACGTCACAATCCGGGATAGAGGTATCTAAAGTTAAGAAGAACTCGAGCATACTTCACTATAGAGGTATCTTTGAGTTCGGATTTCGACAATTCGGAGGTTGTCACCTAGCGTTATCCTGTTATAACGGATATCTTCTGAAAAGGGATATCTTCTGAAAAGGGTGTTATCTTAGTTAAAAGATAACGGGAATTGTAGGCCCAAGTGGAAAGTTCCAGGGGAGCAAAATTGCATAAGTTTCGCTCGTAGGCAGAATGAGAGCCGCCCCGCATGAGATGGAGAAGAAAGAAGCCGTGATCTACTTTCAGAAAGCTTGATTTTTCCAGATTATTTAAAACAGAGATTTGAGACGGCAATTGGGCATTGTTGCCGCCAAGAGCCGTGAGGAAGAGAGAGAGAAAGGAGAGAATTTGCTTCAAAATTCTTCAATTCCCTTTAGCTTCTATCGATTGGAATGGATCCGTGTAGTGGCAATCCTATACCGAGGCAAGCAAGAAGAAACTATCTCACGGGCGGCCGCTCGGAGGAGGAGGAAAGAGCTCGTTCGGACGGAGAGGAAGTATGACTTCCTTACGCCTCCATCTGAGCTTTATCCGGGAGAGGAGAGCACAAATCGACGAACCCGCGTCCGGTTGGGGTAAGCGTTCTTATTTGCTTCTCGATTCCATCGATTTTGATTGAATTTTCAATGATTTAGGGCTTGACCCGAATCTTGGGAATTTTCTAGAATTTTCCTAGGATTTTTGAATGACTTTGAGACATTGATGATGAACCTATGAGGCTAAGAACATGCATGTGCAATTTATTTGACAAAAATAATGAGAATGACCCACTTTTTCTCGAAAATAAAGTAAAAATGATAATTGTCTAAAGTGAGACAGAGTTCTTGCATGTGCTAGAACTAGGTCAAAATTTTGATTGTCAATGAGAAAATAAGATTTTTGGAAGATGAAAGGGATTCATGCATGCCATTTTTGAAAGAATAATGCTTATGTGCAAAGAATTGTGAAAATTGTGATTTTGTGCTTTAGGAAAGCAATATGATTTGACATGACGTGTTTCAAGTGATGAAAGACGTGCTTTTCATGCAAAGGATGCTAGAAAATTTTGTGAATGCTTTTCTTTTGAAAACATGTGCATTTTTTGAATATATGCATGCTTTTGAAAATGATGAATGACTGACACACTTCTTTGTTGTGCTTGTCTACAGGAGAACAAGTCCAGAGGGCCATTTGAGATAGCAGTCAGACTTTGGCAGAGGATGCCAGATTTCGAGAAGAATGGGGTGAATCCCCAAGGTACCAGTGGAGCGCGCGGCTCAATCCTAGATTTATTCATTGAGGCTTACTCTAATGGGGATCCACATCACCTCTAAGAGCAAGGAGCTTAGTCAGGGCCCTGTCGAGTTTTTGGTGGGGATAGCTTTCCATAGCTTTCCGTACGAGTAGGGAGGATTGACGGTGACTCCCGGCGGATTTCACGGCTATCAGCTTTGGTCTACGGGTTCCTTTGGGAGGCCCGTGACTTGGAGGGACCATATCACGGCGGTGAGAGTTGTGGAAATTTGGTTGGGATTGAGGCGATTCCCAAGGGGAAGTAGGGATGGGAGACACGGAATGTCGAGGTGGCCGATCCCCGGAAGCTGCATACGGGATTTTGCCATTAGCGATGTGGCCCTTGGCCAGTAGCCTAGAGCCTTTGTGTAGTTGATGATGTCGGTCACCAGTACATGTTAAAGGACGGCTGGCCATGACTTGCCTCCTCGACTCTCATGGAGGATAATGGATTGCAGATTGGGAGGACAGTCTCGTAAGGAGAGGCCAAAATTGGCGGAAGTTGTATTTCTCTCTGGTTGCATCTATTACCGCCAAATGGCGCTGCTTCCATAGGCTTATATCACTTTGCCCTTGAGGTGATCCCTCTTTCTTTATCTCTTTTTTTCCTGTCTTTGAGACTTTTATGAAGAGCTATGACCTTTTTGATGTTTTTAGAACATCACAGATTTAGTTCTGTGGGAGGTGATCATGAGTTCTTTTCGTGGAGCCAACAGAGCAATGTCTATCTTTTTCTTGCTATGGTCACTTTGGAGGAGAAGTCGAGGATAAGTTCACGGGAAAGACCTGGATGCTTTTGATTACAAGATGGTGAGGCTGGTCATCAACAGGGATGGACATGACGGAGTGGACTTCTACCCTTAGGGGGCAGGTATCCGGAGATTTTGCTAGGAGGCGCCATTTGAGGGCGACTAGGCAGAGGAGATGGCTTACTGGGCTGACATGTGATGTCATATGTTTGGGGGACCGTTTCTCGA